>VXBA01002287.1:294045-419477 GCA_013399895.1 Serilophus lunatus
CGCGCAGGGGCCGGGCCCTCCCCGCCGAGGCTCCGCGGGAGCCGCTGCGGCATCGCCGGGTTGCGGGCGCCGCTCGCTCGTCGGGCCGCTGCTCCGCTGTTCGCTGCCACGGCTCGGGGAGGAGAGAGCGAGCGGGGAGGGGAGGGAGCGAGAGGGAGGGAGGGATCTCTCTTTACTGCAACTTCTCCCGGCTGGCGGCAATTTGTTGCACCCTCTTCCTCCTCCCCCGGCTCGGAGATCCTCTCTGGTGCGAGGGGGCGGGAGGGAAGTCAGTTCATTCCTCCGTCCCCAGCAAACGCGGGGCTGCTTAGGAGCTTTTTCACAGATCGCTGGCCTCCTCTCGGGCTCGCACCTTTGCTGCTGGGGCTCCTCGTCGCCTGGCCCCGAGAGCTCCCCCAGGCTGGCCCTGCTCCCTCGCCCGCCGTCTGCCCGCGAGGTCAACCCTGTCCCGGCGCCGCGCCCCGGCGGTGGCTCCGTAGCGCGCCCTCCGAGCCGCTGCGCCGGCTACGGCGGGAGCTCTCTCAGTCTACAGGTTGACACCTCCGCTGCAGCCATCCCCGCGGAAAACAGGAACGCAAATGAAAGAATGCCATAAATCAGAGAGGAGGGGGAAACAAAAAACAAGGCTGTGATTTTGCTGCCGCCCTCCCACTTCAGGGAAAGGACCCTGCCGCGGCCGCCGGCTGCCGTAGAGCAGCCGGGCGGGGTGGCGGGAAGGCCGGGGCGGCGCTGCGCGGCGCGCTCGGCGCCGCGGTTGCGGGACTGGTGCAACCCCGGCCGGGGACAGACACACCGCGGCGCTCCACACTCGGGGGCTGCCCGACGGACGAGACTACCCGGGCATCGAGCTCCAGTGCCGCACAGGCGGCCGGCGGTGCGGGGCAGGGCAGGGTAGGGCTGGCAGGCGCTCTCCGAAGGGCTGCCGGCCACACAGAAGGGCTGCCCGAGCCGCGCTCCCTCCCGGTACCCTCTTCCCCCGAAGGTTGAGCAGCTCCGCGCCTCTCGCGTTCAAACGCCGCCGCTGTTCCGCACAACCTCCGCGGCGCGTGCGTGTCCCGCACCGCGTTCGGCGCTGGCCCGCGGGGCGGAGCGCGGAGAAGCCCAAAGCGGGGCTGGAGCGGGTGTCGGCGGGGAGCGAGCGGCGGACGCCCAATTCGGGGAGAGGGTGTACGGCAGGGAAGACGCGGGCAGGGGCAGGTGCGGTTCACAGCACCGCTGCAAGCTGCGGACAATGGGCTGTCGGCCAGAGCGCCGGGCGGTCTCGGCGGGGCGGGCGGTGCTGCACGGCCCGGCCCGGCCCGGAACAACGGCGGGTCCTCCTCGCCGTGCAGCTCCGCGACAGGCTGGAAGTTGCGGTACTACTCAGGCTGGCTGTAGATTGACTGGGCAACATTTGCAACGATGGTAACGCGCTGGCGGTCAGTTTGCTACCCCGGTGTTTCCGGGACAGACATCCGTAATCTTGAGGATTAAAACCAAGTAAGGGAATACTTGCGTACTGAGAGATTTGTTTTCATAGCGCGTTGGTTGTATGTCTGCATTTATTAGAGGGGTTTTTTGGTAATAAATATTTTCTTAATTTTAAGAAACCGGGAGGGTTTTTGGATGCTTGAAAGGGCAGATGAATAAAAGAGCAGTATTTTCATTGGGCAAACATCTCTCTTGGTGGTGATGTCTATTAAATTCATCCCCGTGCCTTTTGGTTTTTCACAGATAGCACAAGAAACATTAAAAACAACCATCCTTTGAATTTTAAGCTTCACACAAATCCCTATAAAGCCATAGATTGCATTTACTATATTTGAAGATTACAGCAATGTAATGTTAAAGCAATGTCATAGCTACGCTAGAGAAATTCCACTGTAAATCTTTCATTCTGAAATGTACACTTTGGTGAGAAATTTGCCATGCTTGGGCACAGTTCAGGTTGGGGTTTGTTTGTTTATTTGTCTCTGGGTGAAAGAAAAAAGTGTCAAGTAGCTAAAGAAAATTCACACGTTTTATACTTAAGTAAACATTACTTCTCCTCCTCCCTNTTTAAAGTCTACAGATAAATGGATTTTAAAAGTGACAAACTTTAGAGTTATAGCCCAGAGTAAGCATCATGTATCTTTCAGTTTGAATATGCTTAATTTAAAGAGAAATCCTCTGAAAAGTTTTATCTATTACTTTCCTTTTGACTAAAAGCACATGAAGACTCACTGTCAAGGGGTCAGAATCTCCAAATTGCTTCTTCCTTTTGAGATACAAGATGGTAGCCCTTCTCCCATTTTAAACTACTCTTCTTTGCACGTCTGAATTAGACACATACCCTTGGGTTTCTGTAACCTTTGGATTAGACCCTTTCAAACAAGACATCAGAATGTGGCACTGTGCTCCCTGGACACAGAGGAGCCACTCTACATGCACAGTAATGTAAATGGGAGCAGAATCTGGTTCGGCGCTCACACCGAACAGAGATATTTAGTCTCATAGCAACAAGGAATTCCAGAAGACTTCCCATTTGAGAGGACAGTGGTACCTGGCAACGCCGCTGCTTGCTGTACTACACATGGGTCGCTCTGATTTTTGTGTTTTCTAAATAGCTTCGGACTTTTCAAATAGGTTGAGTCCTATTCAAAAATACCCATCTTCAATTTCTTTACTTGTCATCTGCATAAAGATTTATAAAATATTAAAGATATCTCAAGTTACCAGGGTAGACTTCTCTGGAAGACTTTCCTGAATAAATTCTACTGATAAAAATTCCCTCATCTTTCAGTGTATTAAGATTTGCATCCCCAACTAATGGAATAACACCTGACAAACAACTTCTAAGCTGCTTTAGCCCATGACAGATTTACAGACCTGTGAATTTCCAGGTTTTGTCCATAACTCCAACCCCATCTGTCTCCAGCAATACAGAAGCAAAAGGCTGTGATCCTAGCAGTAGCTCTTGCTAGGGAACCACTCTACGGGAGCTTTCCCAGTTGTGCTTTAATATTAAAGGAGTGATGCTCACCAATAGAAAGCTGGCAAAGGGTGATGATGGCATTGGAAGACATTCCCGATAGAGAAGACATTTGCAGCTGGGAAAAGTAGTAAGGAACAATGCATTTTCCTGATGATCAAGGAGCAAGGGCAGATGTGTAAGACATAGAAGTTCTTCTGAGATCTTACCAGAAAGCAGCGCAAAAATTAAATGTATAATTTCAAAATGTGTTGTTTTCTTTTGGAATTTCATTTGTTCTTTTTTACTAAAAATTCAGTTGAGTTCTACAGAATTATTAAAACTAGAACTCTGTAGCAAAGACAGCAGCCTTTTCTCAAGTCTAAACACTTTAAAAAATTATCTATACTCTGCAATTATTTTTGTGAAAAGATTCGACCAAACTTTTTAAAATTTATTCTTCACTACTGAAATGTTTTCTAAATAAAATTATGCTAAAATTCCTGGAAAACAATCATGTTCAGATTGTATTCCATGTACCTGTAACTAAGGCCCTAGTATTTTCATGCGTTGAATGCCTTTTGCATAATTATTTTCTTCCTGTTCTTGCAATAGATCCCCAAGTTATGCATGGCCAATGCAGATTTAAATGCAGGAGCACAAGACAGGACGTTAACCCATTTTCACTAATGAAATTGCAAACTACTACTAGCTTTGAAAAAAAATAGAGTAGACAATAGCTATTATTAGGTTATCTAGACTAAACCTTTGCCAGTGCCCAATGGGTTTCATTTTTGTTACTTTTGAGTTATTCAGGCAATAGTCTGTCACCAGTCACTTGTGGTGATTATTCCAGCCCAGTGGTTCTCTCAGCTGGAATGTTTCTCACAATGATAAGTTTAACATTTTATTCTGTTGAAATTCACCCAGTTCATCTTTCACACATTCCTGAAGTGGCATTATAAATCCCTTTCCATTTTGAATCTAACCAAAATAGATGATATGTTGAATATATAGGAATGAATACAGATGGATATATTTCCACCAATTAGTTTTTGAAGCCTTTCAGTCTTTTTTTCCCCTCTGTTCTTTGCAAATCAATGGCTGGTTTGCATTTCTTTGCTTCTGAGCTAGTCACAACTACAGCAGTCCTCAAAATTTTAACCCTGATCTTCAGCTGATGCTGGACAAATGCCACTGGAGTAGAAATTAATATCTAAAGAGGTGCTATTAATCTCTGTTTTTTGACATGATACAGATTTGTAGGAACTACAAATACACGTTCATTTAACCATATCCTTCCATGAACATGCAAAATTTTCACCTGCTTTTCCTTCACTTACCTAATTAGGTGGTACGTTACTACGTCTTTAGTATTTTTTGACATACCATATACCCTGCTTCCTGTTCTGTCTCCTAGTGGCAGATTCATAAAAGAGATAGCACAGCCTAGATAAATTAGAATTACCAATGTGCAATTTCTTTGCTACAGTGCATGTTTGCTTAAAACATTTGATGGGTTGCCAGGGAGAGGGAGGGTTAAGTAATTTTGTTTCATTCTGCTTTTCAGCTGAATTATTTTGCTGTTCATGTCTTCTTCCTGCCATCTTACTGACTTTCTATTCAGGTATGATTTTCTTCCTCTTTTCTATTTATAGAGAAACAACTGTGCCAGCAGTTCATACCATGTAGACAGTTGTCTGCTGGGAACACATTGCACCTTCTCCCACTTGGCAGTCACTAGTCCATAACAGCTTTTGGTCATTACTGACAAAGGCTGTATAGGACCTGCCCAAGAAGCGAAAGGTTCTGCAAGACCAGGCTGATCCCCTGAACCACTGGTAAATTCTACCAAAACATGTATCTGAAATGATACAATATGCCAGTCACAGGTACTACGTGCAGTATAGTCAAACTGCGCTGCCGTGTTCCCCTATCCATGTCATACTCATGGATTATCATCCTATATCTATCCCCCAAGCCATCTCCTCTTATATAATTCAAATCTTTAAACAGCTCAATTCTGAAACGTTGATTTTGTCCTCTTTCGTTTTACTTTATAGCGCAACCTGTTACAGGGAGCACCTCGATTTGCTGTAGCTGCTCTGACACATTTAACAGCACAATTATAGATGACTTGGTAACCACCCATTGACTAAAAATAACCTAGCAACTGAAGACACACTTGGGTATTTATACTTAGATATCCCAGAGGAACCCTTCACAGCTCCTGTAGCTGGGGAAAACATATGTATCTCACCAAATGCAGTAGGCTAGGAATCCTCAGGGGTGGGGGCGAGGGGACCTTGGGGGAAGTGATAACATTGCATAGCTGACAGATTTTCCAGACAACACTTCCAGCTAATCCAACTAGCTCCGCAATTAAGGTTTCCAACTGAGAACAATGACAGCATTATGACCCGGGGATTTTTTTTACATAGAAAAACCTCAATGCATCTGGGAGTAAAAAATTTAGAGCCTTAAAAAATCCAGCACCTGCCTACACTGATGATATTTGTAACCAGTACAGATCCCAAAAAACTATAGTGCCAGTATGCATATAAGCAAGTACATGAGCTGTAATGAATGAGCTACCAATGAGAAGGGAGCCAGGCACCAAATCCTCTGTGAGGTATCTGCAGTACTGAAAGTCATTCTTGCCTTCCAGGGTATGATTTTTTTTTTTTTTTTTTTTTTAATACAAGATGTACCAAGTTTTCACACAACCTGTTCGGGAAGAAATATTCTAATGTCTGAAGAGACAGCTAAATGATGTGATTTAATTTCTGTGATACATGATTACATATGCTATGGCTGCCTATGCATAGTTTTATATTTGAGCAGAACAAAACCTCTCAGAATTTAATTTAAAGAACCAAACATCTTAATGGAAAACTTGTATTATGGCAGTGTCTGTCTGCCCATCCTTTCCCACTCCCAGGTTTTTATAGTTTGTCTATGGTCTTCATCTATTGTTTTCAAAATATGATTTCATTCACCTAAAAAGACCTGAATAGTTAGGAATTTACAACAAAAGGAGAACTACTCATCTCAAAGAGAGATTGTACAATGTTTTAAGGGCCTTTCTAAATGCCTCCAATTGTAAGATTGTTGTCTTGAAATGGTACAGAAGTGTTCAAGGCAAGGTTGGATAGGACTTTGAACAACCTGATCTAAAGAACCCTCTGCCCACGGCAGAGAGCTTGGACTAGATGATCTTTGAAATTTCCTTCCAACATACACCATCCTGTGGTTCTGTGATAATTCATCTTGAAACTCAGAGTTAAGACTGGTGTGCAAGGCATAAGCTCAAGCATTCCAGTGACCAAAGGGCTCTTCACAGAAATCACAACCAAATCAAGTGTCTTATCTTTATATTTTTTTATTTTTTATGTATTTTAAGGTCATCTGGATTTTTAAACACTTCTCAAAATACAATTGTTTATTCTTTTTTTATAAAAATTATTTGTATTCTAACCAGAATGATTAAACAAATGAAATTAGGGGCATTTAGTTATTATCCATGGTTTCCAGCATCAATTCTTGAGGGTCTAACCAAAAAATACACAACTAAAATGCTGTAACATTCAGGGAGAGAGTTCTTAATTGAGAATGAGGCTCACAGAGAAAGCCATGCTGTACACAGTAGCTCAATGAGTTACACCACAGAAAACTTTTATAGAATGGCCGATAGCAGTGTTGTATGGAAAAGTTAATAAGCTAATAGATTTTTGATGTTTGTTGTTTCCTCTCATTTTAGTGGAGGGGAAATTAAAAAAAAATCACAATTATACAAAGAACTCTGCTATACAAACTCATACTCCCTAGCAACTTAACCAAAAAGCTCTGACCTGTAGCTTGAAATTTAACTAGAGAGTCTTCTTTACATTTCTTTAGGTTTTGACTTTCCACCTCAAAACCTGGGTATCACAAAAATTAATCAGGATCTGAAGTCAGGCCATAATGGCCACTTTTAATTCTTTTCATTAGCAATTTTAACTGTAGTATGTAGAAAAGGGAGCTGCATCCAGAACAAACTAGGCACCTGCACAGTACATTAGACCAGGTTCTGAACATATGAGGAAGAGACAACAACTGCCTATATAATATTTGAGCACTTTGGGTGATATTGTTGAGGGAAGAAGTAATCTTTGGTTGCTATTAAGCTAGGAGAGGGGAAACAAGTATTTTTCAGTCAAAAGTTAAGTGGATATGCTTTAGAAATTATCCAAAACCTCGAATATTAACAGTTGAAAATTGCTACATGCACAAAATTAACAATTATTACATTTTAAGTATGAATTAAAATGGATTTACCAATATGGCACTCTTGTTTTAACCTGAAAACTCTTATGTTTTCAAGAGATCTACACCTGCAGCAGACTGGGACATTAAAATAGACACAGAATTTTATATATTAAATTTCTTCTGGATCTATATACAAGAATAAGTAAAGGTGTAATGGTTTTTAAATTTACAATCTCTAATCTGAGAACACAAACTTGTTGGTCATTCTGAAATATAAAACAATCATTTTACAAGCCATTCATATATAATATAGTCCACTAGTTCTTGATAGTAAAGAAAAAAAATACTAGCAAGTCTCTAGCTTTTATTAAATATGGCTAGTTAATATTAAATGGCATAAACAAATTTTTTTCAGTAGAACGAAAACGAATTACTGAAAGCAAATATGAGATTTGTTATTGAACTCTGTGGAATTAACACATTGGAGGCCCATCTATGTACACCTGGGTGTGATAATGGCAAGAGCTGGAGAGTAATATAACCTTCTCTTGCATACACAGCCTATTCATGTTTTGCTTGTCTATTTTTGTAGGAAGCTTATTTCTTCTATTTACCATATATATCAGGAGGCCTACAAATTACTACAGTTAATGAAGTAGCCACCCTATAGCACCTTTTCATAAAATTTTTTGTGTAAAGCATATTTTAAGAGGGAAACGACCTCTTTGATCATGTTGTAAATTATGCTTTTGTAATAGGAACCATTTTTCTGCATGCTTACATCATTTTAAAATAGGAAGTTTTAATTACAACATGAAATGAAGCAGCTAAGAGTTTGGCATTTAACAAAAAAGTCAGATATTAAAATAGGACCCCTGGCATACAGGGAGAGACAGTGCACACCTTGAACTAACATCTGTAAAAATCCTGGAGATATTGTAGCTGATTCAGCTGGATTTCAGCTAGATAAAACATTATACAAACATTGTAAGAAATAGATCATCCTTCTCTACAGCAGAATATACACTCTCCCTGGACGCTGCTTAACCTTAAATAGAGACGGAGTGAAATGGAGTGCCAGGTCCTGGGAGGTTTTAGCATCACACCTGTGCTAAACTGTCCCAATCATCATACTCGTCAGCAGGCTATTGAACATGAGATAGAAGGCTTTCTCTGATTTCTTTACTTAATGCACACTCAGTGAGAACTCAACACAAACAGCCCATGTCTATACTGTCTTTCTGCACAGGCTCAAGTTCACAAGCTCAGATGTTTACAGTTGCCTGTGGATGTATATGAAAGAAGAGATGAGTCATGATAACTAATTGTTCCCGACTGAACAGGAGTGTATAAAGTAATATGTAGATAGTAAAGATGAGAGAGGCATTACAGCGTCAATGCCCGTGTAAGTCTTAAACTAGCTTATTAGTTAAGCCATGCCTGCAGAAACAGCTTTGACCTTAAAGTCACAGTAAACATCTGAGTATGATTTACCTCACTGGTGCTCTAATACAGGATTGACATGGCATTACAGTAACATAATATTATACATTGAATGGCTACTGTAGTAGAAGTAAACATATCAGAAGTGGGTAATGATGAAGTGAAGGGTTTATGTATGAATTACCACATACGGATTAGATACTGTATTTCATTTTATTTTTTTAAATACTTACTACCTTTTTTATCAAAAAATGTTTATTTGGTTTTGTTTAGCATTACAGAGGAAACAAGTATAGTCTATGCTGTCAGTAAACCACAGAATAATAGATCAGTAACACAGTTTATAAACTATATGCTCTCAATCCATGCCATAGTGCTTTGAGAATGTGTCAACATTCAGTGATTTCCTTACCCAGCTCAAAAGCATCTTGGAAGCACCCCGGGCAATGTCTCATACACAGCCATTGAGGGTTATCTGCTCCAAAATAGCTGTTAAAATCTGAATGGAAGAACCATAAATGATTCAATTGAAATCATGTCTGAAAATGTAAAAGGAAATGAACACAAAACAAACTGTAACATCAGTGGGTCTAACAGCACGCACACCTGAAGATATAGATTCATAGACTGGTGTTTCCTCTTACATCCATCCTGCTGTATATAACAGCTACTTTAAGATGCTGAGAGCATTATTCATAAAATTGACTTTCACTGATCTTTAGAAGAGGATTTTTGCATCATTTCAGATGCAAAGTTAACCAAACACATCTGAACATATCTGAACATAACTGAAACTTGATACAAGAGTCTCTCTCCCCACCCTGTCTCCTCTTTGAAAGAGGTTAAGTATTCCTATCTTCCCCATAAAGGACGTGTAGTATAGTATAGTACATAGCACTTACCTAGCTATAACCTTCGTAGTAAAACTGTATTAAATAAAAACAAAGTCTAATGCCACAGAATACTGGATACACATACAGCTTGCTTTGTGGAATTTTTTTTTTTAACTTTATGAAGAAACAATGCTAGAAAAAATCTTTTTTTTTTTTTTCACAGAAAACTAATTTAATTCTATAAAATCAGAACAAATCAAATTCCCAAGATACATGACAACTACTTTTAGAAATGAGGGTCTTGCAAAAAGCAGTATACTTATTAGAATAATTTTTAAAAGGAGATCTTAGATTTACTTTGAATGAGAACCACATTTTGTATTGATTTTAATTTGCTTACGTGGAACAGATTTTTATTTTCTTCCATTAGGAACCATTAGGTTTTAAAATATTTTATTTCCATAATCACTTCAGAACAATATCAGAAGTAATATGAGAAGCAGGTATGTACTTTATGTAGTAAACTGAAATACCAACTAGTATGAGAAAGATGACATCTAATTGTATATTAAGTATCACCTGAGAGGTCAGCAAGGGAGAAGTTATTCTGCTGAAGTAAACATCTGCAACTAAAGACATGCCACAGGTATGAAGAACCTGTTATCCTATCAAACTGGATAGAATCAGTATATGACCAATGACCTTCTATTGTGGGAAATAGCTGCAATTTACTGTGCCATAAGAAAAAGCCCTTATCCTTACCCTTTCCACATTATGTACCCTGCTGCTTCTTATAGAGAAAAGCATTATTGAGAGGGCAGTCAAAAAAACAAAGTAACGCAACTATAATTATTTCAGTAGGTTTAACTTTTATTTTCCTTTTCCAGGTATATTATTGAAGATGTATGATCTTTTTGACAGACACAACATAGGGCAAAGATTTTTTAACAGAAATTTGAATTTTCTACTCTTCATGATGATTTTTTTTTTAATTGGCTGACTATCAGAACTGAATTTCATAAACAAGTATCTTTTTTCTTTTGAATTTTTTTCTCAGACTATAGTAATCTTTATCACATCAATTACTTTTGTGTGATGCATACAGTATCTCAAAGAGGATTAGTTTCACACAGAATATAAAATATTCTCTAATGTTTAAGAAGATAAAAGTAATCTTTTGAGTTTCATTTTTCCTCAATATTTTGGTAGAAATTTTAGTGTTGCTACAGTATAAAAATGTATTTATAGAATAATTTTAGTAACAATAAATTAAAATTATTATTTAATTATGATAATTATTAAATTATAATAATTATTCACTACAATAATGCTCAATGAACAGAAACATCAATAAAATAAAATTTGAAAAAACATGTTAGGGTATGCAAAAACTGACACAAAATACTTGTGCACTAACAATTGTGAAATGAAGCTTCCTCTCCTTGACTTCACTGATACTTTTTTATTCAATCCTGTTTCGAGTTATATTACAAAATCTGGAATTCTGATTAAGAATCCTCTAAAACAGGTCCTGAATTTGCTGACAAACTGAAAAAAAGATGGCTGTGTTGCATCTTTAGCTAAATTCAGAAAACAACAATCCATGACGTTGGGAGCAGCCTGATGGCTGTGAATTCAAGTGAAGATTGGGAGTTTTTCCTTGTGGCTCCTTTTATAATAAGTTTTTACAACACTGCAAAAGTATACTTTACTTATTTCTTTCATTTTTAGTTCTTCTGTCCAAAGTAGTATGTATTATATATGTGTATAATAGAAGGTATCAGCCACATTCAATCCCCAATACTCATAGAGACAAAAAAAAAATAAATTACAAAGCTCTCTTCTCCTGCATTATGAGGAAGGTCTTATCCATAGCTTAAAATAATAGTCATCTCAAGAAGCACTTACACTATCATTTATACAGCAATTCTATTCAGTACATTTTCAAACAACAATAGTGGAGGGATGGACTTCATGGCAAACAAGCGTCCTCATGAACCCCAGAACAAATGAGGCCTGTTCTCCTGTACTTTTACATCTTTTAATTAACTGCAATTAACTGATTTCCTACAGTTGGATAGTTTTTAATTCCATGTCATTTCTCTATAAATAATACAATAGGAGAGGACAAAGTATTTGTTTCCACAATTAGGGCATTTATAGGGTCTCTTGTTTTCATAAATATTTTGGTTGAACTCAGCCCCTAAATTAAAAAGCTTTACATGGAAGCACAACAGATATCTTGTTTTCTCAGCCTTCTGAGCCCTCTTCATTGTCCTCACTGACTCCTCACGCTACTCCAGATCTCTTACTTGTACAGTTTGTCTGCTGCCACTAGTTTCTATTAAATCCAAAACCAAACCAACCAAACAAAAAAAAAAAGCAAGCCATAGCAAAACAAAATCTTCTATGAAGTCGTTGCAGCATGTTTTCCCATAGGTTAGAAATCTCTCACCAAGTCCTCTACAAAAACCTTGGAAATACTGAATACTCTTTTTTCTGTTCCACGGTTCTAATGCCTTGAGCCCCATATTCAGATTTTAACACTGACCAGCACTCAGCCAGGCAAATTGTCAAATCAAGTTAGAGTGGTTTAGCAATTTACCTCCCATCAGCACTAAAGCAGTACCTTGTTAACCTGCTGTAATTGTGCACTGTGTCCAAACTGAACACATATGAGTGAAGGTTATTTCAGAAAAAAAGGACAGACTGAAAGAGCAGCCTATATCCACAAGGAAAAAGGTAAGGTAAGGTAGACATTTGTGAAAACTGTTTAACTTTAAAGCCAATTAGGCAATGAAATGACTTGCCAGAGGAGGTAGTTTAGACAATGTAATGAGAAATGCTTAAAGTAGAATAAACTATTTGCAAGACAGATATAGATGTAAATAATCCTCCATGTTCTGAGCTAGATGGATCAGGAGATGTATCTTTTCTATTCAAATGTCTGACTATAAAATGGTATTCTCTTTCTTTGGGAGCAGCTTTCAAACTTATGACTGTTTACACCTGTTCTGAATACTAACGTGAAACTGCACTCCAAAAGGCAGTTTAACCTCACTGTATCATTATAAACTAGATTTATTCCTAACAAGCATCTATGAAAAACTTCCAGCAAAAAAGTCCTTAGTCAGGGAGATGCATATTGTTGCAAAAATGGATTGTTTCTCTAAGTGCTTATATGGCCCCATCGCTATAGCATCCAAGTGCCTTACAAACATTAATGAATGTATTCTCACAACACCCCTGGGAGATAGAGATAGTATTATTAGCTAATGCACAAAGAGTAGCTTGTCCAAAGTCACACAGAAAGTCTGTGGCACAGCCAAGACTCAAAACTGATTTCCTGCCCACTGCTGTAACCATGACTATATTCTCCTGTCCATATACAGCATTTTAAAATATGTTACATATAACCTCACATCTTTACACAATAAGCCTTTCTGTTCAGCTGTACATCCCGCCACTGACTTAATAAAGAAAAATAACTTTGTTTATCAGAAAACTTCATTACAGCAACAAATTTGCAGGTTACTGAAACAATGACAGTTATATGGACCATAACTGGTACTGATATATGAGAGCAGTGAAAGAGAATTCCCTGATCATCACATTCAGTACAGAAAGCATTATATCCGGAACATGACTTTGATACCAAAATATTTTCCTTCAGATAATGTAAAGTGTTACATTATACAGAGATGTCTTGTTTTGAGAATAAAGGAAGNAGAAATGCTAGCTGTATTCCCTGAATAGTTCCTTTTGGATAAACCATTTCCGCAATAATAAGACACACACACACAATATTTTCAGATTTAATGTGGTCGGGTTTGGAGGTGTATTTGGCTTATATTTAATATTATAATCATCTAAATATGATAGATAGATGATAGATAGATAGACAGATAGATAGATAGATAGATAGATAGATAGATAGATAGATAGATAGATAGATAGATAGATAGATAGACAGATCGATCAGAGTTTTGCAATCATTTAGATTCACTTTAATGAATTCAGAGATCTGATCAAATGATAACAGGATTCTTCTAAATCAGGAACACAGAAACTTGGCTTCATTTTGGCAGAGGAGAAGCACAGGCATCATGTTTTTTCCTCAAGTGCTGAACAATTAAAAAAGAGAAAAATCAGGACAACTCTGTAAATAATGGGAAAAGTTATGAAGCTGTAGTGGATCACAAAGTGAATAAAGATCAAAAAAAATACTATATTGTAGTCATAAAGTGAAGTATAATCTTGGAATTCATTGGCAGAAACAAAAGACAAGTAGTGTCTCCTTAAGTTCTAACACTACCACTTTTCTCAGTTTATGGCTTCATCTTTTAAGAAAGATGTAGATAAATGAAACCTGGTTTTAGTTTGAGCTACCAGTATAGGAAAGGGGATTTAAATTAGATGCTAATTGAAAACAGGTCAGCTATCAGGACAGTTAAATGACTGAGCTGTTTATCATTGATAGAGAATCCACATCTCAACACGTTTAAGAACAAGTTAAATAAATACCAATTGGTGTGATCCTAACTCACATAAGAGGATAGACTAGACTGTGTCCTCAGATCCATTTCAGCATAACACATGTATTTAATCACCATAGTAATGCTACAAACAATTATTCATATCCCTTATTGTCCAAAAATCCCTATTGTAGAACCTCTTCTTTCCTCGTCTCTAAAACTTTCCCTTTCCTCTTTTTTAATTCCTCCTTCCCTCTTTTCCCCATCAGGTCTCTCTTTCAGCCCTCCCTCTATTCCTTCTGTGTGCTTTCAAAATCACACATCCGTATTTGGACTGGAAATACCTCATGTGTCTACCTTTAGCAATCTTAGCATGTTAAGGAACATCCTATTCTTAGAGACCAGACAGCTGTTCCCTACAGACTACATAAAGATGCAAATATAGATAAAATATGATTTAGGCTCCTCATACCCTCACTACAGGATGAGAAAACTGCAATGAGTGAGTACTTCTAGGTAATTTTTATTACAATTTTTATTACCAGAGTAGTAGAAAAATTAGCAAGATAGACTGTACATTAGCAAAATTATCAGATTAGTGAAAAAGAGACTCTTGCTATTAAAGAGCTTAGGTGCTCAGCTAAGTTGATGGAATAGCTTTTCATTTTCTATGGTTCTCCCAAGTACTGGGCAGGATTTTTTTTGCCTATTTACTGCCATCACAGCTACCTGTTCACATTTCTCATGCAAAATACCTGTTCTGATTTAATATGCTGTGTATGGATCATACTGTTTAATAAAAAACAATGTCACATGAAAGACCAAAAAATGGTATCCTATGCCATCAGTTTGTCTCATTTCTTTTGAGACCACTGAAATAGGGACTGGGTGGAGATAACTGGAGGTACACTCAAATGAAAGAATAATAGGATTAAATAGTTCCTAGTTCCAGGTGAAATGCAGTCTAACAGGAGTAGAGGAACCGGTTCTAACAAAAACTAAAGGAAAACTTTAAACTTGGAGGACCCTCTTAGAGTTATAATACCCACTGGAACAGTTTTGTAAAACTGAGATCGGGCCATGTTATCTAGTTAGTACAGATTACTGTATTCTTCATCTTGCTTTGTTCCCAAAGATATATAGATGACTTGGAGAAACTATTCAGTTATCTGAAATTATACAAGAGTCATAATATTATCATTAAGTGTATTTTGATTTTTTGAAATAGCAGCCTAAAGAAGGACTATAGTCCCTTATACACTTTCACTTGGAGTACGACTTATTAGAATGACTATATTTATGTGCAATTTAGAAGTGACAGTACAAAGGATTAATTAAAAACTTCGTTGTATGGCAAGTCCAGAAGTGCACACATGGTGCAAAGTTCTCACTCTAGGAGAAAATCAGCCTTTGCCTAGAATGTGCAAGGAGCCTGCAGGATGCTTTTCAGACAATCTGGAAAGAAAGACTACTGAAGTTAAAGTGGGTACCAGAGAGCTCACTTACAAGATGTTAGCAAGGGCCCTCTGCTGTGAAGTTTGTGTAGTACCTGGCCAAACACTAATGAAGAAAGCCACAGGAATCCCATACTAGAAACTGAAAGTTAAGCTGTTAAATATGAACATATGGAGCTAGGCAAGCTGGGACTCCTACTATGGTTTAGACAATAGCACATCATTCCTCACAGGATGATCATATCAATGAAAGGAGTCCTTAAAATGGATGGTTTCACTTAAAATGGACAAACACCATCGACATAACCAGCAAAGGGAATTATGATGACTCGATGAAGAAAAAACCCCATAAAATTTCACTTGACATTTGGCCATGATCAGCACTGTGCTAATTTTGACAGGAGCTAATAGATTGCCAACAGCATATAGAGGTAAGATCGTAGAGAATGGCAGAAGTGAAGCAAATTCATTCTCTCATGTGAAAGGTGTTGATTTCATTGCTTGCATTATCTCTGATATGGCAAGACAATTCTAAAAGACAGAAATCTAATGTTGTGGTGATTTTTTTGTTACTTTTCATTTCATTTGGTTTGTTCTGTGTCTGTGCTTGACCATGGGAAAGCACACAGTCTATTTTCACACAGAAAACAATAACCCAATGAGTGAGAAAAATGTGAGGAATTACTGCTAGAAACTATATAGAATCTCAAAGTGAAAACATGAGTCTGCCTCAAATAACTTAATTTCATTGGGAAACATAAATTCCTCTAATTTTACAGATTCATAGAAATACAGAGCAGTTGAAGTTAGAAGGAACTTCTGGAGATCATCTAGTCAAATCTCCCTGCTAAGAGCAGGGTCAACTGGTGATGCAAGTCACTCGGAATTGTTCCTCTGTAAGTATTCAGATCACCACACCCTGGTGAGCATCCTGTTCCAGTGTTCAATCACTGTTACAGATAAAAAATAAAAAAATAATATTCTTGTATTTCAATTTATGCCCATTGCCTCCTGTCTCATCATAATAATTTGGGCAAAATTTACCCAAAATTGACAGAATCAAATCAAACTGTTTATAAGAGAAGACTGTGACAGAAGCTGTTGTTGTTCAGCTTAACATTAGCATGCAATACTAGCTAACACATGTATCTACAGATTACCAGAGCAAAGATATTTCTTCCATGGTCTTCCACGTCCACAGAAATTATACTGCAGTCAACTCCCTGGCAATAAGCTACATGGGTAATTTGTTCTTGCTCCAAAACTTTATAGTATTTATGTTACATGCTTTGAATGAAAATGACACCTACTTGACTGTTCAAGAAACAAAACTCTTCAAAACACTGACAAAAGTTTGAACTAAGGCAGCTAGCACCAATTATTTCTAAAACTGGAGGTTTAAGGGAACATTTAAATCCCATGTGGAACATGCATGTAGCATATGAAAAATGCAAATATCAATACAATTTTCAAAGTTTGCTCAAAATATCAGAGATTAATTTCCTAATGACTGAGTAAAAATGTTAAGGAAAGTTAGACCAAAGTGTTAATTTCATCTTTAAAATTCTGCTAATTTTATTTTGTTAAATTAAAGATTAATAATTTGCATTTTTATTACTAGTGACTAATATAACAGAGTAAAATCACATTCCAAAACAAAGGATTTGCAGAGAATCTGAGACAATATCACATCATGCTATAAATTTATGGAAAAAAAAAAAAGATAAATAAATTTAAAAAACAATGTCTTAATTTGCTTTCTTTCCTAAGCATTAAAGCAGAAACACTTCAAGGAAGGACTTTAGCACAACCCTGCTAAAGGTTTCCATGATCCCAGAGGAGGTAGTGTGTTCCATAAGGAAGAATAACACTACAAATAATTGTTTATAAACAATAATATTTATTATAAAGGCAGTTAAAAAATCCTATCTCATCATTTCTGTGTGAGGATTGTATCCTAATGCTTTCTCTACCCCTTGCCCCAAGCTCCCATTGCAGCATTGCTGCCTCTCGCTGCCATGAGCTGTCCCTTCAGCACCACAACCCATCACACCACCTGTTGTATTACTTAAACCTCTCCAATTAACTCCAGCAGTTAATTGTATTACGGAACAAGAGGGCTCCCATCGTATTCAGACTCTAGAGATGTATATTTAAAAGACGTAAGTTAAACTATTCTGATTGAGTTCTGAGTTGCACTTATGTAAAAGTAATCATTTAGAGTGAACTAGAAACACTGATAATTTTATAAAGCACTGTTTTTATAAAAGACAAAGAAATTCCTTCAAAACTATGTATTTGATATAAATTTATATGTGCTTGAGGATCCTGTCAGAGTTGCAAAGAAAGAAACAATTTCTTTTTGACAACTGAGCATGAATAATAGAATTCCTTTAAACGGCCAACTGCTTTTACCAAATCACACATTATAAAAGTTCATTGTTTATATAGGTGATAAGTGTAGATTTTCCTTCCAAAACATCTAAGTGTCTATGTGACAGAAAATTCGTTCTCTGTAAGCACTAAAAAGATCATTTGAAGCAATGTATTTGATGTGCTGCAGAACTGTGGTTCTTTGTCAATATTAAAAATGGAAAATAAATATTCAGAAACTGTCAACTATGCACATACATGACAAAATGAGATTAAAAAGTCCAGGTTTAAAACCAGCACTAACTCTGCATCAAGACTCTAGATAGGCCATATAAATAGTTCCAAAGTTGTTGTCTTCTATTGAATATTTATACCTATAAACACTCTTGCAAATTTAAGATGTAACTGAGTATAATAGTAAAGAAGAAATTACGTTTGCTGTCTGTTGATGTGATGAAGAGATTGTTCAAACTGGAAAGTTCAGAACTCCACCTTGTGGTGATAATTTTAACTATATGTTTCTGAGATGCAATCAGGGAAAGCAAGAAAATTTCAGGTTTGAACTATGGTGGATAAATTCTGTTGAGGTTTATTTGAATGGCCTTTTAAATTCACATAAGATGTGAGGTAAAGAAAAACTATATAATACTTTCTTTACCTTGGGAGAAAATTTCCAGAACAACACGATGTGTAATATTCAGATAGGCTTCCCTCACTGCTTCACTTTTTCCGTCAAGCCAAATGACTGAAAGTTACCACATACCTATGTTTACAGAGATCACTCTATGGGTTTCTTTAGCATTCTTCTAGCAACAAATGGCAAGTATTCAGCTGGATTTAAATGGTTTAAGAAAATTCAGACTGTCTGAGTATCTCCCACACAGTAAGTAAATAAATGAATGAATAAATAAATATTAAAATTTTAGGCATCTAATCAACAACAAAAATTCCATCTCTCAGTGTTTCTATATGAAAAGCAAACACTCTGCTACAAAATGTGCATCCTTTTTTTATTACTAAAACAATATGAAGGGAACAGAGGATCTAACCATCTCAAAATTTTCTACAACTTAAATCAAAATGATCATGGAATCAGACTAACGCACAGAAGCTGAAAAGTGTACATGCATATATTAAAAATAAATTTAAAAATGATGCTTTTATTTATAATATGTTGGTTTAATTTTTCATTTTACTATATAATAGGAGGCTTAAGGGTGACAAGTTTGCTGAGCAAGCTAGTATGTCAAATTCCTACAATTCTGCAGATCCTCTGATTTATCTGTTTGTTTATTTTTGGATTTTGGATATCCTGGTTTCCTTTCATTATACTTCCAAGTTGAAACTGAGAATCATTTGTTCTACTGCTTGTGTATCTTTGTAGAATTTGTTCAGTTATTAAAAAGATGAACTGAAACACTACAAAATTATCTAGAAATATTCTTTGGTTTGTCTGTTTCCTTACACTATTACTTTAATTAAATATTTTACATGGAAAAATCATTACCATTCAAAAGAAAGTCTTTTCCTGAGGAAGAGGCTACTACTTGAATACCTTCAGTCACATAAATGCCTCAGGTAAAAAAACAATGCATCTTGTCTATCAGGGATCCTCTGTTTTCCAGTACAAGTAGCAAACCCACATTTCTGGTCAGATATTACATGAAGTACCAGTGTGTTGCAAGAGATACGAATAGCTCTACATATCATCACATACAAACTAAAGGAGAACACATCATTAACTATTGCTTTCTATGCATGTCTAAGCCCTTTTACAACATCAGGTGTCTCCTGCAGAAGGAAGATACTGATAGCAAAATAAAGACATTCTCCCTGGGTTCAAGAAGCTTTTGAACAATGCTCTCAGGCACCTGATGTGACTCTTACACACAGAATTAACAGAATTAACAAGGTTGGAAAAGACCATAGAGATCGTCAAGTCCAACCTTTTACCTAACTTAACAACCTATCCAACACCAATCTAACATCTAAACCATCTAAACCATGTCACTAAGTTCATCATCCAACCTATCCTTAAACACATCCAGGGACAGTGGTTCCACCACCTCCCTGGGAAGCCCATTCCAATGGGAAATCACTCTCTCTGTGAAAAATTTTCTCCTAATATCCAACCTAAACCTCCCCTGACGCAGCCTAAGACTGTGTCCTCTCGTCCTGTCACTGGGGGCCTGGGAGAAGAGACCCAACCCCGCCTGCCTACAACCTCCTTTCAGGTAGTTACAGACAGTGATAAGGTCACCCCTGAGCCTCCTCTTCCCCAGGCTGAACAACCTCAGCTCCTTCAGCTGCTCCTCACAGGGCTTGTGCTCCAGCCCCTTCACCATCCTCGTTGCCCTTCTCTGGACACGTTCCAGCAACTCAACATCTTTCTTAAACTGAGGGTCCCAGACCTGGACACAGTACTCAAGCTGCAGAGCCTAACCAGTGGCATTCTGCACAGGGCCAGGAGTTGGACTTGATGATCCTGATGGGTCCCCTACAATTCAGTATATCCTATGATTCTATTCTATGATTCTATGCTAATCTTCTTACAGAAGACATTAGAAATAGAGTCTTAAAGAAAGTCTTCCTGTGTTTACTGTACATCAGACAGCATTGTCCCCTAACAGTTCACACTAAAAACAATGTCTGCAGGCAAGTACTGTGCATCCCAAGAGTAGCTATTATTTCAGAAGACTGTCGTGTAAAGCTTAGAAAAAGAAGGAGCAAACCTTTTCCACAAATAAATGGGTTCATGCCTGTGCCTGGAATATATTCTTATGGAATGCCATGTGAATAGATGGTAAAATTAATCCATTTCTATAAGCAAATCTACATAATCCTAATATACAAGGCACATACACACTGGTACATTTATATCCTGACATGAAAATAGTAGGAAAAACAATAAATAGCTTACTTACAAGGGTTTGGTTCAACTATAAACATTCAGGTCATGGGAGGATAAAAGTTTTATCCACCAAAGAAGAGTCAACTCTACAAAGCAGCAATAAAGAATAGTAAACTTTCATTAGTTTTTACCATGCTGCCTCTTAATGAAATGTTGCTACCATTATTCTGTGCTGCACAAAGCAACCAGAATGAAGTTATGCATGCAATTGCAGCAAAACTCTGCAAGACAATAAAGGTTTTAGTGTAGTGAATGAAATACTTTCCTTATCTTCCTTTGGTTCCCATAATGACCAATGCACCCTACCTTGAGGCAGCTGAATTAAAACTGAGTTCAGTTTATGAACTATCGAAATATAATGGCATTAGGCAAAATGGGCAAGCAGAAATGCACATCATACCAACAGTTCTCCAAACTCCAAACATGTAAATTTGCACTTTTATGTGCTTTAGTGACCAGTGTAATAGAAGTTTTCCTAGATCTCCTCTCCTTTCAGTTTCATCTCTACCCCACCAATAAGCCTCCCTCTCTCCACTATACTCAGATTCCTACTGCTCGCCTGCCCACAGAGTTCTTCTCACAACAGTAAAGTAGACAGAAGTTTCCTTTGGGGCTTTGATATTTCTCTATCTTATTTTCAGAATTTCAAAGTTCAAAATTCTCCAGATATCCATATATCTTTTCTACTTTTTATGTTGCATTCTCCCTGGTAGTAGAGAAAAGCAAATAAGCCCTATACTGGATTATTACCTTATTGGCTCTGATGGCTTTACATAGCTTGTAAATCTATTATTTCTGTTTCAGTATTTCAAATGCTTGCTTTTAAAGAGTGGTTTATAAATGTACTCTGTCTGTAACAGTACTTAATATTTTATTACAATTTTTATGATACAATGGGCTCTAGAAAGTGAATCCACTGGCAACAATTTAGGGATATTTTCTATGTGAGAGATTATTTTCTCAACAAACTTAGCCTACACAGCCAAATTTCTACATGATACAATAATCAGAGTTCACATAAGTGCTTCCTTTCATTGGTGTTAATTGGATATGGACTGTCTGCAATTATAGATTTTCTACAACCCAGCAAGATTTTTTTCCATTTCTCAGGGATTCTACTCATCTGCCAAGGTCCAAAGAACTCAGCTGAGCAATGTCTAGGCACGATCTCGTGCACTGACTCCAAGTATTGCACCTGCTCTGGGACTGGCACTTCCTGACTGCAAGATGTTGCCCTTGCTAACTCTCTTTTTTTGCAAAGCCACCATTTCTGCCTTTCTCAGCACCATTAGCCAATGTTACTGACAATGTCTCACGTTAGGAAAAAAAATACAGAAGTAGTTTAAGAAAATATACTTTACAGTAGAAATTCCAGTGAAAATTGAAAGCACCCTCTACAAAATAAAACAAAATAAAGTCCTATAAGCAGAACCTTTGTTTGTTGAACAAAAGAAATTAACAAATTATAAAAAGCATATGTATAAGGAAAAGATCTTAATAAGACTCCTGCAATAAATTCCACACAGTATTTCTGATGAAATGCATACTGCTTTTACACTTTTAGAAAAACTCTGTGGCTTTCTCAGTGATCTTGAATGTCATTGCCTACTATAGTTCTTAAGTAGCATCCCTGTCAGAATCTGCATATTCTGTTGTGAACTACTGTGAATTACAAAGCCAGCCCACAACTAGGACAATTAGTGATGTCAATACATAGGCTATTTGCACGTGGTTATTCACTATGCCCAGGCAGTCAGGAGAACTGTTCACACTGATGAGAATTTAAGTCCAACATTTGCAATTTAATATTTGTAAACATATACATGCAAAATTTGTTAGAATATATACATGTGGCACTTCTTATATGATGTTCGCTTTCCAAAGATGAAACTTTCCCAATTTATTAAATATCTGTGATATATGTGGCTATAGCCAAAGGTACATTTCCCTTCTGTAAAAAATACAGGCAATAAAGCACACTAACACCTTAGACTACTATGCCTAAAGCAGCTTCATTCAAACCCTGTAAAATCAGATGCTTTCCCTTTAAAACATCAGACCAACTTCCTACTTGAGTATGATATTTCCAAGAAGCAGTAAGTATTCCTGCTTACTGATGGCAACTTCAAAATGACCGATACTGTAAAATGGCTTTCTTTAGACTTAAAAGAGCAATCACAGACACCAGCACACAAGTTAATTATGATTGCATTTCTTAAAGTATTTCTGAATGTTATATTTACATAAAATATGAATAATAATATAAAGTATTTATATTATATAGAAATGTATAAAGTTTTTCGCACAAAAATTTCAAGTATAAATATGATAATCAGATAACTTATTTGTTAATTTAGTAGTTTAATGCTGAAATAAATAAAACAATAATTTCTTTTAAATATCATCGTTTGATTGCATATAGCATAATTTATGATTAAAACCTTTGCCGTACAATTGACACAAAATCTAGGTTAATCTTACTGACTCTGGTTTCTGATACATGTTACAGAGAGATGAACTGCAATATATTTTGTCAAGAAAAGTAAATATGTAAAGAAAAATTACTTTTTCTTACTGGTTTGGTTAAACTGAAAGAATTTATATGAGAAAAATGTGCCAATACTAAGTATACGGCTTTCTTTTAGAAAGTAGAAAATTACTAAGCATAGTACCAGAAAGCCAAGCATAATGCATAGAAAACCTTTTTACTTCTAGAAAAGGAGGAGGAGGTACCAGAAAATGTCATTTGAAAATGTCATGGGAAAGTGTAGTACTGACTGCTGCATTTATAGTAATTACAAAGGAAATGAAAATAAAAATCAGAAACTAGAGACCTTCTCAAACATTTATAATATGCAAGGGGAAAGGATGAATGCATTTCTGAAAAGCTGTTTTCTGACTTCAGACAAATTCCTGCCATTTTTTCTATCCTTCTCACTACCCTATTATTCCTGACTTCAAGTTATCCAAGATTTGTTCACAGGATTTTTTAAGTTCACAATGCTGTAGTAAAAATAATTAGGCATAAAAAAGCCCCTATACTCTGAAGGGTACTTGTCATCAGTCAATTGTGAAGGCACAATATAAGCATGAAAACTGTTTCCAATTTGGTGTATGGCTCAAAGCAGATACAAACATTCCATTTGTGGTTGTTGGCAGAGGCAGGGTAATAGACAGTACCAAACATCTACTGCTGTTAGCAAACTGCCAAAGCAGAATTCTGCACAAGAAAATGTTATAATTATCCTTGGAAATACAAAATTCAAGGGAAATCATGCTAATAGAAAACAGCATTACTCATAAAATGTATGCACTCATACGTATGGCCTTATATTTACAAAAAGGTCAAACGCAATATTTTATTCACATTTCATTCATTTTAAAAACACTCAGAACTTTCCACACTGCTTTAATAGCAGTGATACTGGGTTGATGTCCAATAGCTACAACCTAAAATATCTCCTACAAAAACACAGCATTAAGGTGTAACACAGAGGGAAATGTAGACGTTTGTACATTAGTGAACTACAACTTGAAAAATAATGGAACATAATTTCCCTGACTTTATATGCCTTTAACACTTTCCAATTATTTAGAAGGGCACTTCTAAACAAACTTTAGACAGACAATACTTCACATTTTCAGATAAGAAATTACAGGAAACTGAAATTTCTCCTACTAAGACATACAACCCTTAACCATTCAGCTGAATTACAGGAAAACAATTGAGGTTTTCACATCTTACAATGGAAAGTGGCAGGTTCACTCAAACAAAATTAAAGATAGAAATCTTACCGAGCCCTGAACTGTAGAGTTCAAAACATAAGGTCTTCTGAGGAAAGTTGTACAAATAGGGTGATGTGAGAAGTATTCTCAGCTCTAGGTCAGTACCAGAATATCTTTAGCATAGGTTACAACACTACCAATAGTATTAATTGACACCTTTCTGATACACATTTCTTGCCATTAGCCTATAGGCTCAAACACTGGCTACTGGTGTATTTGCAAGGCAGAGTAGTCAGTAAGGCCCTAGTTATAATGAGATATACAGGACCATTTTTCATGTAAATAGCAACTAAGCAAATAGCAATAATTGTTAAACTCAATTTCTGATTATACCATCAGTTCTCATGCCCCAAAAATTCACAGATAACCTGAAAAGCAGAAAAAAAAATAAATCATAATAAATTATATACGGGATTATAGGGAATTATGAAAAGCAGAATCAATTTACATAGTCATTATTAGCCTGGATAACTTTGCCTAATATTTTGGGGCAATGTCTTAACCTGTAGGAATTAAAAACTTATTACCACCAAAACATCGATCATTGTTACGTCATGAAAAGCAATATTAATGAGTGGTAAGGATTTTCAGCTTACAGCAGGGACCATTTGAGGTTATGGCAATGGTTGACAAAATCATGGTGACTTGGGGGAAATAGACAAGGACCAGCTCTACTTTCTCTTCTCTGGTACAAGAACTTGGGAGTGCCAAATGAAGCCAGTAGCAGTCATGCTCTAGGGAAATAAAAGTACATGATTCTCAAAACAAGTGGACCTGTGGAAGATGGAAAGTATGCAGGAGAAATTGTCGCCGAGAGCTACTAATGCAACAAATCGTATCAGAGTCAGAAAATTTCTTTATCTGGAAAAAGGTGGAAGAGTTGTACTCAGACATACCATATAGGCTTGTCCTATTTTCACTCTTCCTGAACATCAGTCTATGGGTACTGCTGGAGACAGGAGAGGAGACAGATCATTGAGCAAATATGATCATTCTTAGGTTCTCACATTCTTAAGATTTCTTAAAATCTTCTATTTTCTTTGCAACAAATGAGGGAATGAAATAAAAACCTCCAACAATTTCTGTTACATTTTACACTTAGGTTGTGCTTTAAGCCTAGTTGGCAACCAAGCTCCCCACAGCCACTTGCTCACTCCTCCACTAGAGGGATGAGAAACAGTGGGGTAAAAGTGAGCAAACTCGTGGGTTGAGATAAAGATGGATTATTAGGTGAAGAAAAAGCTGTGCATACAAGCAAAGCCAAACAAGGAAATCATTCACCATTTCCATGGGCAAGCAGGTGTTCAGCCATCCCCAAGAAAACAGGGCTCCATCACATGTAATGGTTACTGAGGAAGACAACTGCCATCACTCCAAGTGTCTCCTGCTTTCTTCTTCTTCACCCAGCTTTCCCCCTGTTTTTATGATGCCATATGGTAAAGAATATCTCTTGGGTCAGTTGGAGTCACTAATCCCCTTCCAAATCCTTGTGCAACCCCAGCCTCTTCACTTCTGGAATGGTGTAAGAAGCAGAAAAGTGCCTGATTCCGTGTAATCACTGCTCAGCGATAATGAAAATGTCTCTATATTATCAACACCATTTTCAGCACAAATCCGAACCATAGCTCCATACTACCTACCTGCCAAAATCAGCCCAGCTTGCATATTTCCCTTTTAATACAAAGAGTACCCTTACATACTAAGGAATGTAGCCTTTTTTAGCCTATTCTGGAGACTTCTTTAAAGTACCGCTGCTTATTAGTACAGGACTAGGATGGACATGACATTTTGTCAGTGTGTTTTCACTTTTATTGGAAATATGATTGGTGTCTTCATGATCTAGGTTGAAAGTCACTAACATACTTGCATACTTTTCTTGTCACTATATATTTTCAATAGGACTCAGATATCCCTATAGGGAAAGCCTGATTGCCATAAATCTAAAGCAGCATGGAAGCCAATTGTGATTTCATGCTAGAATACTACTCTCATATCCTTTTGTAGCCTTTTGCAGTAAGCACCATACTAAAAATAACTCCTGGCGTTTAAAATCTAAGCCAATCTTTTACTGCCACTTTCAGTCATCTTTGATAAATTAAAAAAATAGAGAACTTAAGAGTGGTTGTATTCCAAGATCAGATCTTGGCTTATGGTATACATCATTATGTTTAGATGAGTCCTCTCTGTCATTATGAATGCAAGGAAAGTTCCAGGCTGGTGCACAAAGGGTGCAGTCAGTTCTCCAGGGCACAGATAAATAATTTTCTGAAATTTGAGGCATCCAATTTTGTATTATTGGAAATGAATAACATTGATGGTATCTATTTTCTTCTTTAACTCTTTGCCAGTTTTGATTTGAATGCAGTAGTTCCTTCTGTGGAGGGACTTTTAAAACATGCTATTTTTGTATTTAGACTGGCAGATTATCTACTTTCCAAAAATTTAGTTGAGGTTGTGACGTTATGAAAACAGACACTCATTTTTTTACCACTATGTAAGATTAACTTTTTTTTTTTACATTTGCATCCTAGATTTCAAGAAATTTTGCTTTTTAGCAATCTTGAGAAATACCAAATGGGTTTATGATTAGTCAAAGGTCTATTAAGCAGTTTCAGCTTGTCATTAAATTCAACAGATCATTTCCACAACTGAATTGTTTACAGTACTTCAAAGAGGATTTAAAGCATTAACTATACTTGTAGATTGTTCTTAAAGAGAAAACACATTTCTGATTTCAACAAAAGTGATGTATTATAATAGTTACAACATTTAATATGTTATGCTGTTAACAGTCCTTTCAAACATAACATAAATGCTTCAAAGACACTGTAAAAATAATGTAAACAGCATTTATGGAAATCAGAACAAAGCTATGTTTTATGGCATACACTTACAGTAAATACACATTGTAAAGATAAATGCATAAAGAAGTTTCACAAAATGTCAGCTTTTGTTATTAAAAAGAAAAGGTCATCTGGTATTTAGAATATTTCTGTGTTTGGATTCTATACTTTGGATAGACTGAATAAATTTAAATAGATATTTTCTAAAAGTTAACACAATTATAAATATATTTAAATAAATAAACTGACCCAGATTTTACATTCATACCAGAGATACAACCCCCAGATAGAGCAAAAAGGTGGTCGTCTGAAAATGTTGGATATGCCTAACAATGCTTATCATAAATGTTAAGTGCTCAAAATTTTCTGTGATTTAAAGTTTGTTGAAGACATTTCAGAATCCTTCTTTGGTAAAATTAATTAAATTAGTAACATTAGACTTTCATGGTACAGTAGACGGAAATTTAGTTATGAGGAAGCTCTTTGCAACAAGGTCATTTGGGAGTACCATGTCTTAAATGGTCAAATAATTTTATTTTTAAAACCAAGCATATATTCTTTTCTCTATGGCTCACAATGAATAAGCAATAAATCATTTAAAAATGCTTAAGTTTTTTATTATTTTTTTTCATTTACACACAGGAAGTCAGAAGAAGAATCAGAAGAATTCTCCCTACAACAAGATTTCAACTTCTAAAATTGCATTATATCAAATTAATTTTAGTGAGGTATACTGGAAGCTAACCTCATTATAATATTTGCCCCTACCCATATTTCTGGTGCAATAGATTCCTTTACATCCAGTGCTATCTTGGCTTATGTTCACATTGCCTGCATCACTCTGAAGAAGAAAATATTGGACTTCGTATGAAGTATGCACTTTTGTCATATAAGCTGTCTTTGTGTTCATAGCATTCATACAGGAATTGTGAGGTGGGTTTCCATCTCTACTCAACTCAGAAATATTGAATCCCTATCTCAACAAGACATTCATAATGATCACCTTGTGCAATTACTTGAAACTAGGCTACTGTGTAACCAGGAGAGCAAGCTGATTCTGAACTACTGATTCTAAACTAGTAGTAACTAAAAGCAGAAATGAGTTCATTTTATTAATGTCTAAGCTGAAATTGATATGCATTCAAAGAACTGCACTTGGGACCAAATCTATAGCTCATGTAAATTCACTGCTCATACCATTAGACTAAAATGAGATTTTTATTACCTTCTGTCTTGACCAGTTGCATCCTTTGTTAGCATACAGATTCAACTTATAGAATAATCAGTTTAAGTACTCTTATCTGTGGCACCTGTAGCCTGGTTATTACACCATTTGCCAGAAATACAGAAAATGAAATTTCATGTACTTTCACCTAACACACTACTTTAATAATTAGCTGTTAAGCAAAAGAGTAGGGTAAGTACAACCACTCTCCCCAAAAAATTAGGCAGATAGGATCTTCTGTATATGTGAAGACATTTCTGGTATTTTTCTATGGACTTGAAAAAAAAGCTTGGGGAATTATGGCTGTAAAGCTGTCTGACAGGAAAGCACCTGAGGGTGCTGTTTGACAGCTGGCTGAACATGAGCCATCAGTGTGCCCAGGTGGCCAAGCAGGCCAATGGAAATCTTTGTATCAGCAATAGTGTGACTAGAAGCACTGGGGAAGTGATTCTCCCCTTGTATTTGGCACTGATGAGGGCACACCTCAAATCCTGTGTTCAGTTTTGGGCTCCTCACTGCAAGAAAAACATTGAGGTGCTGGAGTGAGTTCAGAGAAGGGGAACAGACCTGGTGAAGGGGCTGGAGCCCAAGTCTTATGAGGAGCAGCTGCTGGAGCTGGGATTGTTTAGCCTAGAAAAAAGCAGGCTCAGGGAAGACCTTATTGCTCTCTACAACTACGTGAAAGGAGGTTGTTAGCCAACTGGGTGTTGGCATCTTCTCCCTGGTAACAAGCAACAGGACAAGAGGAAATGGAGCACCCCAAGGAGCACCTGGGGGGTTTAGATTGGATATTAGGAAAAGTTCTTCAAAGAAAGGGTTCTCAAACATTGGACCATGCTGCCCGTTGGGGGTGGTTGAGGCCCACCAGCCTATGAGGTATTTAAAAGACCTGTAGATGTAGCACTTAGGAACAAGTTTCAGTGGTGGACTTGGCAATGCTGAGAAATGAGTTAGAATCAAAGATCATAGAGATCTAAAAGAATCTATGATTCTGTAAGAATGAACTAAATTGCCTTCTGGATACACAGTGAAAAGGAAGTTTGCTAACTGAAAATATACAAACTGTCTACAAATCTTGAAAGTATAACTAATGTATAATTAAAGCATTTTTTTATATTATGACACCTTCTAGAACTAGTGATTGCAATGGATTCAGGTTGTTCAATAGCTACAAATGTAGATATGAACACAGAAAGTGGAAAGGGATTTCTTAAGTTCAAGCTCATTTATTTAAAGAAGGAAAACATCATGAAAGACAAAGAAATGAAGATATAAACTTAAAGCTGATTTTAAATATAACCTACAAGTAATGAATTGCAAATACATTTATGTTGTAAGAGGATAATAGGTTGTCTTTCTAAGTGCTAAGTTTTAACGTAACAAGTTAAAAACAACACAAGAAAGAAATTGTCAAAATTAACTGCTTCTCCCAGGTATCCATTAAATAAAATTAATATCTATTTTCCATATGCCCAGCTCAGAGATAAAACCGCAAAATACAAGAAATGTATTTTCAACTATTTGTGATTTTCTTGGTCTTGAGTACACTTTTACCTCCTGGCATTCAGTCATGCTGAAGTTGAGTGCTGGTATGGTACAGCTGCATAACCTAAGATCAGACTGCTATGAGAAGCAGTGGCCTCCCTGTTCCTTTGCCAAGAAACTACATTTGAGCTCAGGCTCTACTCCATGGCTCCTGACTGAGCTACAGTCTACCATGTCTGTGCCTGATGATGTATCCTGCTGATCCAGGACTGGAGACTTCACTTCCTGGCTTGCATTTCAAAGACATGTCTTGCCTTCTCCCCCCAGACCTGCCTGGGATCACTGCAGTGGGACTAAGCTTGATTACTGTCACTGGACCTATCCTGACTTGCTGACTTGTCTTCTCAGCTTGACCTGGAACATGCCTCCTCATCAATTCAGTTTTGCCTGGTGCTCTAGATTCCCCTCTAACTCTGGTTAATGCAACCAGACCTGCTTTGCTCACCTTGTTTGGGTATTGAAGGACTGACTAGGCCTTTGCTGGTGAGGGTACTGCTGCCCACTTTGCTTCACGCTCAGCAACCAACTTGCTTTTCCTCATGGAGCAGCCCAGTCTGGCTGCTCTCTGATGTTATTGATAATCACTGAGATTTTTTTGAATTAAATCAGGGAATGATCCTATATTCAGTCATTTTCGTACATACTAGAAGACACCACAAAAACTAACAAGGTGATTCAGTTTCCAAATAGTGAAATTAAGTTTATGAGAAATAATGAAGAGATTAATAACTAAAATAACAACTACATAAGTTACATTTAATTAGAATAAAATTAATGATACAGTTGAAGGGATAGTTTAGAAATAATATTGAAATCAGATGTATAACTCTAGTTCTCAAGATATTTTTTCTTTAATATAGAATATTGCACTCAGTCGAGCATTTTCAGCAGCAAAAATAGCTTGATAAAAACAGCATTAAGTCATTTACTAGTGGCACCAGGTGTACATTTCTATTCAGCTAGACTAACTGCCAATCCAGTAGCCACATTTAAATACACCAAATAAAAATTCACTAGAAATAAAGCATGAATAGTAACCCTTAATGCAATTCAATAGTAAAGTTATTTTAAATAAAATTAGAAAAAATGCAAACTCTTAAGACAGGTAGGAGAATATGATTAAAAGTAATGTTACTATATAAGGTGGAAATCTCACAAGTGCTTTTAGAATCATCTGAAATGTGAAATATTTCTATTATTTCAAAAGTAAGCACAAAATTTAAGAAAAGTTCATGGTTATCTAAGCACTCCGCCATGAGTTTATGCATGACTGACATACATAACCCTGGCTAACAACTACTAAAAGGATAGATCGAATGAGCTGGCTTTATATATACAGTATGGTGGTTATAGCAGCAGTGCAGGGTGTTTCAGCTGTTACTGACCTGATATGGAGTCTGTAAAAGAGAATCCAATGGTATAAGTAAATCATAATTACATATGATGGAAAGTATGAAATATAATAAGATAAACTAGAAACAATTATAAATAGATGCAATTAGAGATCCTGTCTTAAAATTCAAATTTACTGTAAGATCATTCCTGTAAACAAACGTCAAAAACTTCAGGACAGCTAATATATAAAAGATAAATAAATCAAAGCTTAATGGTTTCTACTATTCAATGCAGATAAAAGTGAACTAGTACAAGCAAGATTAATCTCATTGAACTTTTGAGCTTTGAAAAGCATAGATGCCTAGTCTCAGCTGCTCATCTAGACTCCTTCTAACCTTAGAGGGAAGGTGGCACTATAGGTGGTTTCACTTTATGACTTTTAGATGAAGACAACTATGTCTCTCCTCAAATTTTAAGTAAAGCCTAAATGTTTAGCTGTGTTGCTATAATAGTCTAAGAAAATGGATGAAGCAGAGATTGGGGCTAGAGGTATAATATATTTAGAAGTATTCTAACTCATTGGCCTAGAATATTTGTATTTCACAGTTAGTACTGCATTTGGTTGGTATCATCATGCCTCTGCCTTCATACATTCTTCAGCTTAAGGTAGATCCCTGTTGGAAGCAGCTAAAGATGAGGTGAGTCACGCTGAGTGAGCACATTGGTATGGAATTTCAAAGCACCAGGGCACATACTTGCAAAAGAAGACAAACTTCTGTAGTTACAGATATATATAATACAACCTCAGTTGGAAAAATAACAACAGCATGCTGCTGTTTAACGTACACAGAAATGAAGATTAAAGAAGCACTGACTGCAGTACTTGGACAATGAAGAAAGACTGCGCAGCAATAAATTCCCCAGCCCATTATAAGAAATAAAGGTCCATGTAGTTATAATGAGGTGGAGAGAGGATTGTAATATCCTAATCTACCCAACGTACCAGTACAACCTGTACTGAATACTGAAGCAAGCTTTGCTCAGTCGAGTAGCTGTACAATTTGGAATACAGGACACAAAGATCAGATCTTCTTTCTGTCTTGCACCACTGTGCATGCACGACATAAAACTGTTTCCACACTATACAACTTGTTTGACAGAGCAGGTGTTGCTACCTATTCTCTAATATAATATGTGGTAGCCACAATTTTGAGAATTGCATCTTTTCATACGATGAAAATTTGCTCTATTTGTTCTTACTTAACTAAAATCAGTAATATTGATAGATTTTTTTAAAGTCCTTAATTCAATCTTCTTGGTAAATGCCTAGCAGTAATGTCTTCTATATTTCTAGATTTTTTCATCAATTTCATAATTTGAAGTTTCCCTTCTAAAATTTAATTTTTAATACTAACCCCGCCCATAGGGAGGTTTCATGCATTATGAAGTTAATATTATCGATTTAGATTCCAGATCTTGATATTCTAAGGAAAAGGGTTTTGGTGGTTTGCCTCATACAGATACCATTGCTACTAAATTTCACCTGGTCTCAATTTCTGATATAGCAAGAGATACTTAAGTATGATTGTCTCATATTAGAAACTTTGTCAAGAAAAATTAAATGCTTTCTAAATTTGGTTGTTTGTGCATGTTTTTGTGGGCTTGTGTAAACCATTTAGCGTATAAAGTAGCTCATAAGCACAGCCCATCCTGCAAACACATTTGCAAAGAGTAGTGCTGTGCTAACAACTCCTTCACCTTGCCTTGTTCTCTAGATACCCAAAAGAGTATAGATTATGGGAATTGTGACATTATTAACTTATTTTAAAATCAGGAAGCTTTCCTTAAAATTTTAAACATCTGCTTACAGCAATAACTGGCCATATTCTTAGTGGCTAAATACACATTGTGGTGGGTTGATTGAGGCACCTGGTGGTGCTCACCAACGCTGCTCTGTCACTCCCCTCTTCATCTGGACAGGGGAGAGGAAAAAGAACGAAAAATTCATGGGTCAAGATAAGGACAGGGAGAGATCATTCACTGATTACTGTTATAGGCAAAACAGACGTGACTCAGGGAAGATTACTGCCCATCACAAGTTTTGCCACCAAACCTGCTTTAGTGTGGGGTCCCCTCTCCATATGTCCCATCCTGACAGGCCTGATCTACTGTGGATTTCCCATGGGATCACAGCCTCCTTCAGGCATCCACCTACTCTAGCATGGGGTCCTCCACAGGCTGCAGGTTGATCTCTGCTCTGCTGTGGACTTCCATGGGCTTCCTCATTTTTATGGTGGGGTGCAGGGGAGCCTCTGCTCCAGCACCTGGAGCACCTTGTCTGCCTCCTTCTTCACTGACAATGGTGTTTCTTGCCCATATTCTCACTTGCTCTTGTGCAGCAAATTCTTCCCCTTCTTAAATATGTCATCCCAGAGGCACTACTGTTGTCACTGATGGGCTCAGCCTTGTAAGCAGAAGGTCGTTCTTGGAGCCAGCTGGCGTTGGCTCCGTCAGACATGGGGGAAGCTTACAACAGCTTCTCACAAAAGCCATCCAAGCAGAACCCCTCACTACCGAAACCTTGCCATGCAAATCCAATGCACATAGTTATCTACTAAAATGAATCTGTTCTAACTATATTATTTAAAATTACTGAATTTATTTTCATCAAGGTAAGATTACTAGTTGAACAGGAAATACATTCAAACTGTCAAAATGGACACTTAAGCAAACAAAAAGAGCTAAAGCAAAGTTTGCTTTTTTTTTGAGTTCTACTTGGGTTTCACCAGTGTTTCAAATACAAAGAAGATTATTTTTCTATTTTCCTTCTCATTATAACATTTTGTTCTTGAAAACCATATAATTTTAGGGATATATTTGCCAGGTAGACACTGATTCAAATTAAATTCCATGGAAGTGATTTTACCCTTGGAAAATCTGGATTTTTATTCAACTGAATAGAAGCATATTCATCCAACTATCCATCTATCTATTTTTATTTGAAACAAATAGTTATGCAGTTACATCTGAGAATGTTCAAAACTTTTTTTTCCAGGAAAAAAATTGTATTTTAGGCATAACTAATGCATGTTTTTAGAACTCCTTTTAGAAGACCATAAGAAGTCATTAAAAATATTCATTAAAAAATATAAAAAACTCTACACAGATTATTCTTAAATCTATAGATAAAACAGACAACTTAAAAACATACAACTGTATGTGTATGAGGACAGCTGGCCAAATTCTAGAGAAATCATAATTTTGTGGTTTAATCCAATAAGACAACAATTTTTATTAAAATTCATTTGTTATTTGTGAAAAGTTGCTGACATAAATTCATGATTAAGCCACTTTGACCTTCACTGAACCTTAGTAATTCTCATTTGCATTCTCATTAAAGCTAGGTTTCTGTCTCATCTTTTCAATTGTGTAATACCATTCTACTCAAGTCTATAAAGTCTTCCTCAAGAGCAATTAGCTGTTCTGATAAAAAGTGTTTAACTTTTATATATATATATATGTACATATATATAAAAGGGAATTTTCAAGTGGATACAAATACTAGGTTAAAATATAAAATATATACAATTGCATATCTATAAATTGAAGATTATTGACTATTTTTTTTGCCTGAATCAAGATAAATAAAGAGAAAAATACTTGAATAGTATTGAAAATACCATAAGGTAGTTATTATTTGTGATAATATAAAGCAGTTTGATATTCTGTAAATTTGGTACTCCTATTTTATATGTGCATTTAACTACATTTGTTTAAGTATTTGATATGGCTTTGTTGTGGCAAATTAAGATGAGCAGTTTGTCAGAATTAATTTCCTGAGTCTTATTCCATAAAGGGATGGACCTCTTCTCAAACACAGGTCAAAGAAGACACAGGTTTAGTGATAAAGCCCTGGATCCAATAGTTTTTTGTGTTTCTTTAAGAATCAGCATGGTGATGCTAGTACAAGTATTGTGTATCTCTTGCATAAACATAAAGACTAATAGAATTTTTTAAAGGGTCTTTCATATCAACAAGTAATAATTCTTTACAAAGAATTTTAAAGAATATGATATATAATATAATGTCACATGTCTATATGAATAATCTTGGAATCTAAACAGGATTATATCTCCATATATTTTCAATTTGTTAAATTAATCCTCAGAAAAAAAAAAGAGTTTTCAAATAAGAACACATAATTTTGTCTTCGGAATCAGCTTTTTTCATATAATAAACCAATCTACATCTTATTTCTAGTGGTATGCTGATAAATGAACTATATGAAACAATATATTCACAAAGGTTCTGGTATGGTAAAGAATGCCAGTATTTGTAATTTTGAGTTACATTACATTCAAAGACAAAAATTCTGAAGAGCATTGAACATATATGAACAACTGGCATTAGAGACAAATGCCGTAGGTGTTTTCCAGGCTTACTTTGACATTAAACTTCAAAATTATTTTAATTTTAAGAGTATAGACATACTTCTAGTACATCCCTTAGTTTGAAGGACTTACACAAGTCAGATATAAACCCCTTATTAAAAAAAATTATTCTTTCTTTAAAGATCACAAAAATAGAAAAGTGACTGAAATTTTCTGAAGTCTTTTTCTTTGACATCAGTTCCTGTAACAAAACTCAACCTTGAAAAAAGCCTAAAATAATTAAAAAAAAAAAGAAACAACAAAACAGCACAACACCCAAATGGGTTCAATAATAGATACTATATTAGAACATCCTGAAACTATTTTAAGTGTCATGTGCTTCACAAAAATGTTGATAGGCTATCTGAAATGATTGACCTAATTAAGCATATATTAAATGTACTCAACAAATCCTAACTAATTCAATATCCATGACTAAGCAGAGAAGAAAGTAAAGAGCTAGATGAGTAAGGCAGTACGATAACATCAATATGTATACCCAAGATGCCTAAAATGGAACATGCTGAAAAGCACTACTTTCCAGCGTCACAAACTTACACAAAAATCCAAACAACTTGATCTTATGACTTTACCTTGCAACTTTAATTAATACATAATTCCAGAAGAATTAATGAAGCAATAGAAATCTTTGTTTAATGTCTGTGTAAATATAATCCAATTTACTTAATTAGGGAAAACTATTATGAAGCTGGCTACTTCTCTGTGCCTAGGATGCATTAAATGTTTTTTATTTTCTTCTGTTCAACATTGACAGTTTCAGGTTGATACTGAGCACTGTCCTCATCTGAATGGATCCTCGTGATCTGTTTTCCGCCTGCAACACAGTTTTCCATACTGTGCATCCTGCCTCTCTACCAGAGCCATCCTGGTGTGAGATGCTGGATCTGGATATCACTTCATTAATCATTTGGGTCAGAACAAACCAGCTTTTGTGTGTGTGTGGCAAAGCCAGAATCCTGCAGCCACGTGGTTCAGCTTGGAGCACATGGCTGGTCCTGCTGCTGTGCCCAGGCTGCTAACAGAGCCCATGGTCCAAGATGGCTGAGTTACATAGCCCAGAACCATGTGGCTGCCTGTCGATCAAGGAAGGCATGTCTGGCAGCCCGCCCACACCACACCCCCTGGAGCTCCTGGTTGACTGTGGCATCTTTCACTCTGGTCTGGAGGGCACTGAGCAGTTGTTAGACCAGATGTGCCACCTGGGCGGAGTGGCCACAATAATCAAACCTTGTATTGTGGTGTTGTAAGAAAGGATGCATTAACAGTGTTTCGGTTTTTGGCGAACTGCGCATGACAGAAGGAAGACCATATCAGGAAGAACCAAAACCACAGCGCTACACTGAAGACAGAGAGCCCAGAAGCACCAAATATGGAGAGATTGTTTGTACAACGCATCACTTCAGGATTGGCTGAAGAAAAAGCTGATAGAGAAACCTCTGATCAGTGGAAGGAGGCCTTTGAACTGCCGTATGTGAAATACAGTGGTGCTGTTGATAGAATTTTGCTTTCGCTAATAAGTAGAATCCATATGATAATGTTCAGATGTATTAGTAGATATCAAGATGTATTGGTATAGATAAAGATGTATTGGTACAGATGTGTGAAATAAAGCAGCTTTACGGAAAAAAGTTATGCTTTCATTAATGAGTAAGATTCATATTATGGTGTCCAGATATATTAGTAGTGCAATTTGGAATAAGATTTTATTTCAATAAATAGTAAGCTTTAATGAGCCTCTCCTATTAGATGCCATTAGCACAAGGACCCATTGTCTACTCCCTGAAACTTTGAAGAAACACAGACACCTTTCTGCAACAGATACCAAGAATTTCCAGGATGACCGTAAATTAGTCCACCAGAAGATAGTACCACCTTAAGAGCCAAAAAAAAGTTCAAGCCAGTTTTTTTCAAGAGGGTTGAAAAGTTCATGAAGAAGATGATAGCCTGAATTCATCTTCAGACCACCGAAAAGCAATAAAATCCCCCAGGCCCAAATTCCAGAGGGGAGGAGAAAGGGGGATGTACCTATATAAATAATTTTTCTCCTACTTTAAAGAAATTGTAATAATCCATCCTGCTTTTGTTGCAATTTTGTTTTAAAAACCTGACCTGTCTAAAGATCTAAAGATCTCTGACTTAGAAAACTACTGAGTCATGCGCCCAGCGCTGTTTGCCTTTGTTTTATAATAAATTGCATTAAAAATTATAATATTTGTGGGCTCATTTCTCACACCTATCAGTTTTTGACTTTTGAGTTTCCCTATGAGAGAAGCCCTAGTTATCCATAAGCTATTAGAAAAATATAAGATATAGATTATAAAAGAGCATTGTAATAATCAACCAATTCTCCTTTTGCATGACACATCTTGTGGTTCGTTCTCAAGGGGATTCATGCTGTTGACCACATGGTATGAACAACCACATGGAGTCTCCATTTTAGAGAGTGTGAGGCAGTCAGCGTTTCTGTCTTGAAACCAGGGGGATGCTCCAGTCTGGTGTCTGGAGAACAGGTAATATGTGATTCATGATAACTATTTTTCTCTCTTTTCTTCTTTCTTTGCTCTTTCTTTCTCTTCTTCCCTCTTTTAATGTCTTTTCTTCCTCCTTTCTTTTGTGGGTAACTGAGAACTGATAAATATATTTCACTAAATTGTGTGGAGTCGTTGTTTGCTAATGCTTTAGCGCCATGCTCTTCCTTGGTTGTTTTGCCAAAACACGTATTTTCTCAGTAAATTAAAAGAAATTCTCTTAAAGAAGGTGTGGTACCATTCTCTCCGAATGTAAATTTATAGATAAACAAAAAACTTTAAAATCTTTTAAAGCCATAAATAAAAGCAATATTCCTAGTTAAGCTTTTATGGCTTGGAAACTGAGTTGTTACACCCGTTAAACAGTTTTATTTTCCCTTTCAAATTTTTCTCTTCATTCTGTGCAGCAGAAAGAAGAAATGTGCTATGGCAACATTATTGGGAGATATTGTAAAAACTTTCATGATACCAAAATTTTTCCCATAAGGCACTCAAGAATGAGCTTTCAGAGTAAACAGAGAAAGCATTTATGCATTTCCTGTTTCAAACATTTCAGGAATAACCTTTTATTCTTTACCTTCTTAAATTCCTTTCCTTGCTTTAAGCAAAGCAAGAATTTCTCTGCCATCATTAAAGACCCCAGTAGATATGTCAAGTTGAGCAAATCTTTTCTGGAAAAATATTTTTAAAAATAACATTAAAATTTCTTGTAAGAACTTACACATCATTTCTCCTGTAGTCCACTTTTTAGTGCTAGGAAATTTACATGGTCACTTCTTGGATGTCTTTTATGTTTTCTCCTTATATCAAATATTAAAGGTCATTCCTCAAAAAATTCTAACACTTCATATCTTATTGAGAAAAAACATATATATGGCAAATATTTAAATACCTGAGGTATAATCAGATTTTTTAATCACAAAACATTTCCTCTAACTCATATTCTTTTGCTCATATAGACAAAGAAGCTGAGAACATGCTAGCTTATATGAATTTTCAGCAGTCCTAAATACCACCAGAATACAAAGATGGAAACATCACTTCTTAGGGTGAATCAGTGCTTTAAATGGTTTATCTTTTATAAATAAATATTATGGTAATTAAAGATTTAATCATGATCTTAAGAATATACCAAGAAGAGGATATGCAAGAGAATTGCTTCTATAGTTTTAGGACTCATTCCAAACCTATTCAAGAGCTTTCTGGAATATTTTTACAACCTTTACAACATGTTATTGAGCAATTATGTTGCTGCTGTATGCTTATATTTGAGGTGATATCAGTTCTTCATTTTTGATCAACTTAAAAAAAGAGAAAAAGCTAATGTGAGAAAGCATTCAGAAACTGCCTTCTCTAATTAGTTCTTCATCCCATACTCTAATACACTTTCCTGTAAGTATAAATACATAGTCATCATCTTAAACAAGAATTTGAGAAAGGTGAGATGGTTGTCTGTAAGTAAGATAAGAAAATTGAGACAAATATGCAGTGAAGGGAGAACAGCTTTACTCGTGAAGATCTCATGGTCCAAAGAGGAAAAGATAACAATCTCTCTATATTTATAACCTTCTTAGTTACCACTCATCATATCACCCAACCAAAGGCCATCTAACTCTTATGCCCTTTAAGTATCCAACAAGAGTGTCCCTTATTACCTGTCTCCTCACAGGACCTGCCCCCTTTCCCCCCCCATGGCAGACCTGGGAGGCCTAAGCCTGTGTTTTGTCTTGCTACCCTTTTATCTATACAGAAGAATGCTAACATCTGAACATAGGCCTTTGTGGGCCCCTGGTTTTCAATCTACCCTACTTTAGAAAAAGTGAATCCCCAGAAATATAAGGCATACTTCTTCAGGCATCAAGCTGATAATCTAACTTTAGGCAGATTCCATCAAAATCAGTACTGAATGAAAGAATATAGGGGTCAGTAAAGAAGTTTAGTTCATTTCATTCAACTTCCTATGAATCTAGCCAATGTTTGGCCACCTTCTCCACAATGGGCTACTAATGTTTTAGCTAATAAAACGTCAACTATTTGCTGGATAATCTGTTCCACAAGCACTGGACCAAGTATTCATAGATATTTCATTTACACTGATTCACATAAACTATTAAAGAAAAAAAAAACTTTTTAAATGCATTTTTGTCATGCAAAACAAGGTGGGTTGGGGGGCAGGGAAGAAAGGGAAGAGGCAAAACAGAAAGGTAAGGATCTCTGTATAGCTGTTTCTCATTTCTAACACATAAATATTTTTGCTATCATAATGTCATTATTCCTAAAAAAAAAAAGTTCCAAGGCTTGCATGTGCACTGAACTACTGGGAAACTACATGGATATCAATTTATTTAAAAAAAAAAACATGGATGTTTTGCTTCTTGAAGTCATCAGAATACAGGTTGTTGACAAGAAGGAAAAACCACCTTCTGTTATTAAAATGAAGAAATAAGATGTGTCTTCTAACTAGCAGTTCTTTAGAACATAGTTTTCATAAAGGTTAAACAACCCTTTAACTCCCTCACTCACATGCTTTTCAGAGGTGGGGAAAAGGGCCTATCTATGCGTCTTCTATTTATTTAGCCAGGTATAACACTGAGCAGAACTGTGTTCTTCTTTACGTCATAAATAATTTACCTTGCCTGAAGTTAATACTACTAATTAGTATCAGTACTAATAGGAGAAAGAAATGTACACATAGACTGATATCACTATTTTAAAACTGCTGTAATGATATATGGGATATTAGGCATTTACTTTAGGCTGCAGTATTCATAAATAGCTTATGTCACTTCTATTCTGAATTATTTTCTTGTTATAATGAAGTTTAATAGGTTAAGAAGTACAGCTATGGGAGTTTGCACATTACAACAAGTACATAATTTCTAGTTTTTTCCTATCCTAATATTTGTATTTTAGAAAGTCTTCATTTAAAAAGAAATTGATTATACAAACTACAATGCACTGATATTCAGCAGTAACGTATTATTTTTGAGTATTTTGAATAGTTCAATATAAGACTTCTTCCTCAGATATGAATACAATGCTTTAACAATACAGAAAAGTGTATGCATCCACAGAAAAGTCATGCAGCATTAAATTTTTTTATGTGTTTTTGAGATCTTTGCATTCCATACTTGTGTTAAGTGTTATAGCTGTAAGTGATATTACATAGTTAAAAGCTGCTAATGGCAAAAATGTTACATGAAAGGAACTTTTGTAAACAACAGACTGGGGGCTAAAGCAAGGATTACGTCATACATACGGGCATGCAGGCAATTATTCTTTATTAACAGCCAAAAACCCCAATTTCATTCAAATTTTCAGATGGAATATGGTCACAATACTTGGAGAGAATATCTATGCATCATTAGAAAGTGAATGGGGCATATTTAATGTACAGCATTTTTAGTCAAGCACTTCATCTCCAAGAACTCCTTTCCCTTCATATTTTAAAGTTAAAAGCATGAGACAGATTGCACACTTAGTGATGTCCCAGCAATCTTGGTGAGTCAAGTGAGTTGGAAACCTTATATTGTGAAGAACTTTGCAGCTGAACATACCCTATGGTTCAAATATTTTAAAGAGAGTTCAGTGTAGTTTGCATTCTGAGGAATCTGTTTTTTGCCAGATCAGTGACTAAGACACAGCAAGTTTTTAAGCTTGGGTCCAATTACCTGTCTTTTATACTGAATTTTACTTAAGCCAAAGGCAATGAGTAGGAGTAGTAGTGCACTGAGGAAACTGGGCAAACTTGTCTCATGTCAGCATTTTTTTAGAGGCAAATATTACTAGGCAGAAGATTAATATTAATCTCTGAGTAGTAAATAGAGTGATAAATCTTTTAGTAATAAAAAATGATGACTATATGAATAAATTAGCCCTCATGTCACAAGGAAAAAAAAATCTAAAACCTTGTAAAGTACTGTTTTTAGAGGCTACATCTGTATTGCCAGTAAACAGAATCATCTAATGGTATTTAATGATTACCCAACATACTGCAATATTTTCTTGATTTTATGTATTTTTACACTTGAGTCAAATTTTTTAATGGTTTAGAAGACAGCTAGTAAGGAAAGACACAAATACTACAGGCTTCTTTTTAGTATAGAATGTTTAAGCACACTTCATATATTATAGAAACTTAAAAAACAAATCACAGGAAATACAGTTTGAAAATAACAGTTCTGATTTATTACTAAACTTTATGTACCCTAGGCATGAATGTACTAGTTTATCATTTGGAAAATGCCCTTCTTGTTTATTTAATTACCAACCAAGAGGCAAGATACATAACTAAATAGGCATTAAAATAATCCCTGTACATGATATAAAAACCTTATAGGATAAGATAGTCATTGGAATCTTAAATCAAATAGGGTAAAGTAAAAATAATTAAGAAGAGGCAACTTCTCAAACAAATTCATCCCTTCCGTTTTGATTCTCTGCCAGTTCTTTACATGCTTATTTTCAGTCCAAAATGATAGAATTCTCTTAAAAACAATGCAGAAGATTCCAGTAGTAAATAGTCTGAATGCAAGTTTTGGACATGATTCAGCATTGATCTCCTATCTAATCTTAAAGTGAATGTCCTAATCTAATTTTTAAGCAAGACTTAATTGTATAAGAATGTTATTAAAGCCCATTTTACCTTTTTAGTTTAAAGGAAAATTTTATATTAATTAGTGGGATTGTGGTTATATTTTTTATTTTTCAAATTATAAAGACTATGTTAGTTAACAAATACTAAAATCTTCTTTAAAGGAAGAGATCCCTACAAAATATTTAAAATACCATATTTAGAAGGTTGTTCCAAAAGCAGAAAACTGTAGCAGTATAAAAACAATATTGCTGCAACCTGTGACAATAAGCCCCAAAATATTTCATGACATGTCCCTTCGCAGAAAGATAGGAAAGAATTAACGTGGTGTTAAATATAATTAACAGTGATTTCTCTTTCTAGCTTTAGTGTTCTTTGTAATCAAACTGGAATCTTTCTTTGCAGCAGTTTGTGTACTGAAACCAAGCATTCTTCTTTGTGGAATACTAATGAGCAGATAATTAACTACAATAATTTCATGTAGGCTATTAATTAGCTACAGAGTAAAATACTACTAAATGAACCACTGCTTTCTGCAGGAAAGAATCCTAACCGTTCAAATCTCACATTGTCTCTGTAATTTTTTAAATTTTATTTTGGAAGAACTATCATCTAAGAGTTAGTCATCAATTTCTTACTAACCTTGGTGCCTTAAGTGCTTAAAGTTACTCTCTCATCATTCCTATTTTAATCATTTTTAAATGCTGGTAAGTAAAATAATTTCCTGTATTAGCACTTACTAATCTATAATTTTTTAAGTTTTCTTTACCTTCACTGGATCTCGCTTCTACGTATTGAACCCAGCAATTCTTGTCCTAAAATAGCAAAGCTCTCACAAAATTAATTGTTCCTTCCCTATCACATTATCTTCCCACAAGGCCAGCTTCTATGTTTTGGCTGCCAGTCACATTAAGTAAAAAAATTTGTTTCACATGTAAAGAATTCCCAGACAGAATCTATGATACCAGCACCTCCTCCACTCTTAAGTTTCTCCTGCTGGCATACACACTGGCAGAAAATGAGTAATAAAAAGCTTAACAACCAAGCATTTCACACTACTTGTTTGTGCTAAACCCTCTAATTATCTTTGTTATCCACTCTCCTTTCTTTTATCTTTATCTGTTGTCATCTTCTAATCTGTTAAGTTATGAGCTGCATGAGTTACCCATTTGAATGGTCCTAATAAATGGAATCTGAACTAATAAAGTTATCCATTACCAGCCATTAATGCAATAAATATTAAATATATTATTATTACCAGAAGCACAAAAAGTTATGTGCATTCCTTTATTGCCATGTATCTATTTTAGAACCCTCTAGCAACAATTAGGGGATATTGGAGGTAAATGAGGCACAAAATAACTACTGTGCCTTTCTGGCCTTAGCATAGAAATGTTGCAAAGCTGCTTAAAAATGAGCCCACTGAAGGAGGACAAATTCTTGATAGCAATGGCATTTCCCCATCTTACCTTAGGACATGACCTCTCTTTAACTGCTGATCCAAGCAGCAGTGATTCACTGTTTCTAGAACTTGGGAAAGGATGGTTACTGAAAATATTATGAGAATAAAAGCAACCAATACCTTCCTACTTAACAGCAGCTTAGGAGGAAGCAAGCCATTCCCTCTCAAAGAGCTCCCCGCTGACTTGACTCAGTTCTAAAAACCACAAACTTGAATAAACCCCTTAATATCTTGCTACGAAATTAAGATAACAAAGGTTGATCAACTGTTTAGCATGAAACACAGTATGTAATAAATGCTGTATCTCATATGTGTAAACACACATATCCTTTTCTCCTTCTGATTGTAATGGAAACATTTCCCCTCTCATTTTTTTATCATTTCATAATTATTTTAGAAATATCAATAACGGGCTTTTCAACTCGATACATTATTATAATGTTGTTGAAAATTTCTTTTTTTGCGTTTTCCTTTCTGTGATTTATAATTTTACTCTTTATGGACATTAATAAAGGAAATTAGCACTTGTAAGCATAATTTCTATTAATGAACTTCTTCAACTTACAGATAAAGCAGCACTATAAAATGAAATATCACCAGCTGCTTAAGAATTACCATCCAAAATACAATGAATATGGTTAATTTAACTTAAAAACTAAATGTGCATTAACTCAGGACCAGTCCAAAGTTATAGAAAAACTGAGTATTAAGTTATCTGGAAATAGGAAGATGTTACATGAAGAACTTGAGAGAAACTCTATTAGGAAGTATCAATGTGACACAGGAAAATCTCACAATTGATCTGCGATACTCCCTGCATTTTAATTACTGAAGAGCTCACAAGGACATAACATAGATGACTTTAAACACAGTACAATTTACACAGTTCCAGAAGCCAGATCTCAGCATAAACTATGTAGTTTATGAAGCAGATAAGTATTTACCCCGCTTTTCAGACTCTGGAGACTGCTCCAGGCTACATACAACCATAGTAAACCCACTAAAAGCCCTTCTCTGAGACAGGTTAGATCTAGTTTTTACCTAGATATAGCCATAGGAAAATATGCAGGACCTCCTGTGTCAAGATATTTAATTATATGGTTATACATCAAACATGTCATAGGCCCTGGACAGACATTACTTGGAGCAAGGACAGAATCTGTCTTTCACCTGCTTCTCTGCTTCAGAGGCTCTGTAACACTGTTTTGCACAGGAATATTGTTACCCCAGTAGAGGTTGAATAATTAATCCCTCTTCTCTTCCATGAAGCCCACTCTTCAAGGTAGAGGAGAAAAGTGAATGCAGTTGCAGAGTATATATCTCACACAAAGTATTTAAGAAATGGACCAAAGACCACCACGCAAGTATACAAATTCCTATCTAAATTACCGAATTTCCTTTTAAAGCTGTACGACTGTGAGGCCCACTTAGCTGAGCAGACAGACTACAGGCGTGAGAAAAGGTTTAGAGCAGGGCATATGAGTGCAGTGCTCATCTCTGACCTAGCTTCTTTCATCTCCACATGGCCTGTTGGCTGTTAAAAGCCTTATTCTCACGTATTCTCCAGGAGTTTTTGTAGTCCTGACACCAGTAGCTCTGTGAGTATAGTTGCACCATAGAACATAAGAACTTTTCCTCCACCTCCTCATGGACTTAACTGACATTCAAACTATAGCATATCCTATCAGAAGCCACTACATTTTGAAGTTTAAAGATCTAACAAAGATTTTCTCCTAGATTAATAGCTTAATCATGCCACCTTAATTCTTTAGTTTACCTGGCAAGTCTAAGTAGCCTTCCTGTCCAAAGCCGACTGCCCCAAGGAATCTGTTTTAAAAAGTTGACTGACTTTTGATCAAAAGTGTAACAGCAAGTTAGAAAGAGCACTTCACATGACTGAGTTTTACATTTCTAGGTGAGATGACGCTATGGATTTCTTGTTAAGGAAGCTGAGATGAGAATTACTGGAATAGGAAGAGAAATAAACAGCAACTCTATATAAATAAATCAGTTCTTTGCAATAATGTAACCAGAAGGATCCTTTTCATTTTAAATGAACATCTTAATCATGGGAAAATTTTGCTGCTAGGGCATTGGGCAGGAAGAACAGTTTATTTTTCAGATCTGTCATTAAATTATACCCATGCACCCTTGCAGGCTAGTTCCACTCAGCCTCTAAGCAAAATCACCATGAACTGCATTAACACAGTCACTACTGTGAATTACTATGTCGAACTCCTCTGTTTCCAAGTGATTGGTATTTTTCTACAGAGGTCACACCAGTGAAAGAGGAAATTCCACTCACAATTCAAAATACTGTAGCTCAGATATCAATTGTTCAAAGCATTATTTACACATTGAGTATTCCCCTAGTTTAGCCTAGTAACAACCTTTTCAATACAATAATTGTGAGTTGGAGAGGTTCAAGAAAAGAAACAGAAAACTAAGACCAGAGAAATTTAAAGAATAGAAAAAGATGAAAAATCATATCCTAGTAAAATCCTAATCTATTAGTTCAGATTAAAAATCTAGTCCTAATGCAGAACTGCAAACATATTTTTTGTTGAAAAGTGCAGGCATATAAATAAAGATTAACAAGATCATAGTTTTTCAAATTGTTTCATGCAGAGAAATACACGCTGTTTACCATGGTTTCACAAGTAAAACATACAGAGCAGAAAGAAGGATCTGATAGGACCTATTGAAATATACTTCAGAAGTAAGCAGAGCCCTTGAAGTCTGATTGTTGTCAGTTGGCATGTAATTTAAACTCCTCTGATTTTCAGGAGAACATGTGCTACTATTTGCAAATTCGGTGCTTTTTCTCAGTCCACCAGTAAATATTTTATATGCCATCAATTTATTTCTCTTGAAGTTTTACTTTATCTTTTTTTATATAATCATGCTAATAAAATACACTCTGTGTTCCTCAGTGAACAAATAAGTACAGCAACCAGATCCATCCAGCATCCTGCTGGCTATGAACCCTTGTCAGGCCTTTCATCCTGTCCATAGCTCCAGTATGAAATTACCAGTTATGGACATGAAATTTATTTAGTGCATTCTTGGCATTCCCTATCATTATATACAGCTGAATCACTGGTATCCTGAGGCAGTGAAAAACCTCAGTCACTAACTCTTCATACAGTTGTTGCACCATGTTCTGAAATACACAATGGACTTCTAGCCCCGGGCTAGGCTCATTACAAAGGTTGTTCTTTCTTTGCCTTACTTTCAGTTCATTTTATCATACAGAGCTTAAAGCCCTTCTTCTAATTTATTTATTGGTCTGAACACCAAAGAAGGTTCTATTCTGATCTGCAACCGTAGCTGTAACAATATCCTGCTGAAACTAGTAGGCATAATATTTGAGAGTGCATAAAAAATACTGACCAAGACAAGGGGTAATTTAAAGATATGGGCACTGACCAAGAGAAGGTAAAATTAACAAGCAAGATAGTGGCATACTTGACTTACCTATTGAATTCAGAATTCCATTTGCTTTACTAGCCTAGCTAGTAAGTAAACTAATGCAGATGCCAATTATATATTTTCTCACATCACAGGCCCTTGCAAGGTAGTTGGAGATGATAAGTAGCAGGCTTTCTCCCTGTAATGCTGTAGATTATTCCCAACAAAACTAAAAATGGAGAGGAATAGGTTGAATGTTGCACTGAATAGACACAAGAATCTTAAAAAAAAGAAATCTCCAACAGGGACACTGAAAAGTTTGGCTGTTTTGTAAATGCCAGGAAATGTCTACAACCAGCCAAATAAAAGAAAAGGAAATTTCTCTGTGTCTTCAAAAAGAGTGTGGAGTACTTAGTGCTGTCCAATAAAATGGTTAAACAAAACAAAAAAAATTTACGGGAATTATAAAGGCCATGATTTTTAACAGTATTACAGAGATCATTCATTTGATGATGAAAGTGTATTATTAAAACTTGCCACTTTAAAACCAAAACCTGCAGCACTGCTGTCCCTGATACAGTAAAAATGAAGTGGAAATCTTAAAACCAATTCCATTTTTACATAACTATGCAAAATAATTAGAAGTTATTAAAAACTCTTGTATACTATGTTAAATGAACACAACTGTATGTATAAATATATATATACATATACCTAGAAAATTATAAAATATCAACACTAATTTCAATCTTTATGACAGGTGCTTAAAAATGGGAAAAAGCCCCTCCAAATGGTAAGTGTCTTAATAACAGTTTCAGAGGAAAAACAGTATGAATATTCTCTTAATCATATACTACCTTACCCTCTGTCTTAGAGGCAATACTTGACAGTCTGTGTTGAAATTTCTAAATAGTATATTCCAAATATACAGAATGATTTGATACAGGAAGAAAACCAGTAAATTTTCTAAGAACTATGTACAGCATTTGGCTGTTTTTTCTATTTCTTAATGAAAATAAAGCTACAGTAACTACTTTAAAAGATAATCCCCATCCAATATTCTAGTTCTTGCTAAAAAAATATATATATATATTTAAATTAAATTATTCTGGTACCACAGCACTTGTCTAAAAAATTAATGACAAAATCATGGCAAATCTGCAGAACCCATTAGTGAAAAAAATCCAACACAAAAAATGTCAAAACTAAATAATTAGCAATTTTTCAATTTTCTAAGTTTTTGTATTAGGAAAGATACGGGGGAAAAAAGATTCAGTAGTCTAAATTAAGTCACTGTAATGATTTGCATATCCTAATAAGACAACTTTTGTCCTTACTAAGTGGTCTGAGACAGAAAACTGACCTCTTTTAGGCTTATGTTCCCTCTTTCTGAGGTCTCAGACAACGGATTTTTGATTGCTGAATGGTTCTTAGAGCACACTGACTGGAGGATCAGATTTCACATTCAGTTGCAATGGCATGAAAGTGAGCTTTCACAGTTCACTGTGGAATGATACTGACAGATACTAAGATTGCTTACAATTCACATATTAAGTATACATTGTAGATGGTGTTCTTCACATCTTTCCTTAAGGAACTGAAGATAGGTGCTCAACTTCTAAAATGTTGAGGGCTATAGGTGCTAGAACAGCTGGAGATTTCCAGGTAGTGTTTATAGCATGACCAGGGAATAATGACAGGATAGGCTTAACCATGTTCACAGCTGACACTTTGAGGAGGTGGACCTGGTGATGGGTGGGATGGGATAATGTTGTCTGGGATAATCTCAGAGATGTGTTTTTAGCAGAAGTGTGACCAAAGTGTTTGATGCTAAACCAAAGGCAAGACCAACTGAGTTGCTGCCTCTCTGCTTTTCTCATCCAGGAACAGAGGTAAAATAAAGTTCATGACCATATTTTCTGAAATCAGACACCAAACAACAAACATCATTAAATTGTATCACTTCTTAAGTTTTAACCCCTTAAAAATGGTACTGTCTCAGCCATCACAATTAGGTACAGTTTTTCCATTTGCATAGTACATAGAAAAGAATGACTTAATTAAAAAGCAACAGAGGATCACTGCCAAATTATTTCATTATGCAGCAAGGCAGGTAGGTAGATACTTCAGAGTACTGCTGGATGCTGATAAGTAAAAAGTGTTGGGCTATTCAGGCTGCAAAACAGAACAGAACTTGACCTCTATTGCTGTTCATGAAAATAAGTGACATTTGCTTTTTCTGTACTTCAGTGTAAGTTAACTTTAAAGGAAAGTAACTTCATCTCTTTACCTCACACTTGAACATGAGTTCAGGTTCAAATAGTTTCTCTTTGTAAGCAATAAAACACTCATATTCAGAGAAGTACATTTCAAAGAAATGAGAACTGAATGCTTCTAAAGAAACTTACCAGTGCTGGTGTAGGTTGAAAAGCATTTAAAAAAAGCTCCCTTATTCTATGTACTGCTTGCCATTAAATTAACATTAAATTAACAAAAATATGAGTTTACTTGCAACTTGAATTATCACATCAAAGTGGCACACCCCATAAGAAAGAATAATACTAGTTACACAGTACATCTGGTACAGTGTTCTCTATGGCACTCAATACTGGTACCATTAATATTTACTGGACAAAATCATAGGTGCTTTTGAAACCATAGTTTCATCTCTTGCCCTCTCTTCTTTGGTATTCATATCACTTCATGACAGGTAACATGCACATAATATATATTGATACAACATTTTCTGCTCCTAGATGCCTCACCCTCTTTTAACCTTTCGGATCTTACTCACCCCTTAAGATACCTGAACACCATAGTAAAAACTGAAATTTCTCATGTTGGATTTTACAGTACAAACAAACAAAAAATAAATCAGGCATGTGAAAGAAGCCATACTGATTGATATTTTGTTGTGCTTGTTTACACTGTTTATATTTTATGAAACATGTTTCAGTGTTGCTGCTACTTGCAAGAGTAGAAAATTACACTTTTGCTTGGTGCACGATGTGGCTGCTAGAGACTGCTTTCCTTTGAACCAGTTGGTATTGATTACCATGAAAGAGAAGGTAAAATACCTTGTGCTGGTACTCAGGCAAGTACTCTCTGAACTACTTGTGTCTTACATGTTCAGAACATAATCAGACATAGGACACTCAGTTAGGGAAAGGTTTTTCTTTTGCCAGATGGGAAGAAACATTGGCTCTGTTGTTCAGGACACAGTCCACTTTGACTCCTTATTTGTGAAGTTTACCTAACAAAAATGTTTTACATGCCAGGATAAAACTGCATTTTTTCAGACTGATAGCATTTGAAATAACCAAATTCTTACTCCTGTATTCTTATAGCACATTGTTATTGTGATGCTTCATCATTTACCACGTCTGAGGTTACAATGTGTTAGGAAATTGTTTCATTAAACCTTTTGAAAAAAATTTTATAGTATTACTGGCTAAAATTACAGTGGAGCGACCCTGAAAACTGGTTTGGTTCTGTTCCTTTAGTTTCTGTTTCTTTAGTTTCATTTTTACAACAAAACAATCTAGATTATTAAGTAAATTCAATGTTTCATTTCAGTCCTGTTTCAAAAAATATAATAATCCCTTAGCTCAACAGCAGCTCGTACTGAAATAGATGCAAATGAACCGACATGCACTGAAGAATTGGAAGAAAAGCTGTCAAGCCTACAGAAGACTTAAAAAGAATCTTTAATGTTAGCCACTTGGAACAAACTGCATTGCTATTATTGATCAGCAATAAAACTAAAAATATTACAATATAAGTATAGTCAGAGGACCAAAAAAAAAAAAAAAGAATAAAAGAAAAACAGCCAAAAGTGAAAAGTAAAGCCATGCCAAGAAACTGAATTATTTTCTGGGAAATAATTAAAAATTTATAACCAAAATGAATAAGGCATGGTCCCTGACAGCATTTTATTATTTTAATAATATTCTTTTAAAATGCTGTTTCATGATAATGTTAAAGGATATTTTAAAGACCATATAATTTATAAGCCTAAAAGAAAAAAAAAAAATTTAAGGTTAAAGAAGCTGTGATAAGATATACTCAGCTTTTTCCCAATACCTTTTCCAAATATGGAGAAATTAAGCTATATTTTATAATTATAATTTATGTAAAATTTAGTAAAATAGTAATCCAAACAGCTTGTTCAAACTAATGTTAAACTTATGATTATGTATGTCACAACTATATTATCTCTTCACAGCTCAGACACACTGGTAACAACACTTTAAAATATAAGAGGCCTGGCTCAAATATAATCCAATATTCCATCATTTTTTCCATATCTTCATAGGAAGTACTTCAATACTTGAAGATGATGGAAGTTTACTTGTCTGGGATTTCAAAGATTAGTCACATTTCCATTTGATCTGTGTTCTGGAAGTCTTATCACCAAGATTTCTCTACATCAGATAATTCTCAATCCAGTTAATTTGCACTAATAGTTAATTATTAACAATTACAGTGACAGTGACTACAAAGAAGACTAAAGCTCTGACTTCATATGGAGCCATATGGAGAGGACAAGGGTAACAGATGAAAGTTGAACCAGGAAAGATTTCATCTCAATATAAGTAATACATTTTTCAGTGAAAATAGTAATTTACTGCAACAACCATGGACACGGTAGTTACCATTGCTCAAAGTTTTCAAGGTGTTATTACAGTGAATGCTTGGTAATCTCATTTGGAGTCCCTTTTCAGTGGAAGGTTGAACCAGAGGATCTTTTGAGATCCCTTCCAACCTGGGATGTTCTATGATTCTATGATTGTAAATCTCCAGATCTTACCTTCTAATATGGAAGGGAGTATCAATACTTCCATTTTCAGATGGAAGACCTAAGGAAGAGAAGTGACTTGGCTATCGTACAGTAGATAGCCAGCAGATTTGGGACTAGAATTTCCCATCTACAGAATGCTCAGTGGTATTATTTTCCAGTAAAATTTCAAATGTCATTATAAAGGCCTGATTTCCACATTTTTTTTTTTCATTTATTTCCCAATTCACTGATTCTCCAGACCAATGCAAAAAGTGTGAAAAATCTTTCCCAGGAGAATAGTTTACTAAATAATTTTTTATGAAGCTGACTCATCTAAATAAGATGTAAATTTTGTCCAGAGACAATATTTACATGAACAAATGACAAACGTAGAAATATCTAAAATGGAAAAAGGAAACAATTTGGTGAGGGTAGCAAAGTTTTCAAAACAAGGCAAATGGATTTAATATACCATGTAGTAAGATGCTCTTTCAAACAGATGTGGAAAAGACCTTCATGTTGAACACAATGAATGCAGGACATAAACACATCTGCAAGTAAATATAATTTTATGACTCCTGGGGATGATTTTTTAATACATTATATCTCAAAAAATTATAGGAAAATTAATTTAGAAAAAATGTCTTTGATGCCTTCTCATTTAATTACATGCTACTAAAGAGGTGACCATCATTTATGATAAGTATTTTTTTTATGAATTTGTCTATATAAAAAATTGCCACAAATCAAAATTCCCAGTATATCAAAATCATTTAAAATCTCTGGAATCTTCAAAGTTTGATTAGAATGATATGAATGTTTACACAAGGCATCAGCCATGTTGATGCCGGCAAAACCCAATCCCCAGTAAGGGTCTGTAGCCATTTAACTATTTTGAAAGAAAAATAGTAAATGAAAAGTTAGTGACAAAATGTTTATAATGAGTCCTATAAATTGTTCAAGATGAAAAATAAGGCAATTTGATGCTCTAAAATAACTGATATGAACTGTATAATTCAGGAACAGAGTACTTTTGGTTCTCCTAAAAGCCATTTTAGGTTATTTACAACTTGTTTAACTTAACAAAATTTACTCATCATTCAAAAATCATAGATACTTTCCATCATGTCCAGAAGAACTGAGCATTATTTGTTTCATTATTTCAACTATTGTTTTGGATGCCATGTGTTCCATTTTCTTAGTATCTTTAAGGAATAATTCCACGAACATCTATGACTGATTGCATTGTTTCTTCTATTACCGCTATAATTTAAGCCAATAAAATAATTATCAAGCACTAGATCAAGTGAAAGGTGTTTGCAAAAGCCAGAATTCTCTAGTATGAGGAGTGTCAAGGATTTACAGTTTTGAATATGTTGCAGGGTTAACAAGAGTGACAGCATATGAAATTTTTAAAAAGTACATTTCTCATGTCAGCTAACTGTATAAATTCACAGACTATTGAGACTTTGTAGCTACATATAGCTCAGGTAACTAAAGAGTTTTAAATGAATTTATTAATATTTTAACACATGATCATTTTCGTGTCTTTCTTTTTTATTTTTTTTTAGTCAGTTTCTAGTAAAAATAAATCAGTACAGTCCATGGGACAAATACATACTTCTGTTTCACCTGCTATCCTGCAAGATACAGGGAATGGATGTTATGCAAGTGGACAAAACTAAGTATGAGAAGGTCATTTCCACTGGCCCAGAGCCCTGTTAGTGCTAGATGGGAGTTTTGCTTCTCCTAGCATTAATGGCATTAAAAACTTGAAGATTATGTCAATTTATGCACAGCCCACCACAGGGCAGGCAAAGGGGCAGCTACATTACGTCGCCCTTCTCCACATCTGTTGGTATCTGAACGTTGTGCTCAAGCATTGCTTAGCAGAGCAACAGTACTAAAAACCAGCAGTAACCCTATTAACAAAGATTTACAATCTTTCTTGCAATGTACAGGCTTCTCTCACTGGAATGATAATGGTATATAATTCAAAAGCATTAAAATTTTAAACCTGCATTTAAATAGTAATTATACTGATTGTTTTTAATATCTGCCTAATTTTTTTTCTTTAGAGCAGCTGAGTATCTTGCATGATTAAATGCAAACTCTGCAAAGAAATCCACTGTCTCTAACCACAAATAATATTTTATAATTGCAGCTATTTTAATTTTGAAACATCATGTAATCTGTTAAACACAAAAGGGGAATGAGGCCTTTTGACTTTCAATATGCTGTAGCAAGTCATCTGCACATTAAATTTTGTGAAAACTCTGTAAACCCACCATAAAAAAAGAAAATTGCGTTTTTAAAATCACATTTGTATGGAGATGTGTCCCTGTAGCTTCCTCATATCAGCTGCCAATGACAGAATGCTCACCAGAGGTAAATGGAACTGAGCTGCCCATCTGCATGCTTCAAACACAGTTGTGAGCCAACAGCTAAGAAGTATAGAGTTATACACATAGAGATGTATATAACATCAAGCTTCTTCATTTGGGAAGATATAGCTTGAAGAGTAAAGCCATAGTAGCCCATGACTGTCATCAAAGTTAACAATGCATCAATTGCAGCACAATTTGCAACTTTGGGACAGAAAGCATTACGACCACACGGCCTCCAAAGCCTTGCCAAGATGAACATGTGTTGTCAGGGCAGACATCAGTGGGGAACAGACCTTGACAAGAAAGCACTGATTCCACCCTCTTGGTGAGAATCACTTGCCAATTATGTGGAAAAGGAATTTCTGAATTACATAAATTAATTGCTACAAGTATAAAAATTTAAAAATAATAATAATGCTTTTGCCTTCTATTCCTCAAGAGGTAGTCTTTTTCCACACACTACATTAATACCCCTGGAAGTATGGCCCAGATTAATATAGATTTGGATTGAGTCTACCTAGATAATTAAAGCAGGTTTTGATTGTATTGTGCTACAGTAATGTTTAAATTATATCTGTAACATGGATAGCTCTGAAATACTTGCAATTAAAAAGTTGAAAATACTGAAAAAAAAAAAGCAACTGAAATGCAGTTTGGTCATATTTAGTACATACTCTATAGTTATTTATATATTTATTCTACTTCCATGCCAAGTCTAGTTAACATAGATCTATAAAAGTACATTTCCTAAACATCAGTATAGTCAAGCTGTAAATGAGTTCATTACCCACTGAACTGCTTCCACCAGTTTTTTCATATGAGATCTTTTATTAGGTATTGTTTAAAGCAATTATTTTAAAATGAAATACACATGAATACACATGAAATGAAATCTTACGTACAGTGAAATACTCTTAAGACTAAATTTAAAGCTTTAAATTGGAAGACATATCTTAGCAAGTCATATTCACTTCCTAAAAGTGAACAGATCAACACTAAAAAATTTCAGCACCCCAGCAAATGAAGGTGTAATGTTTAAACTTCCTCCTTTCACAGCTTTTGGTTGACTAGTTCCTGTTAGAAGATGTTTCACTCTATTTCCAGCTAATGTCCAAGGAAATCTTTAAACTCATCAAACAAATGATTTCTCAATAACTACAGTACTGTTTTTTTTATTGTCTGTGTATCATCCTGTTGGCCTGTTCAATATCATGTTCCCCCAGACAAGTTGTTTCACTGTCTTCATGAAAGGTAGTGTTTCAGCTTAACTAGATTGATTCTTCTTCTATGAATTACAAAACACATTTTAAGATCAGGTTACTATACAGAATATAGCGTGTCCTTGTCCCGTCAAACACCTAAAATGTAGTACATAACATGGCTCAATACAAAAATACTCTCGTATGCAGGTTGTAGGGTTAACTTTGTGAGTATCATTTACTTTAATAATACTAAAAGTCAGCAGCAAACTGGCCAGTTGGAAAACCAGATAGGTTCAGATCTTCAACTACAGAGACAAAGGAAGGCAGAAATAAAATGGTGGCAGTTAGTCAGTAACAAAGGGCAATTTAATATTTTGCAACCAGGTCTATGTAAAACACATGTAACAAGTATAAAGATTCTTTATTCCCTGATTATAGTAGTAAATAAATTGATACCTGTCCACAAGCATATTAACCCATGGAAAAGATTAGCACAGCAGGAGAATTTGGTACTTAAGACACTGGGAGAGTACCTGATAGGATAGAGGCATCTTCCTGCCTACACATGACCTGCTGGCTCCATTAGCGCTGCTGTGCATGAACAGCCCTCAGCTTGGCTGTCAGCCCACCATCAACATCTGACTATTCCTTTCTTTCTGTCTCTCTCTTAAGTCACTTGTTAAACAAGTGAAGACGATCTTAAGGGTGAAAGAGTGGACCTAAGCTTCCTCATTGAAACTGAGACTTCCACAATATAGATACTTAAATATCTTACCTGCCTAGATTCAACTGATTGCCAAGGGAGAGAAATGGATCCTTCTGGAAATACCTCTTGTCGCTTCTCACAAGACATGTCTGTGAAAGGCTATTGCAATTGCTCTCAGAAGCGACTGTTTCATTAGTTATAGAGAAAACTTAGAGAACTAGCTCAGATGTAAATGTGTACACCGTGATTGCTATGTTAGGTGACATGAAGCTCATCATTCCTACATTTCGTCATTACAGTGTAGATCATGTATCTAGAATTGTCTGAAGAGGCCAGAGCCACACTGCTGCTTCTGAGGATTGTTTTGGCAATGCAGGTGCTACAAAAGATAGTTTTAATAAGGCCTGCTAAGGAAACAGAAAAGGCTTGGCATACAAACGGTACCATATTCTTGAAAGCAGTTAATCTCTGAAGAAATGTGATACGATCTCATAACTTGGCAACTAATACTGACAGCCCAAAGAGGTCATATTAAGAAAGGGATTAAGAAAGCTTCCTTACAGCTGCTTTTTTTCTTTCTAGGCAGTAAATTTTGTCTCTCATAGATATGTCTTAATAAAAACAAAGTTTTAACCATGTGTTTGACTCCATGTTTATAAAACAGTGAAAAAAAAAGACATTAATTTGCATCTATCAAAATCATACTCCTGGATCGTATCTATAATTATCCTCCAGGACATATATATATTTCAGTGATGAAGAACAAACCAGTCTCTTATTATTGTACCACAACAGTCAAGTAGGTTACTAAATATGAAGTGTTTGAGATAAAAGACACTGTGATGGTTTCAGCCTACCAACTGAGTCAACATTAAGCTCCTAATTAACAGAATATATTATAGAATTAAATCAGTAACTCAATATCCAAACCTCTGTATAATAGTGCTAACATTTAAACTACTTGATCTTCTTAGATTAAAAATTCTTGATATTAGGGCATTATCCATGGCTTAGCTGAAAGAATGGCTAGATTTACTCTTTATAAAGAAGCTCCATATGGGAATTATTTGGAAATACAGCAGAATAACTTATTCTGGTCTATTTCCCTTCTATAGACAAAATTTTATTTTAATGTAATTGTACTGATTTCAGAAGAACTACTCTCAATTTTCTCCAAGTGAAAGATGATACTCAAGTTCTTTGTGTTCTCATCACTTTCATACATTAAACCTACAAAATGGCCTTGGAGTTACTAATACTTGTCTCCAGACTTAAAGGTTCCATTCATCAAACAATAATCATCCACCAGAGAAATTTTTAAAACATCTCTGCATCTAAGAACAAGACATGACTTTATCCCTGTGTACTGACTTATGGAAACCGAACTCACAACGTAGGCCTCCTTATGAGAAAGGCGTGTTTATTCTGCGCAGAGAGCAGGGTTACAGATTCCTTCTAAATCCCCCGCTCCCCGATCACATGACTGTCCTGGGCTTATATCCCCCTTCTGAGTGACGGGCGTTGCACAGCGCTGATTGGCCCCACCGCTCCAGGCCCTCCCCATTCTCTGCCCTGGCCCGGGACCCAGGAAAACACGATCTCTTGAGGAGACCTTGAGATGTCCTCGTCAGCTATTGTGATGTCTAGTCCCTGCTTTCCCTACCTCCTTATCTGATGTTCGTGTCCTGTGCCTACAGGGTCTCTTCTCATGTTAGCCCTGTGTCTGACAGCAGGGTCTCAGCTCCACTCCCCAACTCAATATCCTTCATTTTTCTTTCCTAAATATGAAATCGTCTCTGTGCAGAATATGCATGCACCACATTCTTCAATGTCAATTGGAACATAAATGTGATCATCCCTCTTACTTATTTTAAGGGGAAAATACAACAAGGAATGAATAAATGCTATTTCAGAAAGATTTTTATGGAAGAAACCATGTTTGCTTCAAGGAACTGTTTGGTTTTTTTTTTACATATATTAGTAGGACACAGATTATTAATCATTGCCTGCATCCATCTTTAAGACATTGAAATACCTGACATTATATCTATGAGGTACCAAAATCAACCCGATTACATATTGGAGGGCTCAGAAGATGAGGGATGTAAGAAATATATTTCTCTCTTAAATCAACTAATTTAGAAGCAATACCTCAGATGTCATGGTACAACTGTATCAAATTTGAAGTGCTACAGTTGATTCAAATGGTCTAATGTGTATCTGTGAAAATCTTTACTTGAAAACTCCATTTAATACACAGATAGGATCTTAAATATTTATAATTGTTACTTAAACAATGGCAAATGATAACTTTCATCCCCAAGGGGCCTTTTTTTTTTTCTTTTTTTTTAAGAAGAATAACTGAACTGGCATGTAAAAGTGGCCTACATTCAACGATATTTGCCTCTTATATCACTTTTGTCTCACAATGACCTTAGCAAAATCAGAAATAATCTTAGGATTTGCAAACTTTATATTCCAACATATATATCTACTTATTACTGCGAAATTGCAATATTGCAATTCACATGAAAATTTCAAATGAAAAAATCAGCATTCTGTGTTTACACTCTATGTAAAACAAACCTAACATAGGTCAATGATCCCTATTGATTTAAGATAGAGTAACCTCTGTTTATCTCAATTAAATAAGAGCAGAAACAAGCTAAATCAATAGCCACTAATCTTAAATATCTCTTCAAGAAATACTGGTACTTTAAATCAAAACACAAGATTTTGTTTGTGCAAGTTGTGTGTGTGTGCACCTGTACATGCATAGGTAACTGCAAGGACCTGAGTTTGGAACTTTGACCTTTGTGTGTAAAATCTCAGAGAAATACACATATTTCAATGAGTTGCAGTCCTTGTAATTACATAAATTCTGGATAAAGATGAAAAATACAGTATATAATCAAATTATTAAGGCATAAAAAAATAAAGCATATTTACAAAGTGGTTAAAATCACATTTCAGACAACTTTAATTCTTATATTTTTTAATTTCTGAATACTTGACATTGAGATATGAATAACATTGATGAAGTATATTTTTAGTTTATTTCTTACAGGAAGAAAACATAGATAATTGCTTTGAGTGTCTGTCTTTCTATCTGGCAGTCCTTTTTAAAATTTTGGATAATTTCTCTCTGACAAACATAGTCCGCTGCTTTTCTAGAACTTTCGTAAAAGTGGGTTGTAAGGTAGAGAGTTTTACTAAAAGAGAGATGCAGGGAGAACATAGGCCATAACACACTGACAGCAGCCAGCTGGCCCATCAGATATGTGTATTGGCCAGATGATTAATATATGAGGTGCTCTGAATGAGCCACAATATATGCTGTCTCTTGCCTAGAAGTTTTTCCATAAGAGAGAGCTATGCTTATTTCAGCAGGAAGAAAAGAAAGATTAGGAATACCGAATATATATCCCTAAGAAAAACAGTTGTTGACAGTCTTACTTCCCATGGAATGAACCATTTTCCATGTTCTTTTATTAACTGTCACCAGAGAAGCCAAATCCCAAAGCACTGCTGAAAGAGTAAACAGGTGTTTTCAGTCTTTTATATGTACATACAAAGTGCACATAATCCAGAGAGGAAAAGTATATCTCATTCTAATACAAACAACGTAGTTTCTGAAGACATGGGAAATGGTGCTTTGTCTTCAAGTGGTAGCAATAGGCATGCCTGCACCTGTGCCTGCATAACCTGTGCAAGGCACTCAGTCAGGTGCCAATATATTCAGTTCTACAGACACATTTGATTCCTTCTTTTATCTTGTAGAGGGGATGGTGTAGCAAGCTTGTTGCAGCCCAAAGACAACAACAGTTTCCTTACAGAGTGACTACAGACTGAAGGAATGACGCTTTCTCTTTTCACCTATTTCATGGATTTTTGTTTGGTTGGTTTTGGGTTTGTTGTTTTGGGGTTGTTTTTGTTTTTGTTGGTTTTTTTTTTGGTTTTGGTGAGTTGGAAGAAGATTGGTTGCTTCACTGGTTAGAATAGTTAGGATAGTAGGTAAGAAGTTGGCTCATTAGGAAAAACAGACAATGTGTGTTTGTACTTTCAAATTCTTTTAAATGAGACCTGAAATTGCTCAGCATTATGAAAATTATTAAGCCCCTGAAACTAATCATCCAAAATCAGAGACACTCAAACCAACACTTTGGCTTATGGCTATTCATATCTTCACAGATACGAAAAAAGAATAGAAAATTGACCTCTGTGTCTTAGTCTGGTTCTTATATCACCTACTTTAAAGCTTTACTTAATAATTGATGACATAAATATCATTGAAGCCTAATTATCATTTAATCAAATTGATTACATAAAAAATATTCTGGCCTCAGCAATATAAGGTAGCTTAGGTTCTATACAATTTACACAAAGCAGTAATTGCAGTTGTGTGCATTTTCTGCAGTGAAGATGAGGCAAATAAGTCTCATGATGGTGAAACAGTGTACTTTGCATTTTCATGAATGGTGTGGGAAAATGATTGGCAGTAAAATCAGAGAAAAATAGGAAGTTATATTTGCATTCTACATTCAACAGTATGGAAATCATAGAGTGAAATACAATTGCTACTCCCTGGATGGGATGCAGTCAGCATGCCCAAATTTCCACACACAATACATTCCAAGGTGGACTGAACAGAGGGTAGAGCATAGTGGCCAGACTGTCAAAATCCTTGCAAGAGGGGGAACGCCAGGGTACCTTGTAGCTGACAACCCATATAGCAGCTCTCAACCAAGGGAGAAGAAGGAAAATTTCTTGCTGTTGAACCACCAACTCTAGCAAGATTAAAGATGTACACCTTCATCCTAAAGGCTACCTCAGATGTAATACTATGTTACACATGTTACCCGCCTCTAAGGTATGACCATCTCACACTGAACAAGATGCATGACTTTAGTCACTCAAGGTCCACCTAAACACAAAAATAGTATAAAACTAAGTTAAAAATGGGGAGAAGTTAGAGAAGACTCCATTGTAACTGCTGGGATATGCCAATGGGCTGAGCAAGTCTTCTCTTCCATAGAGATGCCTATTGGGTAAGAACCATTCTCTATGCACACTGAATGATTACCTCAAGTCAGCTTTTGTTAGGGATTAGAGCTTGTTGGTATATTGCTTTGAATAAATTTTTGCTGCCAGATACTATCACAATTTTTCTATTATATTAATTCCTTAAAATGTTAAGTGTGAGTCCTTCAAGGGCACTAATGGTTGCCAGCTGCAGGTAACATACTGGCCTATGGAGTATCAGGAGTGGGTGTCTCTAATGTTGCTGGCATGTGTCCCTGGATATTTCATGGGGAACAAACAGGCCAATTAGAGGTGTGGAGACCCAGGAAGGAGTCTTTTTGTTTACATGTGACCCTGAAAAGGTTAGTTGAACCACTCTTCGATGCAGTGAAGTATTCACTGAAGGGTCCCCATATGTCCACAGGGGACGCTGACAGGCAAGGGCACTGACAGACTAATCAAACACAAAGGGTTTGACAAAATTTCCCTTTTCACCTGAAAAATGACAAAGATAAATCATAAAGACAACTAGGAAAAAGGAAAAAAAAGCTGTTGTCATGGAAACAGTTAAAAAATTCTCATGGTCTTTCAAAACCAAATTTTGATAATCAGTTTGGATTCTCTGCTCCTCATAGTAAACTATTTGGTTAAACAACTGCTGGCATGAATCTTTGACAACATATCATCTTCAGTAGCTGAGAAAAGCCGTATGTCTACACTGCACCGTAGTACAAGAGCAGAAGTTTCTGAAATTCCTTGGACAGCACAGTGGAGAAAAACATCAACATTCTCATAATAAACTCAGATTTTTAAACATCCAGTAATTTTTGACAGAAGTATCACTGGGGTTTTAAAGAAGCTCATCTAGCCTTACAGTGCTCAAACAGAAGTTAATCTCAGCTTCTTGTTTGCATACAGACTAGCAATCATTAATAATAGTTTTCACTTTAATGTTCCCAACAGTACAAATTTCTGCTAGACATACTTTTTCCTAAAAAGCTGTTATCATAGCTCTGACTAATTTGGAAAACAAAATATATGATCACCTGCACATCCGGATACACCGTACTTAGTTATTTTAAAAGGAAAAAGAAAGACAATACATGGCAGCACCATTACTAATTGACTTTGCTTAGCTCAGATATTTCATGTGCTCTCTAATGTTGGCTCAGAGTGGTGATTCCTCTATGGAATGGGCAAGAGAAGCATTCTTACAAGAAGCACAATATTCTCCCATCAAATCTGTTATGAATGGCTGCCATACAAAAAGGTCCAATACTTCAGATGAGGTCTAATAAGGGGCATATCTATATGATGCAAGCTCAGCAAAATCTAATTATCTCCAGAATCATCTGCAGGATGAAACAACTTGACCTTGAAATTGGTTAAATAGGAGATAACCATGTAGTTGTCTACTCTTCCTCTCATAAGAAAGTGGCAATGGTCTAGATGGAGGAGACGAGAGACGTCTCCAACTGCAGATTATAAGGAATTATACATTATTTTTATTTTTAGAGATGGGAAGAAAGAATCAAAATTTTCAGTACAAGGTAGTTTTTGGTTAGGTACTGCTGATTTTCAGACATGACATCAACATTTTTGAAAATTCACAAGAAGACATAAACAGTCTACTAAAGTACAAATACACTAAAATCCCTTCAGTCTATTGTTGAATAGTGATTCTTAAAATGCTTTGTGCCTTCAGAGTCAAGGACATCTTGGATGTCTTTTTTTTTTTTTTTTTTTTTTTTTTTNCAAGTGGATGACATACAGGAATATTTTCTTTTATGACACATGAGAAAAAGGTTGTGTATTTAAATTCAGGAAACAGATTTCAAGTATACTCCAAAACTGGAAGGACCTTTAACTATGCAATAGATCTCAATGCAAAGGGCCTAAGTGTAGAAAGCAACATATCTCGTTGCTGTCTTTCCCCAAGGCTTGTGGCATGAACAGTACTACAATACTGTAATTGAACAGTAGCAAAAGAAATTTTACTCTCTGAATCCCTAACAGAGGCTCTTCAACCAATCATTGTCTTTGGAAAAGACAGGAAAGAACTGCTGCACTTAAATGTGAATGACACTAGAATAATACTTTTCTTTCCAACCCAAGGCCTGTGCATTGTCACAGTTACAGTGATAACAGAAATCTATGGACAAGCTGCTTAGTGATTCTTATCCAAATCTGTAATCACATAAAGCTACAGCAGCAAAAATATCTTCAGACTTCCTCAGATAATTTTTCTTCAAATGCATGTACAACTCAATCAATATAAGAAATATATGCATCATATTATGGAGATAAATTAGACTCTTCGGTACTTTTGGCAGATGTTTTACTCCGGGAAAGAAGTTTCATTTTTGCTAGCCTAGATGCTTAACATTTAAATATAGTGTTCCTGAAATGTACCTTGTCTTTATGAAGAAATAAGACATGAGTAGAGCAACATAAAAATTGTACTGTACAAAGTTAGGTTAAAATTGCTGTCAAAATATCTTTTTTAAAAATAACTCTTGTTATTCTTCATAGCCATCTAGCTTAACTCTTTAGAAACTGAACAGTAAGAAGTAATGATGTTGGAATTTATCCATATTTTGAAAGACTGACAGATTGGAGTATTTTGCTTTCTTTCTGAAGAAAGTTAATTTGATTAGATGCTTAGTTGGGTGAGCCATCAGCTGAAGTTTTGACCTGTAGGGTAATTTAAGAACACTAAAAAGAGGTGGATATTACCTAATCCTGTTGCACAAATAAAATGTTCATTGACATACGGGACATGGCAATTTTTTAGGGACAAACATCTAAGCCACTGTGATTACTGCACTAAACAGGCACAGGCCTAGGAAAAATAAAATAGCTAAAATTTAAGAGAAACCAAATATTATTCCTTCCTTTAAAAAATCTGATGCCAATAAAGGACTGTCTTGGTACATAATAGAAGACAACTCACCAAAAACTTCTTTGTTTTCAGAGCAGTAAGTATAAGTAGAGTAGCCAGAGAGCAGTCCATGCTTACTATTTTTCAGAAGAATTCAGAACCTTAAAGCAGCGTATGATGTTGCATCCATCTTTCTGTAGCAGTAATGAACTTGGCTCACTCAGTTAATTCTGCCATTAGGTATCAGTATGAAAATGAACGCGAAAAGTGTTTTGGGAAGAGAAAGCATCAAGAAGCTCAATTCATGATCTAAGCGCAAAATTGAGGAAACAGCCAGATTGGAGCAAGGGGTATAGAATGTACACCTTGTAACTGAAGAATTGAGGGAGACTAAAATGTTAAGGGGTAATGACTCAAACAATAACCCGTTTGCAAAAGCAGCAGAATGCTTTCCTGAGGACAGGTTTCCACCACCCAGCTGATGGAGAGTAGAGGTTTTGGACGTGTGATGACAAAACCTCTGATCTGCATTACAGCAGCCCAGGTGAAGAGGGAATGAGCCTCAGAGGATGACCACAACAAACCAGCATTTGTTTAGCTGGGAAGAGGCCAATAAGGAGCAGATCCCATGGGGGTGGAACACTCCTTTTTATAGTGCAATTTCTCTCCCTCACACAACTGGCTTAAGTGTAATATTCCCCCCCACCATCTCCCGGGTGAGGTACCAGGACATTCACATTCACACATAGGCTTGAAGGTATGATGGGGCACAACTGTCTTAACTACTGACATGAGAGGCAGCTGTCACGTCTTAGAAGGTGTCATAAAACATCCAAGATGCCCAAAGCACCTCCAGACCCATTTCTGAGGCCTTCCACCAGAGGACTGCATATGAGTCACAGTGTTACCTCAGACAGTGTAAATCTCACCCCTCCAGGGGGGGCACCTGGGAGTTCCCACCTGAACTTGAACGTATACTAACCCACTCAACTTTGTTTCACGGGCTTTCCTCACCACCAATGGATCAACACTGTGGCCATGACCTTCACCAATGGACATCAAAATTGCAACAACCGAATCTCATTGCTGGAGTCAGGGAAAGTGATTTTTCTCTACTCTTTTCTTTACGTTTCTTTCTTTTCCTTATGCATTTTCTTAAATGTTATTTTCATCCTTTTATATTGCTATATTTCTACAGGTAATAACCAAAATGCCTAGATACCTCCTTCCCATTGCAACCAAATTGCTCTGAAATAAACCTGCCATACATATATTTATAAATATTGGTCATTGAGTGTCATTTAACTTTAATTCACCCCAAGAGATCTATTATTAAAAAGAACCTCAGTTACTTCATCTTTAGTGGCAAGTTGTAAGAAAAGTATCCTCTGTTGCGAGGTTTTCTGAAAAGAATGCTATCCTTACATGGCTTTACTGGAAACTTCACTATTGTCACACTTTCTTCTTGTAATGATAATAAACAAAATTTACTGCCTGTTTAAATTGTACTTTATGAGGCTAACTGAGCAGCAATGATAACAGCTTACAAATTAGATTGCGTGTGACTCTGAAAATGGGACATACGTGTGAAAGCTTATGCTTCTCATATGTTTGCAAAACAAGCTTCAGGGCCCAAATATAGAAAAGTAAGGTACAAAGGTCTGAACATATGTGCTCTGGGAATGTTTAGAAAAAGGATATGCCACATCAATGAACTGCAAGATGGTTTACCCCAAGAGAAAGTAGACAAGCTCACACAACTCTGTCTTTTAATTCTCTTGGCTGCCAGCAGGAGATCTATCATGTTCCTTTAACTTCATTTTCACCAAAACATTTTATTCACTTTTTTCTTCAAAATAGGAGTTTCAAAAAGGCAAAAAATATTATTAGATGCCTGAAAGGAAACAACCCATTTTTTTTTTCAGAAAAAAACGAGCAAGTAACTAGGGGAAGTCATTCCACTAAAACAAAACAAAACTGAAAAGGACATATATTTTAAATGACATTTCAAAATTTAGCCTAATCCAAAAGAGACCACAAGCAATCTGTTTCTAGAAACTTTATCATGTTCTGTGAAAATCTTTCTGTAAATAAACCTGTCTTAATTATTTAGATTAGCTTGAAAGATTAAAATTTTATTTTCATGGGGTCTCATATAAAGCTTTTACCAGCAAGTGATCACTTTTGAGACATTTCAGAAAATATCCATGTAAAACCCTTTAGTACTAAACACATAGTCTTCCTGACAAAAAACACTCTCTATTCGCCTTCTGCCTCCATTCTTCTTAGAAAAAGAAAAAAAAATCTTTAAGGAAGATCTTCTTCTCTGGCAAGATTATAGTTGCTATTATTAATCTTTCCTTAAGATTTTTATTTTTAACAATAATTAATTTGCTGGCAAAAGATGAAAGACATGACATTTGGCAGGGTTGCAGAGAAGGTATAACAAAATGTGTAAGAAATTTGTACAAACTAAGTAAATTAAAATAGAAATACAACTGGAGAAGTCCTGAATTACTGACTGTTTTTCCTCAAGTCTTACTGATGCAGTTCTCACTAGGGTGTATTGAACTATGCATCAGAATCAGAACAAGATGACCTAATTTCATGTTATGTTGAATAATGTGTGATTTCAGAAAAAGTCACTTAATTCCCTACAACTTCAGTTTTCACCTTAGAATAATAGGGGCAATGTTTTTTACATTACAAAAAATGCTTCAGAGAACTGGAATATATATTATTGCTTTTCTCAATTTTATGTTTTATACTTTAACTACCTCATCATAGAAAAGACACAATGAATTCCTCAATGAAGTATGTGCTGTATTTTGCTACACACTGGCAACTGAATAAAACACTGCTATTGCCCTCTCCTATTTCTTCATCTCCTTCCTCCCCTGAGGATCAGATGGATGTCAGGGAAAATCACACTTATCTGACATCTTTGAAGTTAAGAATATGGTGAGAAAATGGGAAATATCCTATCTAAAGGAAAAAGGCATTAGGACATGTCTAATGGTGAAGCATGAGAACAGAAGGTTGCTGAAGTTACACAGATAACAGTAGAAAATGGGGTATCACAAAGATGAGTTATTGAATTGTTTTGGTTTAATAATCTAGTATAAAAAACTTGCTATGGGATCAAAATGCTGACTCCATCAAGTCCAAATGCTCCACTTGATATCCAGTTGAATATAGGTGGTATCCATGTTATAATAGAAATGTCATTATCTTATTTTTTCACCTGGAAACCTAAAAAAACACAAAAAAACAAACCACCAAGAACAAAAATTGTTGCCCCAATGTTTCAGAAAGATGATTTTATGACAGCATTCAGACTTCATGCTCCCAAATTAAGTGCTGGATTAGAAACAGTTTTGTATTGAATGTTCACCTCTCTCTGGCTATTTTTTGGAATACACATTTCTAACCCACCACAGTTAATTCCTTTACATAAAACCTTGCATTTATAGTCTTATGTCCTAACTATTCTGTGAGAATGGCTAATTGATCATTCTTTAGAATATAGTGTTTAGTAAAGAATTTTGAAATTCTTAGCTGGATTCTGCTTTAGGAGCTTCTGGATCCAGGATCATCTGGGAACCCTTGGGAACTCACTAGAAATCTGCTGCTGGATAAGGAGGTAAGTCAGCCACATGGATGTGAGCCCCAGAAAACACTAACTGCACCTAGCAAGCTGAATCAGTTGCCAGTGACCCAAGCTTTTTTTACAGATGCCCCCAATTAGGGAGAGTCAAAGACCCTTTTAGTGGTGTTAGGGAGAGAACAGTTTCCAGAGTGTAGCTAATGGATGCAGGAGCACAAAGAAGGGAGGGTGTCCCATCTCAGTTCAGACAAGCCTACGTGTTTTCAGGTACACCAGTGATGTGCCACAGGGCAGGTTCCCCAGGAGGTGGTGAAGCAGCTGCCCCTACTAGGGCAGAAGCTTCAACCCAGTCAGAGCTTCAGGCAGTCGGTGAAGCCCTGTGGGTCCCAGGCTGCAGGAAGTGCTTGGGGCCTCTCCCTGGGGAGTGCTGGAGCTGCAGAGGTGCTTCGCCTCCTGAGATGTGCTGCTGTTGAGCTGTGTCACCAGGGAAGGAGTTCCGGAGGAAGTCAGCAGGCTGTGTGATGTCAGAGAAGATGAGAGGTCTACAGCAACAGATACGTTAGCCTAAAAGAAAACCTGTATTGCGAAACAGATGGTACTTAATATGTGATCCATAATAAATCTCCCTGAAAATTTTATACTCTTGACCAGATCAACCCTGGTCCCACATCTTTAGAATTCCTTTACAAAGGAATGTAATTCACAAGCTTCAAGACCACTCTGTAATTTTAACAGTAAGTATGGATTGGGAAACCTCCTGATCTACACTGAGGTGGGTAAACTCCTTTTATTGACACTATTTATATCTTCCATATCTTTTTGCTTTCATAGTAACAATGCTGGTTTAGGGCTTTCTCCTTTCGCAAGACTCTTCAAAGACAAGTTGTGTTCCATCTTTAAGTACTCACATCGGAGGTGGAGAAGTCAACTACTTGTGAGGAAACACCTAGAAAATTATGTCAAGATACAAGGAAACATTTTGTTCTAGTTTCCATGGAAGTAGCACCTATATAAACTGCAGTTTAGGAAAGCCCTATTAGAGGAATATAGTGATTAATTCAGCCTCACCTTGAACAAGCTCCAATTTTTAAAATTTTCTTTTGAGCTTGACACGTACATCTGATAAGGATGGTAGAGAATAGTCATTATTATGTACTGAGGTGGCTTCTCAGAGTGGAAAAATTATATGACATCCCAAAGCACTCTTGTGTATGATTCATATGCATTTGCACATCAAAAGTTTATCATGGAAGATCTGTTAATGGCCAAGAAGTAGCCTGGTAGCTACTGCTTGGCTGCGACTTAGAAACTGACATTCATGATGATGAATACAATAATAAGAAATATTCTGGACTGTCTAAACATTTTCCTGAAGTTTCAAATCATAGCTGTGAGGGGAAAAAAAAATCTCATATATGCCCATGTGCCTTGCACACATATATACACATACAATAAGAAAAAAATTTAGGGATCATGCTGTTGTAAACATAAGTTTGATTCTTCTGACTGATTAGAAAAGGTCCTTAAGATAAGTGCTCTCTTAAGAATTTTGTTGTTAGTATGTATTGGAACATTTATCTATGCTTAATTTAGTTTGTTTGTTTTTCCATTGAAATAGCTTTTCAATCTAAAGGCTTAGGTATTGATTTTTTAAACACATTCTGTGAAAAAATTGTAAAATCTGATTTGAAAAAACTTGATTTATGTGTCCTTTTTATTTCAATTAGCACAACAATTTACTAAAAAGAAAGTATTTGAATTATTCTTTTTCACCTACATAAAAATACTTTTACAAGTATTAGTCTAATTTCACTTTCATATTTATTGTATATATCATACATGCTATAGATTGTTCTGTCCTATAAAATTTAAATGTTAGCTATTTCATTCTTTCACATGACAGCATGGTTAGATAGCTGTTGAAGAGACTCTTAGTCATAGGATTACACAGGGAGATGGGAGGAACGGAAAAGCTTTTTGGTGATGCAACCCTCTAAGTAGCTAATTGCAATTGGAAACCCACATTCTGGATGTACAGAAAAGTGTTGGATGTATTGAAACCCTGGACAACAGTTTTCTGGCAGGACCTTGGAGCCATTCAAAACTGGACAGGAGAACATCTGAAGATAACCAGAATGGAAAATAAAAATTCTAAATATAAAGAAAATAATTTTAGACAATTTTCTGAAATGTTTTGTCTCTGTAATTTCTATCTATGGCTTGTTCGGTGGTGCCTTGCAATTGCACCTAGAGGAGCACTACATTTTCTGTACCCAAACTAACACACTTCCCCTCTGAACAGATGATAAAATCCTCCTACTGGGCTTCAAGAAGATGTCAAAACATAAATGGAGCACTTTGGTCTGATTGCTCTTTGCTTTCAGTCTCACTTCTGCTTGTGCAAGATGGCTGCAAAATGCTAGCAAAATTGAATCGTAGTTTTCTTATCACTACTCTGCCTGGTGCAAATGATACATTCAGCTGTGGCTATTCAAAAAGCTTTCAGATTAAGAAGTTTCAATTATGTTAGAAGCTTTTAAGGCTTTTTTTCCTCGTCTATGTATTTCACACTACACCAATAACACGTTGAAATACTGTCCAGAAAGAGTTATTCAGTGGTCTTCTTTACCTTTCCCAGCTGCTGAGGTATCTGCAACACAGAAGGCCACAAATTAGGAGAAATTGGCTCTGTTATAGTCTGAGGCAGATGGCATGTAGTTTTTAAATGTCTCCATTACCTTATTCTCCACACTGTTCCCCCAGTCATCTCAAGTGCAGCAACACCTTTCTTTAGCTTTTCTATCTGAATATGTAGTTAGTATATTTACAATACCTCAGCATTTTCTCCTCCCGCTGGCCTACCAGTATTGCCTGCGACAAAAAGATAATATTAGCAAAACTCCCACTTCATCAAAAGACTAATATGATTAGCTGGAACATTTTGGGAAATTATATGAATCTGATTGATTGCTTTATTTTGTAATATCCATCATATTGACACATTCAAAGGTAATTTGTAAAGAATTTACTCTCTGCAGATTACTTGCTCTCTGTCCTGTCTCCTCACTAATCCCTTGGTTTAGGTTTTCTTGGTTGATTGCTTGGTTTTGAGGTTTTTTTAATCATCATAGATTCTTTCTTTATCATCACAGAAACTTGATGTAATGTGGAATTTCAGGAAGCTTATTTCAGAAATCTTGTTATATATAAAGTGGTTTTATTTCTGTTTAAGGGGAAAAGAGATCTTTTAAAACTTACATTAAAATAAATTGTATTCAAATAAACCTTTGTATGAGTTTAAAAATTTGGATAATTTAAAGTATATCTCTAGGGTAATATATATTATTGAAATTTCCCTTCTAAACCAAATCAGAAATATTTTCCCAAATTTTTAATCAAAAGACCACATATCCTCAACTTCTGATGTGTTTGTATAATTACCCAGTAACCAACTGAAACTAAGATAATGTTTTTTAAAAAAAGCATCTGTTGTTACACTTGTTTATCCTATTTCTTTGAACAAGGAAATAAGTCAACCATCAAGGTTAATAAAATTTTGCACTTAGAGATGTGCTAGACAGATTACTGATATCAGATTTCAGCAAAATACTTTAGGGAAAACCCAGCAAATAGACATTGTGTTCAATTCACAGGCAACTGGGCGACACTCTATGGCCTACTTAACATGACAAGTGATTAGATACTGTAATAATCCCTTCTGGTCTTTCATCTATATATAAGGAGTGTAATTTCTAAAGAAACAAAGAGGAAAAAATACAGATCTTCACACTTAAAAAATGTCCTTTGCAGAACACATTTGGGTCAACTTTTCATCTTCTGCAGTTGCCATCTGAAATTATTAAGCAAGACCCATATTTTCTGATTTACTTGCTGTTCCAAATATACCACCATGTAGCAACATACTCCTCTTGTAAGATACTTGTGGTGTATGTAGCAGGCCTGAAAGAGCCTCTGCTATGAGAAAGTTCTGATTACTGTTGAAAATAAAGACCACTAAGATCTACTGTATATAACTTAATGGCTCAAACTAACTAGCAGGTTCTGATAAACAAAAGAATGTGGACACGGTGGGAAAAATATGTAGCTGTTTAGTGACAGATAATCTTGTGTGAGACGGAAAAATCAAGAGACCAAAAAATTAAGGGATTACTGCACTTCTATCTCACACAACTGAATTAAGATGTTTCATCTCTTGGATGAACCTTGACCTTCCAGATCTTTTAGATTCTGCAATGAAGATTAATTGAGAGCTTTAGATTTTATCTTGGAGATTATTTAAATTGTCAGGAGGTATACAATAACATAAATATATTTGGATCTGTAATTGTATGCTAAACAAGCATATATAAACATATATAAACAAGCATATACCCATATGCCAATGAAACAAGATGCATTCAAAAGAAAAAATCCAAAAGTGGAATATTTTTGTTTTATTAGTGCCATTATATACAAGCATGAAATAAGAGTAGTCATACAAACTAAAATTTCTTAGCCTGACCATTAGATTAAGTTTTTCAGTTTGTTTTTAATATCAGTGTTTTCCTTTCCAGACTTTAGAAGCTGGGTTTGCACAGAAAAATCTGGGAAACTGCACAGTGCAGATTAAAAGAATGAAAGGCTTAACTGAAAAAAAGCAGTCTACAGAACAGTATATGCAAATTAAACTGTATATTCTGGGGATCATCAGAGAATTGACTAACTTAAAGCTCTAAAGTGAATCCTGTGCAAAGAAAAGTACTTATTTTTACTCTTTTTAAAAGAATGATTTATCCATTTTGTTTAGACACAAAGATGATTTTGATGTCTTCCTAAAAGATGTATTGGTCAGATTGATGTGCTTGAGTACTTCAGCACAGTAAAAACATGTTATTTTCTACAAATTTACAGAATAAATCCAACAATTAGTCACAAATTCCTTGCATATGTCCTGCTCTCTGCTTCCTTTTTTAAAATGTATTTAATTATTCTTTGTCATACACATTCATGGTAGGTTTTTTTCCAGCATTCAAAGAATATTCTTCAAGTGATTAGACTTCTGATGAAAGGTCATGGCCAAGGAGTTCTCATTATATAAAAGAAACTAATAGAATGTGAAATGAACAGACAGATGAAATAAGCCATATCATATACTAGAATCCAACTATCTGAAAAGAAGTAGGATAGTTGGATAAACACCCAATTAAAAAATGTTTTCTAAGCTAGCAGTAAAACGGTTAAGAATGCAGATTATCAACCCCTTCTTTGCCATAGGATTTTTTAATTTCCTTCTGCAAAAATTTAGCAAAACATGCATCTACTTCAGCAATCTAAAATACATTATTCTGACATTAGTCATGTTGGTTCATTCAGGGGCCACCAAAAAAATGTTCATTCTGTCATAAGATATATGCCCAAAATAACAGGATGAATCAGTGCTGGTTCAGCCTCTTCTTTTTGATTAACTGTAGAGGAAGTCTAGGGAAATGGCCTAAATTAGACTCTTAGATTTTTGGTGAGATTTTTGGTGTCTACAAATTGTCCAAGCCAATAAAAGTAGTTACACTTTGATACTTTGTTGTTTTCAGCATCAAAACTGGGAAGCCTTCCAGAACAGAAACCAAAACGGGAAACAAAGGAAAGCCACCTGATATACACTACAGATAAACAATGCTGTATAAACACTATATGCCAACAGTAACTATAAGTGCTATACATAAGCACTATACATATACAATATAAAGCTAAACACTAGGACAGTGATGAAAATTATGAAAAATAGACTCCTTATTCAGAGCTGGAATTTCCTGAGGTCATGACCTTTTGCCCAAAGAATGAATGGCATTATCTTTCAAGGAAAGCCAAAGGGGATACCCATAGCAGTGACCACTGCTCATGCGGTGGCTTAGCACCTGGCAGTAGGAAACAAGCAATTTCCCATAGATGAACACGTCAATCAGAAGGTTGCATTTGCAACACTATTTCTCTCACCTAAGGCAGGTTGGAATTAATCTTACAATATTCTGGGAAGACAAAGTGTAAATGGCTGAATAAACAATCAGGTAAGACATTTAAAAGAAAGGAACCAGTTCTTCCTTCGAGGCATAGGGAAGAATTGAATGTTGTGTCTCTAAGTACCCTTAAGAAATGGGACACCACTACAGCTTCCTCCTTACAGCCTGCAGTTCTAGGTGCTGCATAATGCTGTGGCTCACTAACCTAAGCAACTTTTACCTTTTCAGAAGAGAAACACATCCAAATAAAGACTCTGTGTTTCAAAATAAAGCCTCTGTGTGCAAGCCCATTGCTCCCAATTTAGAATTTTACCATGCAGAAACTCAGGGCCCTGAGCATTTGAAAACCATCAGATAAAATCCAGCGTGCAGATGTTGGTCCTCAAGTGACCAAAGAAACTGCAAAAAAAAATGCTGACATTTGTTTTCACCTCTAGGAATGAACTAATGAAAAAGTCATCCCTGGACAGAACAGGAGTTAGGCAGATATTACAAGTCCAGATCTATCAGAAAAATTGAAACTCAATCTCAAACTGAGCACAAGAAATAGTATTAACTACTTATGTTATGACCATACCAAGTGAGTTCTCTCAAATTCCAGAACTGTTACTGTATAGATCGTAGCCAGAAGACCATTGTAAATCAAGGACTTAGGGATCCACACAACAGTTAACCTGAGTAGACCCGTGCTGTAATGTGCTACAGATATGTATAGCTGTGCCATCAGACCTGTGCTGTGCTGTGTGTATCCCTTGGCTACAGGACAACCTTAGCACACCCAGGGTAACACAGGAGCCAGTTGGCAGCTCCCGCTCAGTGCGGGGATTGCATTTAGCTAAAAATGTGATGTTCTACAGAGTGTGAGTGCCCTTGTTACCAGGAAGATAATGAACCAGCCCTTCCAGCTGTACCACAATAACCAAGATGCCTTCTGCTCGAGCTGAAATGGCACTCCTTAGACTTTGAAAGAAAAAAATATTTTTACTAACATTTCTGATATTAATGATACTTTATCCAGAATGCACTATTATAAAGCTATCATTTCAAGTTTTGAAAAACATTTAAGATATGTCCTAAAATGAAGGGTGAAAGTAGAATTTTCTGAGTTAGTTTCAGATGCAGTCCATTATTCCAACATTCATGACACTGAAAAAACTGCTTAAGAGTAAACTAACTGCTCAGCTTTTTAAAAGCACACCATCCTTAATATTTCTTTGTTTCTGGCATTAGTTTTAGAGCCTCATAACTAATATATCAATACCTTTAACAATGTCACCATTTCTTACTCACATGACCAGGAGCTTCAATCTTCAACCCCACCTTGTACCTACAGTTAACAAAAGCATTCACCTGCAAAGATTGCAGACCTCCATCAAGCCATTCCAAGTGAAGTCCAGGTCAGGGTGAAAAGATCTGAGTTCAATCTACTCTCCTCTAAGCCATTCCAAACAGAACTACCTAATTAGATAAAAAATATACATGTATTACATTCTTATACACTAACCACCTTTTCTCAAGCAGTTTACAAGTCCTGTCAACTGAAAATACATCCATGTTTAGGAGGAGCAGCAAAGTGTAATAGAGTTTAGAAGGTTTGAATATAAAAGTTCTGAAATCCAATTTAGCTCTTACAATTTAGTTTCTTTGTAAATTCCGATTAAGCCACAGACTATAGAGAAATACTCCAGATGTCTAGTAAAGAAAGATTAGGCACTAAGACATAAAACTCTCTCATAGTAATTCTAGCAACTTCTATCCTCTCTAAAATATGCAATGACTTAGGTGTTGGGAAAAGTGTTGGATGCTTCCCCTTCCCCCCCTCCCCTGATGCTGTGACTCCAAATGTTTTGTTTTGCTATTTTATTTTTACCTGCTCTATAAACAGATAAAAGTAATAATCACTATTCTTTATCTTAGCTACTTAAAGATATATGCTCCTATCTTAAGGGAAGCGTATGGTCTATGAAAAGTTTCTCCCTTCATGTGCATGGCAATTAAGCACTACTCGAGGTGCTATCAGAAAGTGCACAACAACAACAATGTGGCTGGCTACAAGGCAACATGCTGCAATCATGACAAGAGAGACTGGAGTGTCACACTGGAAATTTAATGTGAAGTTTTTTCATAAATACTTTGTCATCCAGTTCAAATTGCTTTTACAAGTTGTGATACTAGTTTCTTTTCATAGGAATGATATGTTAAAAAAGATGGACAGTGAAAATACAGAAGTATCAACCAAACAAGGAAGAAAACTTGCTGAATGTAGAAATCACCACAGCACCTTGAGAGCTCACTGTCAGACAAATCACAGTTCCAGAGAACAGATCTAAATGATACATTAAAAAAAAAAAAAGCAAAATAAAAGGAATCATCAGTTCAGCATTTAAGAACACATTTGATAGTATATTTTTACATGAAATCTCCTACTCCAATAAAAGTGCCGTGCTGCAATCTAGTTGTCTGTTCGCAGTATACCAAACTGATCACCTCATTCTTCTCCTGCGAAAACCCCAAAGCACACATAATGACAGTGTAATCAACATTTAAATGAATTTACAAGACATTGTCTAATCTTGTTAAGACCAGAAAAGATATAACAATAAGCAGCATAGAAACCGCCTTCACTATCCTATATAGAGGAGTTTCCTTAAAGTGACAGTCTCAAAGTTGGAAATTAAATGAATGAATCGAGATAATGGAGATAAACAGCATTTCCAGCCAGATTGATGCTGAGTCTCCTCATCTTCCACATCATTCATTATAAGGTGAAGGCATTTAGGATTGGTATGCAAGGTTATTATTCACATTTCATCTAAATCCCTATGTTTATTCTATATCAGAATCTAAGAAAACTTAAACACACCCACTTTTCATTTTGAATATGAACTGATATTTGAAAAATGATTTTTTCAAAACAATAAAATTACAGATTTTGTAGCCTCGTATTTTTGTATGAAAAATGGATATATCAAAATACTGATGTAATTCATCCATCAAGATCCATGTAACTAAACTCTCCTCTAACCATATGAATAAAAATCCTGGAAAAAAGGATTACATTTTGCATCAAACGTCTGAAATCCCAGAGACGCTCTGATTGCACCAGAGAAAATGATGCTAATCTAGCATTCAGGATTTTAGTCTTTATCATCCCTAAGTGAAATGCACAGAGCTACTAGTTCCATTTAAAGAGCTGCTAACTGCATTGCCTCAGAGGAGCAATTTCTAGGAAGTCAAGTTTTAAACTCTGTAGGACTCATAAATCAGTATCAACTCCTTATATTACATCCTGACATAAAATGGAAAAGCCTCTACGCTGTCATTCCCCTTTCTTACATTAAAAGTCTGTATAAAGAAAATATTCCTCTTTAGGAATATGCACAGTATGCCATGACTGTCATTCTTCATGCCAACATTATTCCCCTCTAGTCCTCTCAGAATTTATTTTCTTATCTGTAGTCTTACATGTGAATTTTAAATTCTCTGGAAGGAAATATCTTTATTAACCACTTGTTCAGTACCTAAAATGAAATCAAGTTCCTACTCCATGACTGTTTCAAGCCCACAACCAATCTGCACAAGGCAGACTTTTAAATCTTTACAGTAAGTGACATATTTGTCACTTTGGCATGCATAATAGGTGAACATTTTTTCTGCTTCATTGTAAAGAGAAGTAAACCTTAGGCTTACGTGGTGACACAACGCAAAGACAAAAGACTAGCTTATTTTTAGTGTTTAGAACATGAAGTGTTTCTCTCATGTGGTATTCATTTTGCTGGCTGAATACATGTGGTGGTTAGGGACCCAAGAGAGACAGTTATCACATCACATACAAAATACCTGTAGACTATGCAGAGTGAAATCTTGTCCTGGGCAATAATAATTTCTCAGCTGAAACTTCAAAAGTCTAATCTTTTTGAGCTTTCAACAATTTTACATAAATGCATAAAATTTAGCAAGGGAAGTGCAGGATTCTCTGCCTGGGATTGGGTAATCTTGGTTATACATAGAAACTGAGGAATGAGAGGCCAGGAAGCAGCCCCACAGAAAAGGATATGGAGGTCCTGCTTAATGGCAAGTTATTATGAGTGCCCTGACAGCCAGGAGGGCAAACTGTGTCCTTCGGGGCATGACGCGGAGCATCACCAGTAGGTTGAGGGAGGGGATTGTCTTTGTCTGCTCTACACTGGTGCAGCCTCACCTCAAGCACTGAGTACAGTTTTAGATACCACTAAAGATATAAAGCTATTTGCATCCAAATGAGGGCTAGAAGATGTTGAAGGGTCTGGAGGGCAAGGCATATAAAGAGCAGCTGAGGTCACTTGGTTTGTTCAGTCTGGATAAGAGGAGACTGAGGGGAGACCTCATTGCAGTTAAAACTTCCTCGTGAGAAGAAAAGGGGCAGACACTGATCCCTTCTGTGTGGCGACCAGTGATAGGACCTGAGGGAATGGAATAAAGGCAAAATTCAGGATGGACACGAGGAAAAGGTTCTTCACTGAGAGGTTGGTTGATCACCAGAATAGGCCTCCCTGGGAAGTGGTTGTGGCAGAAAGCCTGCCAGAGTTCAAGAAGTCATCAGATGGTTTAGTTTTAAGTAGTCCTGTAAGGAGCAGGGAGTTAGTCTCAGTGATCCTTATGAGTCCCTTCCAATTTGAGATATTCTATTATGATATGATTCTAGGACTCTGTTATGACAGACTTTCTTTTCCTTTACGCTGCTACTACCAACTTCATGATTTTTCTCTATAAAATGAAAAGCCAGTATCTGCAATGAATTATACTATTAAACTAGAAGTGCTTTGTGAAGAATAAATACATTTAGTATATGCTAAAAACCCCCATCATATATAACAATATGTATATTATTATTGTGTAATCTATTGGTTTTATTAAATTCTGCTTAGACACTGAGAAAGAAGAAGCTAAACTAGCCAAAGAGGATTAACACCATAAGAAGAAACAAAAAGAATTAATTTAAAAATGCTGGGAAAAAAATGAAATTGTTTCAGAAGATGATATGACTCTATAGTTTGGCAAGCTGGTAGCCTGAACCACTGAAAAAAAAGTAATTGGCTGCTTGGCTTAAGTGCTACATCTATTTAATTGACTATCCTCCATCCTTTGTCATGTCAAAAATTTTAAACACAGAATAAAATAGTTTCTAGCAGACAGTCAAGCTTATAAATTCCTCAGAAGATCTCAGGGAGCTTTATGCGTCTTTACAGCTTATGCAGACAAAAAAATGCAATGCATTTAGTAAGACAGCTCTGCAGCAAATAACAGATATTCTCCATCAGTGAAAAGACAGGCTTATGGTTAAGGAGAATTCTGCTGTACATCAGTCAGTTCAGGTGGGACCAGCTTCCCCATTTTCTTGCCTGATTACTGTCTTCCATGAGCTGAAGTACTTCTACCTAAAATGCTCTTACAAGGAATCACTGTACCACACAGCTTCTGTGACGTGCACACACTACAGCAGTGAGCCAATAGTTTGGTGAAGTTACAAATATAGGTTACGCAAGACCATCAGTGCTGGCTTATATGTGATGGGTTCTTTTCATATTTGTGACTAATACTGATCGAACGCACTATATACGATTCTCATATAGTACAGTGATGCATGCAAAAATAAGCTCAAACCAGCAGCTAAATATATTTTTTACATCAACCCCTTAATAGAGACTGGCCTCATTAACTCAAAATATGACTTTCTCATCAAGTCATATTGCAAGACTAATTTATATGTAACAAGTTTATCATGGTATTTATTTTCTCTGTTTCACTATTTCTCCCACTTGATCTGTTTCTGCTAACTGGGTATGACAAGAAAAGTACTTAGTTCCTATGCAGTGCTTTTATCGATACTTACAAAATGTTTAAAAAGAAGGATTAGTATTGTGATCTCCACTGCTATCAACAGACAAACTTACACACAGAAAAGTCAAGTGCCTTTTAAAGTATACTCTACACACAAATCAGAGAGCTGAGCTAACAGGACTCTTGAGTCTCAGTCCTGTGCTATAATAATACAGCTATATTTCTTCCCTAGAGACAGAAAAAGCCCAAATAAGGTGGCTAATTACAAGTAACCACAGACAGCAAATAATCCTTGAATAATCCAGTTTCAAAACCCCTGAATTATTAGATTCATAGATTCCTTGTAAGCCTCTGAAGTAATTAAAGCCTGACTGAGAAGCTAAGCGATCTTTAGCACAAATCCTATGAATAGATTAGCTTGGGAACATAATGTATGATGACTATTAATGTGCTATTTTCCTGTATAGGCAGCAAGTGTAATTCAACAAAACCTCACTCGAATTGCATATATGCTAGATTAACAACATCTTTACACAACTAGAGCTAATGTTAGCAGAAAGCATCAAGAAATGTGATTTTATCTCTTTACTACACCAATGACAACATGAGACACAGCAACTGACAGAACACAGCCAAGTACCTCAAGGATCCAATGACTGAAGATCTGTGAATCTTTCCATAAATGAAGAAATGGAGCACTGTCTGATATGGGCAGTCTAGTAATAGGAATATGAACTTGTTACTTTTCCATCGTTTTAAACAGAGATTCTCCATCATTTAGAAAGAAATCTTAAAAATTACGGTCTTCTAGAATTATTGAGCTACTGTAACACAAAACAGCCTGAATTCCCCCCTTGGAAATTTACTATAGTGTCTAGAGTAAGCTAAATGTCCTTGGAATTACCTGGAATCTCTCCATTGACCATGCAAGGAGCAGAGACCATTTATTAAATAGAGTCATATTAAAGCTGCATGCATTGAGCAACAAAATATTTATATCGCAACAACTGGACACTATTGCAAGGGAATGTTCACTAACTCATCCATATGTCTGAGCTCATTAAAACCCTCATCACTTCACTAGAGAGTAAGAGGTTGCTTTTCCTAAGTAAAATTGAACTGAACCTAAGAACTCATTTTTAATAGTCACAATCACTGGATTTCCGTCAGTCAACAATACTAAAGCCTCTTTTAAGCTACAAAGTACAACCGAATTGAAGTGGAAATTTGATGTACTTTGAAAAAAAAAACCACATTTATCTTTGCACAATTTTTTAAAATATATATTTTATGCATCCATTTCATGCAGATTTTTAGTACATTTAGAAAGAAATTACAATGCTTGTCATGTCTGTCTAAAAACCCACTGTTTTTAACAAGACTATGAGGCTATATATGATTTGGACCACAGCATAAACAGTGTTCGGGCTTGTCATATCTCTTCCTCATGAGGAATATTTTTTATTTTTTATTTTTTTTTTTTGCTAAGGATCTGTTACAGAGCTTTTGCAGTACAAAACCCAGGACCTGAGACATGAATAAGTAGCAGCATCTGCTTACATTACTAACTGCAGTACGCTCAACAAATGCCTTAGGAAAGGTGGAAATGTGTAAGCTTATCTTCCCACCTGCCCAGATCTGCATTTTGGCACTCCATGTGGTCACATCTTCCACATTCCTTCCTTCTATCCCAAGAGAATCTGATGCCCAACAGGAATAACACTGTCCATCTGCCCAAGAAGGAGTAAATAAAAAATAAAATGAAAAAACCCTCTTCAGTGTACTAAACCAGTTATACAAGAAGTTCATTTCCCATATTGGCCTCACATCTGACTCCAAATGGCATCCTCACTTCTCTGTTCTAGTCACAAATCCTATATCCTTTCATGCCTTCTCTTTACTATTCTAAATACCTCCAAATCTTTTGATCCTCCTCCATTTGGAGGTCCTGAGGGTATTTCCTAACCCTTGATGTCATTAAGACGAGTCAGGTTTACTTTCATGTTAAGAAAGTTTCTTTAAGGAACTTATCTCCTTTTTTTTAGATCTCATTTCTAAACATATAATGCAAACATTATGTAGTTCAAATTTAAAAATTCAAAACCCTATTTCAATTAGCATAAATGTTAAAAGAATTCTTCATGCCTATGTAAGAAACTAACACTTCTGGTCTAACAGCTATGATTCTGAAAATATGAAGGTGATGAAATATTTCTCAATTTCTATTAGAAGCTTAGATCACAATGGCAGTTTAATGAAAGACTGGAATTAACCTTGCTGAAATGTAGAATTATATTGGAAGTCTCTTTATATCATACTAACAATGAGATGAGATTATATAAGCTTTTGAGACAGCTTACTGTTGGGTCCAAATTTTCAGCTGTGCCTGGCAAAGATGAGAAAAAACTCCTAACTATTATATCTCTGGAGCACTGCTAAGAAGCACAGCATACATATAGTTAAAGTGAATAGGAAAAATAGGTCAGCACGATGGAACTTTTGAGGAAAGAAAAGCTAGAAAATGTGGAGGTCTACAAAACTAAAATATATGTATAATCCCTGAAATGATCTTTGGACTCCTGTGTTATATATGTATATAAGAAAGAAAAGAAAAGAAGAAAAGAAAAGAAAAGAAAAGAAAAGAAAAGAAAAGAAAAGAAAAGAAAAGAAAAGAAAAGAAAAGAAAAGAAAAGAAAAGAAAAGAAAAGAAAAGAAAAGAAAAGAAAAGAAAAGAAAAGAAAAGAAAAGAAAAGAAAAGAAAAGAAAAGAAAAGAAAAGAAAANAAAAAGAAATGTGCTCTTTGGCAAAATAACAGAGAGCAACATAAAAGTGATAGAATTTGCAACTGCACTAATTTGAATTAAAACCTGGAAAGCATCAAAAGGTTCCAAAAACTAAACTTCATAGAACTTCAGCAGAAATTTGACACTAATCTGACATCTACTTCTTTCTTCTGGCACTTATCATTACACTTTCAGATGGGCATCTCATATATTCAGTTAACACCAAAAGATGAGAACAAATTTAAGCCAACTGACCTCTATCACCTCAAAAGATTTCTCACTAAATCATCCTATTATCTCCTGATAATCCTATAAAGCATCTCTCACTTATTTGCAAGTTACTAGACAAGATAAGGCAGGCTATTCATCCAGTCATCCTGCTGACAATGGCCAGGTTCACCTTCCCATAAGAGGAAATTCTGCTTCTAAAACAGAAAATATTGTCTATGTGGGGGCCCCTCCACACCCATCATAAACTACGGATAGACTTATTTTGCAAATTGTGAGGTTTTATAAGTGTAAATTTATTTTGATTACAATTAATGATGTTTACATTTTTCTTATAAAGAAACATACACAGTTTCAGTATAATCCAATGTTTTATATCATTGATTCCTTGTTGCAGGAAGTTGAATGGTTCACTATGTGCTATGTAAAAATAGTGGGTTTTTTCATTGCCATTAAAGTTCATTCATTTTTCAATTATTAGCAAGGAAAGAGAAAGTTAGAATAGGCCCTCTTAAAAAAAAAAAAATAAAAAAAAAAAAATTGGTATCTCTATATTACTGCTATGATTTCCACCACCTAAACTCTCCTAAATTTAATAATTATAATATTTCATCCCACTGAATGCAATTTGAGACAGCTATCTGAGTTACAAACTATAAAATCAAAGAAATAAAAAGATCTCAACTGCTAATAACAATGAACAGCCTCGAGCAATTAATGACTTTTTTAATGACAAATAGAGTGAGTTTGACAATAATTTTCATCCCTTTGTCATATTTTTCTTCCATATTCAATAGATTAGAATCATTTGCTGCTGTTTTTTAGTTACAACTCTAAAGATTTATTAGGATATGACAGACCTAGGAAGCCATACTTTTAAATAAACCTTCCTCATCTTGTAAATAATCCTTTAGAATTTCTGGCTATTATCATCAGTTTAATGAAGTCTAATGGATCTGTTATTATCTTTTCCCTTCGATGTGGTGATGAGAATAAAATATTATTAAGGATGTTTGAAATAAAGGAACAAAAGCTGAAGACAAGGGAGGAAAAGAGACAGAGCAATACTACACATGAATGAGAGGTCAAGTAAGCTGCAAATAGCCTTTCTATAGGCACTCTAAAACACAGTCATTCTATGATTCCAAAGCTTATTCATAAACCTGCAGCCTTCTAAAGTGGTTACAGAAACACCTTATGCCCAAATGTGTTATCAACAAAAGAAAACATATCTGAGGAACCTGATGTATCGAAATTCACTTTTAAAAGAAAATCAGCTCACATTTTACTGAAAGCAAGCTGTCTGTATGAAGCAATGATTGCAAAGGAGATGATGTTCATTCTTTGCATATTGTGATTGTGTTTTATCTAAATTAAGGTGACTCCACAGGCAAAATGAAGTCTGATTAGTTTCCAGTAAGATAAAGGGAACACTAAAATTATGTTAAATATCCGCTTTCAGGAAGCTTCTTTTCTGAATTTTTATATTTTTTATAGTTTTTCAATACTAAAGATGTATTGGGTAGTGGACAAAATCTTAATTTTAATCCTTTTTAAACAACCAAATAAATTATTTGTAGTATCAGTATTTTTGACAGAAGTTATCCCACACTCAGAAGTTTCTCCATTTTATATTTCAAGGCATTATATGAAAATATTTTCCTCTTGTCCTAAAAAAAAAACCCAAAATTGTTTGTGTATGGCAAATAGAAAATAAAATTTCCTGGATCTCTTCAATTTTATTTTTACATTTAAGCCTCTTAATAAATAACATGATGTCTCTTTTCCTTTCTTATCTAACACTAGAAAACATGCCATATATCATGTTACATATTTCTCATTTATAAAATAATAATTTTTAGCACAAGCCAATGAATTCCCATCACAGCAGTACAGCTTACAAAAAAACCCATAAAAACTAGTACTATGCTCTTTTCATTTCTCAATTTTAGTATGATATTCAATGGTTTTATAACTTAACCTCCTACAGTAAAGTTACTTAATATTCATTCAGCACATTTAAAATAAGTATGAGTTTATAAAATACTGGCAGGAAAAAACCATGGGGTTTGTATATGAAGCAACAAGGGGGCCAAGATTAAGTCATTTTACTATGAAAGATGATATGAACTTGATCAGGCACCACATAGGAAAGTTATCTTATTGGTTTTGTTCTTGGACATTTTTAGCTGTACTACTTGTTAAAAAGAAGAAAATATCTGGAGGTAGATCAGGAGGTAGATTAATCTTTGCTGTTATGTTATTTTAGCTCATCAATGAGATCAATGAAATGCACATGAGATTTATTTTGTCTTTTGCATTACAAAAAAGCAAAAGCTACCCAATTCCCCTCACTATTTTCTCCCTATGCAGCCCCTTGAAACTCCTTCTAGATTTCTGCAATGCATGCTGCTTCTTTAGTTATTAACTTCTTTAGCTTATCATTTCCACTACAGAGGATCTACACTTTTCCTTGAAGCCTAAGGGAATTCTGCCAATAGCATACATTCAAAAGTGCTAAGCAAAATAAGCAGTGAACTGAGAGAATCTCTGCAAGAGTAGGAATTAGAAATAAAATAATGCCATCTAGATTTCTACTTCATGCTTCATACAGCGTTGTCAGAACAAGAATATGAGTATGTAATTAATGTAATTTTTCAGGAAAAAATGTTAATTTTTTTGGCTTGTTTTCCTTTCTAATACATGGATAGCTAAATTTAATCCATTTTTTCCCGTTGTCAAATATACCTAAACTTAATATATACCAAAATAATTTTTCGATGCCTTTTGTCTGTTTGCCCTTTTGATGGAATAGTGGTATAAAGGACAGCATCGAGGTGGACGAGTTTCAATGATTCCTTCACAATTTCCTGGTTTGTATGAGTTTAATACATGGCATCACAGTAAAACTCTTAGGCTGTCCTATATATATGCAAAGGTAATGATAATTAGTCATTTTGTAAAGAATAAAAAGTTAGGCAACTCTTCCTTCCCTCCCTCTCACACAATAGTTAGAGCCACACAGTTGTTCAAGCTTGTTATGCACAATCCTGTTGTTACAGGAAGAACTATTCCATAAGAAGATTAGACATTAGCTTAAGCTGCCTTGATACAACTGAATAAGCATGAGCCTGCAGATATACAAATGCTAAATCTACTGGCATTATAATTTCTTAAGCATTCAGAAACCTCCGAGCTTTTCTAGATGGTAAAGCATCCGACTACACATAAGTCTATTTCACAGACATACCAAATCTCTTTATTTTGAACTGAAGCAGCATTGTTCAAGTTAAGTTATAGTGTAACAAACAGATTAGGGCATTAGGCAATACAATTATTAAAAGTGAAATATCCTCAAAATTAAGAAGAAAAATTAATGTCAATCCTCTACGTCAAACAAAACATGCAATGAAATTTAAACTATTTCTAGCTCAGAATAATTTACCTTTTGGCATCATACATCAGTAATTTAGGTACCGGATCATAAACTGAATAGTACTCCACGTTGAATGAAAAATTACTCTGTATCTTTTGATCAAGTGCAAATTTTCAAATTTAAAGTAAGCTATAGACATGTATTTAGGGCACATCTTAAAGTATTTTTTTGTTACAGCAAAGTAGAGAAAATGATGTTTAAGATTTTAACCTGCTTCTGGAAATCTGATTGCATTTCATTTTTTTCTCAATTGTTGTCAATGGCTTATGGCAATATTGGATTATTGAAAATAATGCAAATGGGCTATATGTAACATTTTCTTTCACCCATGAAGGTAAAATTCACAAGCACAGGCAAAAGGTTCACCCGTTACTCTCTCTATTGGAGTTTCACTAACAGGAGGATTGGTTCTATGGTGAACCTTGATGCAAACTCTCTTACAGTTATTACACCAATTGCTATTATAAAGGAAAATATCACATCAAGATTCAAAAAACCCAGTGATTCTCCCTGAGAAGGTTTCTTTACTATAATATAAAGCTGGCTATAGCTGTATGCTTCTAGCAGTATGTATCAGTATTTCCATACTGAAGTACAAAGCCTGAAGACTAAATATATCTAAATTGTCTTTTAAGTGGTCCAGTTTTTCATAATAGATTTTGCAAATACTACAAGCTGAAATCATACAATTAAAATCCATAAGTGTTTGTCAGCCATGTAAGAACTTTTGGATTCTTTTTTTTTCAGGGGAGGTTTAGGTTGGATATCAGGAGAAACTTTTTCACAGTGAGAGTGATCCCCCACTGGAATGGGCTTCCCAGGGAGGTAGTGGAGTCACCATTCCTGGATGTGTTTAAGGATAGATTAGATGATGAAATTAGTGGTATGCTTTAGATGGTTTAAATGGTTTAGATGGTATAGATGTTAGACTGATTTTGGATAGGTTGTTAACCTAGGTAAAGGTTGGACTTGATGAACTCCATGGTCTTTTCCAACCTTATTAATTCTGTGAGTAATTCTGTGTGTAACCTGCAGAAGCAAGTTTGGGAATGGAAATGTGGGTTGCCTTCAAAAACTTACAAAAATCCAGCTATTTATAGTCTCTTTCAATCAAAGGTTCTTTATAGCCACCCTGCTTAGCTTTAGAATATTATGTCAGAAAAAAACAAAACATCAAAAAAACTCCCATAAAAAAACAAACAAAAAACCCCAAACAAATAAAGATACAACCCTCCCTCCCCTAAAAAAAAAAAACCAAACCACAAAAAAACCACCAAAACCCCCCAAAACCAAACACTAGTAATTTTTTTGTATTTAACCACCATTGAGCTACATTTCTATATTTTTCTAAACTTCACCAATACTATGAATTGAGTTAAATGTTGAGAAACCATAAAATGCTCAAGTTACAAGATGACACAAACACAGGAAGATCAGAAATCCTATTTAAGCTCTTTCAAAAGAGTAAAATTTGTTGGCAAGTATATGTCTCAAGAATAGTTCAAGAAAGAGCTAAAGTGTGAGCTACACTTCTCTCAGGGGTAGAAGTATCAGATATTAAGTAACTGAACAAAATAAAATGTCCAGCACATAGCTGGACAATGCAATGGGTGAACAACTGGCTCAAAGCTAAATTGTTCTCAAAGCAAAGAAGGTAATACTGAAGGGGGTGACCTAGTGGGTTCCACAGGGCTCCCACTTTAGCTCTGTGCTCTTCAACATCTTCATAACTCACTTGGACACAGGACTGGAAGGGATGCTAAGCAAGTTTGCAGATGACACAAAACTCAGGAGCTATTGAGTCCCTTGAAGGCAGGGAGGCCTTGCAGAGAGACCTCAACAAATGAGAGGACTGGGCAATCAACAAATATATAAAGCTCAAGAAGGGAAAGTGCTAGACTTTACACCTGGGATGGGGCAACCCTGGGTGTATATACAGACGGGGGAATGAGATGCTGGAAAGCAGCACCATGGAAAGGGACCTGGCAGCCAGGAGGGCGAACTGTGTCCTGGGGAGCATCAGCAAAGCATCGCCATCCAGTCAAAGGAAGGGACTGTCCTGCTCTGCTCTGCATTGGTGCAGCCTTACCTTGAATACTGTGGCAGTTTTGGAGACCACAATATAAGAAAGAGATTAAGCTAATAGAAGGGCAATGAAGATGGTGAAGGGCCTTGAAGAGAAGCTGTGTGAGCAGCTGAGGCCACTCGGTCTGTCAAGCCAAGAGCAGAGGAGTCTGAGGGGAAACCTCACTGCAGTTACAACTTCCTCATGAGGAGAAGAGGAGGGTCAGGCACTGATCTCTTCTTTGTGGTGACAGTGACAGGACCTGAGGGAATGGCCTGTAGTTGTGGCTGGCGAGGTTTATGTTGGGTATTAGAAAGCAGGTCTTCACCCAGAGGGTGGGTGGGCACTGGAACAGGCTCCCCATGGAAGTGGTCACAGCACCAAGCCTGACAGAGTTCAAGAAGCATTTGGACACATGGTATGACTTTTGGGGATGATCCTGTGCAGGGCCAGGAGCTGGAACTCAATGATCCTCGTGGGTCCCTTCCAACTATGCATATTCTCTGATTCTGTGGTGAATATTCATAGAAACAAGAATAGGTAATTTTCTCCCAGTTGCACTAATATACAAATGTTTAGAGATATGTGTTCAAAACACATTTTAACTCAAAACTATATCTTTGTTTTAGTTAACCTTTGTGCTTGTCATTACAGAAATGGGAGAATATCATACTGTGCTTTTCAGATAGCAGAGAATTCAGTTTCTAAGTGCAATAGCTTTTCATATGTATTTGGATTTTCTGACCTCCATGCTCTCTGGACACAGATGTTCAGGATAAATAAATCATTCTAATGGACTCCAAACTTAGTTAAATGGACAGGCTTGCATGTTCTCCTGCCACTGTCAGAGACAGAATTCTAGACTACTTTGAGCTGTGGTCTCTGTCAGGGGCATTTTTTACACCATTATCTCTCTGGGTTTGATTTGCAAGTGTTATATTCAAATGAGAACATTATTTTCTAGGTTTGGCTACTCTATGGCATTCTATACCACTGAAATATTTCCAGCACCTTTGAAGGAATAGAATGAATTGATTGATGGTGTTTCAGACATTAGAGACAAATCTGGGGAATTTAGAGATAACTATAGTAGGAATTTTCTGTTCTAAAGGATTTTTTATTTTTTTTTAGTGAGTCTTTTTCTGAAAGACTTCTACACGGAATTTTCATTGAACTACTTCTAAGTCAGGAAATCAGGGAGCATATTTGTCATTCAAGGGTTTATCCCAGTCCTTCTAATCCAGAACATCCACAAACACATTTAGCATTCAATTTGCCACCTCTCTTATCTTATGCCTAAGACTGAATACCTGGACTGGAAGAACCAAATACATCTTTAGGAAATTGTATTAATTCCTACTCACCTTCTGTATTTTCAGGGCATTTATTCTTTCCTTTATCTCATTGTTCTGCAAGGTGGAAGACTTCTGTATACTGTTGACAGTACAAGTTGCTGGGAAACACACTGCAGCAAACAATTATGTACTCACTATTTCAGCTTTCAAAAATGGAGTTTGAGAAGAAAATTAGATGCACAAAAAGAAAAATATTACTTTGTTCCAAACCCAAAGAGAAGACATATCTATACTAGTAGCAGTGATTCTCTTAAGATTTGCTTGGGGGTTTTTTGTAACATCAGTGTGTTTTGCCACATTATTTAATGAAACACAACTAGTGATATAAAGATACGTTCAGTAAGAAAGCATTCTTGGCATAGATATAACTTCTTAATTTATCTGTCTATGAAATTTGTTGATATGCTGGGAAACTCACCCTGCTACTTTGTGCTACTCTTTTTCCTCTTGCTTACATGTCTGTCATATCATCTTTTAAAAATGACCTAATTTTTCATAAATCAGGCCAGGTCTACTTTAAAGTGTTGTTTGTCAAGAACAAGCTTGCACTGACTTTATTGGTTTACATTTGAATCACTTTGGGACATAAAGGGCAGAATTATGCATCACTTAATCCTATAGATTATGTGTTGTATCTTTCATGTGAGCATTTTATTTCAAATCCTTTACAGGGAAAGCTAAGTAGAAAGACTAACATAAGTAAGTGAACAGAACTGATGGAAGAAACTGAGAGATTAAGGCAAGGGAGATAAAGTAGTTGAAGAAAGCTATTTCAGTGTGAAAGTGTGAAACAATTTTGGAATACACTCTGATCCTTTTAGACTGCTGAGTGCTTTCCTTGATCATGGCAGCAAAATATTTCAGCAATAAAACCCATTGGTTTTTGCTAATAACTAAAGATAAAAAGGGTCAAGATTTCTTGCTTAATAGTACCACACAAACTTTTCTGAAAAGGTCTTGCTGAATTTAATATAGATTCATATTAATGGAGAATTCTAGTGGGGTTACATGGAATTATGATAGAATTTGAATACTGTTTAAGCATAATTTCTGAAGGCTTTAATTAGTTCTATCTCCACTAACACTTCTAGGGCACCTTGACAAAATGTGGTGATTGATTTCAAGCACACAGATAGAAATGCAAAACTTTGCACATCAGAGTGATTTTGGGGGTTTTCTGCACTTGTTATTCTGTGTAGCTCTTTTATAAATTTTTCATTTCTTTCCTTTGCTGTCTTGAAAATGCAGTTATGGTAAATGATCCTGTGAACTGGCTGGAGATATCTGTAGTAGAAATGACAAGACTTGTGCTTTAGAACATAAGCTGCAAAGGAAAGCATTTGAATAGAAGACTCCCTGAGAATTGCTTCATTTCAGACATTTCTACAACATGTTATTTCCAGCTTTTTCAAAACAGTTATTGTAGGAAAATGTCATATAGTCTGAAAAGGTATTCTAACAGTTTGTGAAGGTTTTTTGTAAGTTGTGTGTGGCAGGTGGAAGATAGGACCCAGGAGAGTCAAAGAGGATGGAGCTGAACAGAAAGAGAGAGGTCTGACCATGCCATATATGGGAGACTCTTTGTCCAGCAGCTTTGGATTGATCAAGACAGAAGCTGATAGAGAAGCCTCTCTTCAGTGGAAGCTGACATGGTCAGCAGAGATGTTCAAATTGTCCTATGCCAGAAGCCTCAGCTATCTATAGCGGTTAGAAAAATATAAACTATAATGTAGGCTATATAAGAGCTTTCTTGTAAACAATAAATGGATTTCTCCTTTGACACCACACTTGTGTGGTTGTGTTATTGGGGGGACCCATGAGCCGGTCACAAGTCATCACTGCCAAATTTAATGAGGACTTGGGCAAAGATTTTCCATACAATCATTTACAAGACCTATGAAGCTCTGTGTAGGCTAAGACCACAAATTAATTCAAATTACATAAACAGAATAATTCTTCTTGATGTTATTTTTAGCAATTTTTAGGCAGAATTTAGCATTGTCTTATTGCCTTTGGTCACTAACTGCATCCATCTCTAGTAAAGTTTCACCTCCACCTCTTACTCAGCTGTTCTAAACTGTATTAATCCATGCTTGACGAAAGGACCGGGTCTCTTTTCTAACCAAAAATAATTGCCTGACATGGTAGACAAGGGGAGATCAATAGCTATGGTCTACTTTAACTTCAGTAAAGGTTTTAATACTTTGTCCCTGAAGATCATCACAGAGAAGCTGTTGAAATATGGCCTGGATGAGCAGACAGTAAGGTGAACTGAAAAACAGCTGAATGACCAGGTCCAGAGGGTTGTGATCAGTGGCATAAAGCCCAGCTGGAAGCCAGTAACTAGTGGGCCCAGTCCCTTTTAACATCTTCACTAATGATCTGGATAATGGAGCAGGGTACTTCATTTGCAAGTACGCAGATGACACAAAACTGGGAGAAGTGCTTGACATGCCGAAGGGTCATGCTGTCCTCCGGAGGGACCTCAACAGACTGGAGAAATGGCCTGACAGGAACATCTTGAAGTTCAACAAATGCACCAGCATCAATCAGATGGAAACCAATAAAAGACTCAATGGGTCCTAGCAGGCAACAACCTAGTAGGCAATGCACTCTTGTAGCAGAAAATGCTATTAGTATCCCGGGCTGCATTAGGATGACTGCGGACAGCAGGTTGATGGAGGTGATCCTTCCCCTCTGCTCAACCATGGTGAGGACACACTTAGAGTGTTGTGGCCAGTTCTGAGCTCCTCAGTATAAGGATATACTGAAGAGTACAACAAAGGGCCACAAAGATGATAAAGGGGATGAAACTTCTCTCCTGTGAGGAAAGGCTGAGAGAGCTAGGCCTTTTTAGGCTAGTGAAAAGAAGCCTCAGAGGAATCTGATCAATGCATATAAATACCTGAAAGGAAGGTGTAAAGAAGACAGAGTCAGAGTCCTTTCAGTTGTGCCTGGGGACAGGACCAGAGGCAATGGGCACAAAAAACACAGGAGGTTTATTCTGAACTTCAGGAAACAATTTTTTTTTAGTTTGAGGGTGACTGAGCACTGGCACAGGTGGCCTTCATCCTTGGAAATACTAAAAAAAACATCTGGACATAATCATGTGCAATCAGCTCTGGGTGAACCTGCTTGAGTAGGGCCAGATGAGCTCAGAGGTCCCTTCCAACATCAACTGTTCTGCAAGTTTATGATTCTCTAATTCATACTTGTGCCATATATGACTGAAGCCCAGTAAAATCATAGAAATCAGTAGAAGTGTTCAAAGCAGAATAAGGCAGCAATATCCTCTATCAAATTGAAACCATTAATTGCATCAGCTTTAGCTGACTCTATTAATCCTCCATTAAATTAATATTAAATCCAATAAAAAAAGGTTTTTGCCATGTACCGATAGCAACACACTTACATGCTTGGTAATACACTATCTGTGTGCAAAGTCTGCTAAGAGAAATGCCTTGATATAAACATTGACATAAATGTCCTGCTTGGCATATTCAAGTATGTTGATTTCTCTTTCATCATATTGTTTCTCCACTTAGACACAAACATAAGATCAAGTGTCTTTTTGTTTAAATTAGTCTCTGCATTTTATAACATTAACATTATTAGGCAGGTTGGCAATTCATACTGATGCTTTGGACTTCATTATATCTAGAAAAAAATCACAGCTGAGGAACATAATGGACAATTACAGATAATATATAATTTTTTTTTCCCCACTTCAACCAACTGAAGCTCTCCCAGGAAAAATAAGGCTCATCCAGTCACAAGAAGATATATTCACTGCTAATTCTGTGTTGTGTGAGTTGATTGAACAGGGATTTGTGACTAAGGAGCAATTTACACTAGGAAGACAGAAGCATATAAAATGATCAGGCCCATTATTCAGAATTCTCCACAAAATTAAGATACATTTAACTTCATTTTATGAATCTTTTGCAATGCTTTTAACATCACCCAGATAAGGAACAGCTGTGAAGATAAAACATTATTCCATAAGCTTTTATGATCATAAATCTCATTTGGGTGTTTCCACTCTCATTTAATTTTGCATCAGTTCAGGCAACAGGACTACATATTTCCATGAGGTGTATTCCATTCATCAGACAATCTTCAAGAGGGAAAGATCATCAGTGTTTGAAAAGAGTTGCTGGTATGACAAGGGTAATAAAACAGTCTTTTATGCTTTGAGGAATAATGAGGAATAAAAAAAACACAGTAATTATTTGTGGGGATAGAAACAGCTCTGGTTCATGGGCATCAGAGAAACTTTAGTCATAATGTATATGGTGTGGTGTATTGCTCTGTATTATTGGCCATACATGGCATTGCTAAACAGAAATGGTGGCAAGTCAAGATTAATATAACAGGAACTGGAGTATTTGTAATTCCCTCCTCAGCATCTGTTTCATAAAATGTAAATTGTGCCTTTGTACAAGCTGTGCTTCTTTAGAGACAATCTCCAAATCCTTCTTTTTAGTGTATCTGCCCAAATTTGTACAGTTTGAATGTGGCCCAAAATAGCCCTCATTTTAGTTTCACATGATTTGAGAATTCTGCAGTGTGTAACCTACTTATTTAAATTACACAAAACACAAAGCAACACAGGGGTTTAAGTCACCAGAGTCCAAAAGGAAGAACTCAAAAAGGAATTTTGTTTGGGTTTTTTTTTGTTCGGTTGGGTTTTTTTGCAGGTTTTTCTTTTTTTTTTCAAGAGGAAGAGCTCTCAAATCACCAGGAAGAATATTAAGGAAAGCAGTTAATATGCAGTTAAAGGAATCGTAATGCACATGAACATATGTTGTTTTACCTAATTTTGATCAACTTAAAAGTAAAAATGTCTTTATTCTTTCAGTTGGGTTTAACACACCATCTGGTTTAATTATTCCTTAGGTAGCACACCATAAAGTTAATAGTAACAGTATTGTTAAGCCAATCAGAACAAACATTTCTGATGTGATTTTTCAACAAGGATGTTTCTCTTAAACCCATTGACTATAAGGTCATTGTAATAAGGTTTTGCATAAGCATTATGCTACTGCTGGTGCTTGACAGATGTTATTTGAGAATCAGCACCTCTAAATTGACTCAAATCTGCTTACTAAGTGAAAGAAATTAGTCATAATCTAAAGTGCTCCTTTAATTTAGTGTTTGTGGCAAATTTTTAATGTAAAAATTGTTGAAAAGATATAATGACATTAAAAACACAAGATCTTACAGGATTTTCTACTAAACGGAAATAAACTAGTTCATAAAAGTCATGTTGATTAAAGAGTCAAAATTGTAAAGTCAATCGCAGTCCCCATTCCAGCAAAGAAAAATATGCCCAGTGAGAATTCTGAAATCCACTGCTTTGATCAACTAGGCAAGTGAAATATGGAGTGTTCATTATTCATTGCAATACCAGAGGGAAGGTAGGGATTTAGGGATTCACTTCAACATCTTTGAGTTGAAAAGTGATTTCAATCAGTTTTGCATAATCCCAACTTTAAGGAGTCCTAGTGAGGTTCACCATTCTACTCCTGCTGACTTTCAATAGAGTTAATTATTTTTTAAAATCCTAGATAAAAATTACTTTGTGTAGTTTATCTTCAAAAGTATTATTGAAAAAAATGCTGTAATAAATTCTAATAAAACCTATTTTCCTTGGTGTTTCTGAACTGACATGAAAAAGATTAAAAATGGCTATAAAACAGAATTTCATCTTAACAGATGTATAGGAATTACTTTATCAAATACACAAACACACAACATTTTGTTCAATTTAGCAAAATAAAGAGATAAGATATAGAATACACATTATTGGTAAGGAAGTACTTGATATTCTCATCATTATAACATATATTTCCATTCTGAAATGTAGTATTAAATATTCTCATTCCTTATTCCAGATTTCAGCTATATTTGTGATAAAGAATGTTACATGATGATAATGAATTAATAAATAAGGTATCACTCATACTGAAAAAAAATCATGAAAACACTTTAACATCACAGTTAAGCACAGTGTTTTCCCAATTCTTCTGCTTTGTTGCCAATTGCAGTTTGATATAATTTATGGCATAGTATTGCCAGTTAAGAAGCAAAAAATAACTTCATTTTTCAACAATCATGCTAAATGGAGTTAATGGAAAGCATTTGTTGTTTTTTAAATGCCCTTAAATCTCATCCAAACCAGGACTCCCTAAGCAGAAAATAGCTGGGGCATGGAGGGCTTCAGAGACAAGTGTCCTATAGCCTTGATTTGCCTGGATTGACTTAAGATTTCCCTAGGTACACATTTAGAGCTACTGCTGTGAGTAGCGGGAAGAATGACTAGTTGATGTAACCAAGTAAATTTGTTCCTACATTTGAGTATAAATGAAGGACTCAATGAAATAGAACTGTAACCCATAAAATTATAGATAAATTGTATCAAGACAACTTTGGGTATCTAAATGTGTTTTCTCAACAGAAGACGTTACACAAATGACATGGATCTCTCCAAGGATTCATTTCAGGAAGTCCTATGGATAAGACCATACAGAATTGATGAACAAAGTCATTTCAGCTATAATTTTAAACTTAAAAAGCCTTATCAAACAGTCCAAAGGAGCTCATCAACTTGTAAGAGATATCAGGAGATGAAGACAATAATCTATACGTAATTCCAAGATTTAGTGAACTCTTATTAGGAGTAATTTCAGCCATATGATCCTACGCACCCCTATGCCAGCTATCTGCTTGAAAACCAATTTGACCAAAAGAGTCAGCAGACAAACAAAAGTCTAGAAGAGATCTCTTCAAGCCATCAAATCCAGTGCCTTGGTATCACAGATCGCTATGTATTAAAATTCTCTTTCTAAATCAATTAAATCCCACTTCCACTTAATCCTGAACTAACACTGACCTTTTCTTCTTTTTCCTTTTCCTTTTCCTTTTCCTTTTTTCTTTTTTTCTTTTTCTTTTTAATTTGTTGTTTATTCTTCTGACATACCTTATATCTCTCAGTGGTTGTTCAACTAAACAAGCCGAGTAATTTTTAGCTTCATTTCTAGAGTGGAAATTCCATTTTTCTGAATATCTAATCATTTTTCTCCCTAGTTCAGCATGAGTTTCTGAATAAAGGGAAGGATCAACGGTTTTGCTAATGAAGTCTCAACAACACTGTCTATAGTGACACTATCACTTGTCTATTTTCTAATTCACCTTGGGGTCACGCATCTTTTTCACAATCCCAGTGTTGATTCACAGCTATTCTGCAACTAACGAGCACGCCAAGGACCTCTGGTCCTGGAAGGTGGTAGGTGAGCTTTCATTTTACTGCAGAAATTCAGGCTGATAATTAAGGAACAGAATTACAGAATAGTAAGGGTTAGAAAGGCCCTGTGGAGATCATTTAGTCCAACCCCCCTGCCAAGGCAGGATCATCTACAGCACGTTACACAGGAACATGTCCAAGTAGGTTTTGAATGTCTCCAGAGTTACTCCACAACCTCTTGGGAAACCTGTTCCAGCGCCCTGCTCCCCTCAGTGTGAAGTTCTTCCTCATGCTGAGGTGGACCTTTTTATGTTTTAGTTTGCGGCCATTACTCCTGCCACTGGGCACCACTGATAAGAGTCTGGCATGATCTTCTTGGCATCCATCTTTGAGATATTTATATACATTAGTGAGATCCCCTCTCAGCCTTCTCGAGACTAAATAGGCCCAGCTCCTACAGTCTCTCTCCATAACAGAGATGCTCCAGACCATTAATGGTCTTTGTGGCCCTCCACAGGACCCTCTCCAGTATCTCCTTGTCTTTCTTGAACTGTAGAAAGCAGAACTGAACACAGTACTCCAGAAGTGGCCTCACTAGAGCCAACTGGAGAGGGCCACACTCTTCTCATATGACATTGTACCTCATCTAACTGTAGTTTGCCCCCGTTCTATGATTTTGAGTCTTCACTATCATCCCCTAGTGTTTTCTGGTAACATATCAGTAGGATTTTAAAATGCAAACTAAATAATCTATGTTCACCCTAAATGCATTTGCTTCTTCAAGCATTAGATGCAAGGCATTCCTTGATATTATTTAGACCCTTTACCTCAATAAAAATATTCCAAACTCCTATTGTAGTAAATGATGTCACAGTCAAATCATTTGTTCTGAAACAGGGAAACCAGTCAAACAACAAATTCTACATACAGAAACTACTACAAGACCTATTTGCTTTTATATATAAAAGAAAATTGTTAATACTTTTCATTTAGTAGTAAACAGCTGTGCTCTTTGTGGAAAACAGGAGGAAAAATAGCTCTTTAAAAAATAATATAATTTTTAGTGAAAAGTTGATTCAACTTTGGGAATAACTGCTGTTGCTAGTAGGGTGTTAGAAAATTAACAGCAATATAATGAAATTTTTAAGTAATTATCAATGTGAAAATTAATTACAATTACCAACTCTTGGCCTGTTCACACAAGAATACTCAATTCCAGGTTAAAATAAATTTTCCAGTCACTCACTGGTAGCTGTGACTAGTAGCTACCTAAATGTATCAGGAAGCTGTTGCAAAGGGGAGCTTTGAAGTATAAACAGAAATTAACCACTTTATCCCTTTCTGTAATTCTTTCTCTTTTATTGCATGTTCTAAGAACTTGACCAATGACACAAGATATACCAAATTTTTGTGTTTTTTACTATCATTTTTCTAAACAAATAATTACATAATTGAGGAGCAAAAAAATGCACTGGCATTCAGTCAAGACTATGCCCTACCCTATTCTCTCTGTTCTCATGTCAGTTCAGTAAAAGTAAATATTGATAGCTTCTCTTCTATTTCAGTAAATGTAGTGTTCTTTAGACAAGGAGTCAAACCAATTATTTTCCTGTGAGAATCTGGCACAATATTTTCTAATTAGTGAAGTAACTGTTTTTCTGTCAATATAGTTACAAGACCTAGATCTTGAGTTTTAGTGTGTATGTGTCACATTTGTTTAGCTCAGAAAGACTGTTCATTTGATTATGATTGCTGGCCAGGCACTAAAAGTACTAAACCATGCAACAGTTTGACACCGCAGTGCTGGACATATTCCCAGCTGCTGGCAAAAATCTGATCACCTTTTTCTAAGCAAAATATCCAGTAAAGTACTAAAAAACCCTCCTGTCTAACATCACCTGTCACCTGGGCTTCAGACCAGGCCACTAGTCTGAGACAGCACCTGTGGCGCTGCTGGATGACCTCTGCATTATAGGGAAAAGGAAGGCAGTCATATTAGTTCTAAAAGACTTGGCACCTTTGATGTAGCTGATCCCCAAACACTCCTACTTTCATCCTACCATAGAAGATAAAATGTCCTCCTGGCTTTCATCCGAGACTTACTGGATATTACCTGCTTTACAAGCATGGATTGGACCTGGTGAAGTGGTCACTCATGTATGTAAGGAGGAGGAAACTGTGACTTCCCATGGAAATGAAGCTTCAAATGAGACAAAATTTAAAAGCATCAACAAAGAAATAAACATGTGTTTGAAGTCCAGTTCAAACTTTCAAAGGCCTACACTGGTCCATGAAATTAACTTCTAACCTCAACATCATTCCTGGAAAACAATTATGTCCGTCATTCTTCACAACAAAGTGTAAAAAACAAAAATGTTATGGAATTAGCATCATTGTGATACTAATTCCCATAAGATTAATGGAATAAAATACAACCCAAATTTATTCAGAATAATTTACCTTCATTTTCTTCTTTTACATACAAAATGGAATGACTCCTATAAAGTAATTGAGCCATTTATTCTCCAAAGGAAAGAGAGTGACATGCTTGTTGCCAGTGTTTTTTGGACCTGAAAGGTAATGGGACCCATAAAACTCTTTGACGCTTGTTTTTGAGCTTCACAAAATTAGGCTGTACCTCATACTTGTGTAAAAAAAGACTAGTCTCCCTTGCCTGATTCATCTACCAGCCAAATTTGCTAGTCACAAGAATCTGTGTCATATATTTGTACTCCCTTCTCTTTAAAAGACAATATTTTTCATCTAGGTAGTAAGTCTTCTATAAAAGGCAAAAATAACAGATGCATTATGCCTATCCTGTAAAAACACATGCCACAAGCACTCTTTTTCAGTGGTACTGAAAACACATAAAGAAAATGCATTTATATTTAGAAACATGTTGTTAATGTAAGATCAATATTCTTCATGGAAAATTGAGATTCATCTTACATAAATCTGCTTTTTCATATGTATATAATCTAGTCAAGCAATGGAGAAAAAAACCTTATACCATAAAATAACGCTTATGCTGTGGAAATGTGTACTCTAATTGGTACAGACAGAATTACTCTCCATAATAGGTGGTAGAAACAAAAGATTCTAATTTCCAGTATTTGTAGAAGTTTTACATAGATAAAAAAGTTTTTAAATGTTGTAGAAACTAAACTGAACAGAAAACTTTAGCACATTTTAAGTCATATCTCAAAACTGCCTTTAGAAATCTAGATGGTTTTAAAACACTCTGTATACTTCCTTTCAACAGAAGTAAGAAATATAGAGAGTTTGATATATATTTTGATACCATCTGCATGAATTTCATATGTGGAAGCTTTTCTTTCTTTGTTAGCTGAACTGGCTGAGACACTCCCACAAATTTCCAATGTGTGGTTTCAATATTAGTCATCTTAAATCCAAGTTCAGGAAAAAAATTTCTTCTCTTTTCACCATTAATTCTCTTTCATCATCTGCAATTGATTGAAGTCTTTTCTACTGTTTACAGACAATATATCATTCCTGATCATGTGTGTTTAAACCTGCTCAAATTCCTTGTTCTCAGGAATTAAACATTATGGCAATTTTCCTGGAATAATATCAACTGTTAACATACGTAGGTTTTATATGTATCAAGCAACATTCATTCTGCCTGAGTAAAGTCCCAAAAAGAGCTACTTTCAATGATTATCACTAGTGTGTTTTATAGAGCTAAACATTGCAACACTGAATGAACCTCGTGACCAAGATTCATGTGTACACAGCAACTGAACGAGGTTGGCAATACACATTCTGTAAGATCTTGATTTTCCTGTCTCTCGGCTAAAATACTACCAAAGCTAGGAACTAACATTTTGACAGATTGTAACCACTTTAACTACTCCACTACAGCACTTTTTGCATTAAGCAGAGAGACAAGTAGATGCTCTCAGCAGGTACAGCTTCCAGAACAGCAGCAATGTTTCAGACTCAGGCGTCTGTGCAAAGGATAGAAAGAGACAAGGCTGGAACAGAATTCTCAACCTGAAAGCAAAAACTCAACTAAACTCAACTCAGCTTTCTTTAAATGACTCGCCGTCATCTCATACTCTATAAATCAATAAAGCTATTTATCTTACAGACCTAGAAAGAACTGTTGTTATCAATATTATTTAGGTGCTTTTATATAATTATGCAGAAAAGACTCACAGAAGAAAACACTATTGCATTTATTTACTGATTACCTCTAAGTAAAACCAAAAATTATTCCTCTCAAAAATTCCAGACAATATATAAATTAACCAATACAATACATTTGTTTACAATGAAGAAAAACTAAGATGGATGATCCATAGTATCATATGGTCTTCTCATATGTGTATCCCTCTCCTTATTTTGTTTTCATCTCATCTGTGTAAGTCTGTCAGCAAGATTAAGTGGAACTGAACTGAAGACCAAAACAGGAAGGGAAAATAAGAGCTATCCATAAGACAAGGGATCTGTAATTAAGAGGAAAAGCAACCAACATACAGACAAGCCTCAGCACAGATTCACAAACTTATTTAAGGACTGTTTTTTTTCTGACAGATCTCTGTTACATGTACCTGATTTAATTCAAAATTTTACTCCTCTATTATTTCTTTAAATATGTATTTTTCTTCCTTCTAATTGAGGTCAAATTAAAAAAAAAAAAAAAACACAAAAAAACCAACAAAAACAAAATACCATCAGCAACAACAAAAACAAACTGAACACATGGCACTATCTCTGATCTTCCAGGGGGGAAAAAAGAGCCAATTTAAAGTTGTGTGGAAAAAAATGTTATATTTTGATCACTTAAGATCAGCTACAGTGCTATATTGGGTGAATATATATATTAATTTATAGAAATATATGCTGAGAAAAGTAAATCAGCAAAGTAAGAACATGAACTTGGTCAAAGGCATACTTCTGAAACATTGCTCCTTGACTTTACAGAAGAGCTCTGTAATTTTCACCATCACCCCCAAACCAACTAGCTCTGGTTTACGTTCTAGCTTCTTGACACCCACTTTAAAGATAGTTATCCTTTCTCACAAAAAAACATGTAGGACCTTGGTAATATTGACATGCAGTTTAGATGCCCTTGTCTTGATAAATGATATATAATCACCACATACACCCCAGGATCCTCCAGTATTTTGGCATTTTAAAAGGTTTGTTCAAATTACGTGAACCGAAACTGAAAACATATTTTTTTATCAGCACTTCAGTTCTCACCCTCTGTGCATAATCATATCTGTTGCTTAATACACTTTCAAAATAATTGAAAATGGCAGAAGAAAACTTAAGCTCTAATTTTGATGTATTATATTTTCTGCACACTGCCTATTAAGTTCTAATAAGGTACTTCCACTCAAGTCTACAGTATGTTATATCATAGAGTTTTATAATTGGGCTCAGGGATCCTGATGCAAGGAAAAAAAAAAAAACAAAACAAAACAAAAGAACCAAAACAACAAACCCAAAGACAAAAAAAAGACCAATTCTCAAATCTCTGCAGATCTAGCAGTTGGGAGACAAAGTCTCTACACATCTATCAAGTTAATTTGTCTGAGAAGTCACTGGCAAACTGTGATTCACGTAGCTGTAACTGTCACACCAACCAACAGAAAAGCATGTCAGAAAGTGGCAAGACAAACAGTAGGGCAGATTCACCTGACCTTAGATAAGAAAAATAAGAAAGCAAAACTGAAAAAATATAGAAATATAGAAAATTAATATTGGGGCTGTACACCCACACTGAGCACTAAATTCTAAAAGAACCTCTCAGGAAGGAAATGGTTATCAGTTATTACAAACAGTGAAAAGAAAGGTAGTGAAATATATCAGGAATGTGCTCTAGTAAGATAATGTAGGAAATGTTTCCTTTAGTTCCACATAATTTGTCTTTAATGAAGGACAAAAAGAAAGCTCTAAAAATTTCAGGGAATTAACTAAAAAATGAGACAGGTAGGTGCTTCATTTGATTTTGCACCTTTGCTTGTATTAAAACACCAAGAGGACAATATTACTTCTGCTCTGTGAAAATGAGGATTCTAAAGGACACCTTTTTCCTTTATACAGAAATGAATTATCTGAGAAAACACTAGACAATGAGTTATAGTATTACATATTCTCTATGCAATTCAATCTTATGAAGTTATGTAATATTGGGTATACCTACATTGCCATCAAATATTAGAATGGAAAAAGATAAGCATTACGATGTTTCATAGGAATTACTTTTGAAATGTCACCAACTCAAATATTAAATTGGTTTTAAATTAATTTGTTGAAATTATATACAAAATACCTGAAATTCATTTATTGTAATGACAACTGGAAGTTGATGCAACTTACCATCCTAAGAGTTCACAGCAGCACTTCACGGAACTCTGCAAAAACATTGGGAAAGGAAGTCCTTCGAACCATAAATGTTAAATGTATCTTCAATAATACCCTGATACTGGCCAGGACGGGGTTGATTCTTTTGCCGTAGCCAGAAGGTGGCGTGCCTAGGAAACAGAGGCTATTGTATATCACCTCACTTCATTGCCCAGGGCAGGGCAAAAGGACTCTTGCTTCCAGGGAGAAGGGGTTCTGTCTGGCCAAGAAATCATTTATTGTCATGGGGTCCTTGTCCAGGGATCCTTGGTGAGCATTTTTGCATGTGAACCACTCTCTGTTTTCATTTTCTTATCTCATTGATGTTTCCAGTAAATTGTTCTTATCTCAACCCATGATCTTTGCCTTTTGTTTCTCCAATTGGAGTGGGGAGAAGGGGGAGCCTCACATCAGTTTTCTTAGTGGGATTACTAAATTGGAGAATATAATTCCTAAACCATCACAAGTAAGGCATTCTAAAGAGGATTATATTAGAAAATAATTATATTTGTAGACAGGATTAAGGTAGAGATCTCTGGTTACACAGAGAGCACAAACAGAATTGGCCAGCTTTTAGACAAAGAATGTCCATGAAGATACATACTGTGGAAAAAAGTGAAAAGCAATATATTCTTTGAACAAAAACATATTGATAAAAGAATGAGGTATTGAAGGCAACAAATCTCTCCAGATGAAAAGGACTATAAAAATAGCACTTACAGTGAAGACTGTAGAATTGGAGTAACATCTCAGGTCATAAAGCCCAATATCCCCTTAAAAATAACCACATAACGTAAACTTTTTTCATACATAGCTTTTATCTTCCAGGCAGGCATTTCTGTTCTTCTTTGCCCCTGCAGTTTCTTGTATACATGTATACATTGTTCACCCTTGAACATTTTCTTACCTAAATCAGTAGTAGATATAGGTGATTCAAACGTTTTAGTAACACTGTAAAACATTGCATGGTTAACATGTGTTCAATATTTTTCCATATGGAAGAGGCTTAAAAAATGAGAAAAAAAGAACGGTACAGCTGATAACCTCTAGTACACTCCCCTAAAATTCACCTGGTTTCCAACTTTTGGGGAAAGACAATATTTTTAGAGTGCCCAGAGTGTGACAATATTGGCAAAGAAACTAGCGAATTTACAGTAAGACGAAAGGCATCGCACAAAATATTTGGGATACAAGCTGTTTGCAAAGATGTTTTCAGAAGATCCCAGTAATTTATGCCAACTACATCCCCTGAATTGTACAAATCCTTTGCTGTCGTAGTTCAATATTTTGACCTACAGCCTTAATGAATCTGTATTGCAAGCCCATTTTCCTACATTTTTACTTCCCTGCAGAAATACTGAATCAGTTACTTGTCATTCAACATTTAAATATTAAGCATGGGCCTTGAAAATTAGATAAGGAACATTCTAAAGATGCTATAAGGAAGGATTGGATTAGTTTGATAACATATATGTTAAAATGTTAGCAAGTTGTCCAATCTGCCTTATAGTCAAAAAAGACAAGCACTTCTGCAGCACGATTTACCTCAAACTACATCATGTACCAAAAACAGGTCACATGAACTGCATTGTAAAAATGTCGATGTTTCCATTGACTTTAAAATGAGATTATGGTAAATATAGGTGACTATACTGCAAAAACCTAAAGTATGGAAAGATCAATCCTGTTAAGATGAAACTGAAACTATTTTGTCAGCTGTTTCTTTTAATCTGTCAGGTTCTGAGTTCCAGAACATATATATTTAGGTTTGTTTGTTTGTTTTCCAGCTGATAATGATAACATAAAAAGAAAACATCTGTGAAATTTCCTTAAAATTATATTTTAAAAGAATCATTACTCCAGGTATTAAGCTATACAAAGACATGTTATGTCAAATGTTTTACATTTGGAAATTTCAGGGAAATTATTACTTTTAAGAAACATTCAGTAACTGCAAATTTTAAAGCCTCTTAATTTTAAATACTGTTGTGTTTTTTACTGAGAACATATATACTCAAAACCATATACTCTCATCTCTAAAATGAATGTTTAATAAAGCATTACGGACAGTAGATACTTAGAAAGCTCTGGAACACCTGATATTTTTCAATAAAATTATTTTTAATATTAACTCTATATTATTTCAATTCAGAAATGAATTGTATATTTTTTTGTGATTCAAGCCTATATATAGAACTACTTAAGAATTCATTCAGTATAAAAAAAAAATAAAATAAAGTCACATTTCTTTTAGGTTGCACAAAAGAAAACTGTCTGTCCAAGGTATAACTATATAGAAGGTTCATTTTGGTTCAAAAAATCAGAAACCAGTGAACTCTTTCAGTAACACCAGCAAATGCTACCAGTAATACGTAACATCTCATACCTGTTACATTTGTATTTAGTTTAATTTAAAGCAAAAGAACAAAAGTCATAGATTGGTTTGGGTTGGAAGTGACCTTTAAAGATTATCTAGTCCAATCCCTCTGCCATGGGCAGGAGCACCTTCTAATAGACTGGGTTGCTTAGAGCCCCATCCAGCCTGGTCTTGAACATTTTCAGGGATGGGGCTTCCACAGCTTCTTTGGGAAACTTGTTCTAGTACCTCACCACCTTCACAGTCAAGAATTTCTTCCTTATGTCCAATGGGAATCTACCCTCTTTAAAACCACTGTCACTACAGATGTTGGCAAAATGTCTCTCCATCTTTCTTATAAGCCCCCTTCATATACTTCAAATAAGGTCTTCTCAGAGCCTTCTCACCTCCAGGCTGAATAATGTCAACTCTCTTTGTTGGTCTTCATGAGAGAGGTGCTCCATACCCCTGATGATTTTTGTGGGCTTCCTGTGGGTCTTCCAGAAGTGGTGCCTGAAGTCACTGTTCCCACAGCATTTTGACCTTTCTGCTTGCTCCCGAACCATTTAATGAACAGTGCAATAGCTTAGCTTAAACCCACATCCTGTCATCTGGATAAGCAGTTCTGCCAAACTTTGCACTGGTCTAGTTCAATAGAAAAATTAAACGTCCACTAAAAGGAATACTGACAACTGAGAGTATGGAAAGTGATACAGGTATTTAGGATTAACAGTATCGTAATTTGTCAGTGTATCATCTCTTAGAGCATGTTTCCAGATCAGAGTTTAAAAATAATCAGGAATTATAAAAAAAGATTTACAAGAGCAAAGGTAAAAGCCACCATAAATTACAAGAGTATTAACATGAACACAAGAATTCCCATTTACATTTCATTAGACATAAGAACCCAAAATTTCTTTTTCATATGTAGTGATTTCTCTTTTCTGTAAGTATTGAGGGCCTTTCTCTCAAATGATGCATAATAGAACCAACAAGTTCTACAGCTGTGCTAAATACGTAGTCAGTATAGTTTTCCCTACACTGAATGAAAAAACAGGAATTAATCCAACCAACATAACTTGAGTTTGAAATGTTACCTGTGTCCTAGGTACTCTGTATTGGACTTTTACTCTTTCCGGTACAGAAAATACAAAGAGGACGCAGCTGTTAACTATGTTCTGGACCTCCACATAAAACAAAACCAGAGACAGTCCCAGTTCCAGAACTTCGAAGCACCAAAATGAACAATAGGGTCGTAGTATAAATTGCTACTTTCAGTCAAAGGTGTTGCCTGAAACAGACGAGATAAGAAATAAACATGCATTTTGCAGAGGTGAAGGAACAGCACAGCTTTACTGGTGAAGCCGGTGATCCAAAAGAGGAAAATCATAACAATCTCTTCATTTTTATAATATTTCTAGGGCCCACTCATCATACCATTCAACTAAAGTCCATTTTACTACTATGTCCCTTAAGGATCCAACAGAATCATCCCTTGTTATCTATCTCCACCTCAGTCCAGCCCATGGTAGGCCTGGAAGCTCAACTCTATGTTTAGACTTACTACCCCACTTACCTATACAGAAGAATGCAAACACACTGGAACACAGGCTCTTCTGACCTTTAATATTCCAAGTTATCCAGCTAAAATATTAATTATCTAGCTAAAATATTAGGCATACCCCTTAGGGAACCATTCCTCCCTTAAGGCATCACAGGTAACGGCGAAAGGATGCTTTATTATGTAAGGCATGTGTTCCTAAAGATATCTTGCCCTGTTAAAACACTCTTCTGTTGGAAGAACAGGAGATGACAGTGGTGGAAGACTCTTAAAGACAAGGGGCAGATAAAGGCATAGGTAACTCAGGCTGCAAGAGAATAAGGCAGCCTAGGAGAAGGACCATTTATTTACGAGGGTGTGTAGTGATAGGACAAGAGGGAATGTTTTTAATGGAAAATGGTTTCAAACTGAAAGAGGGGAAATTTAGATTAGATATTAGATATTAGCCTTGAAAGGAATTGTAACAACCAGAAAATTAGGTCTCTACATATAGTTCATGTTTTTTCTGACAGCAGCATACCATTTGGCAAAATAAATAAAATTTTGTTCTAAAGAAGCAACTCCCTTATTGCTATACTGAGCCACAGGCATCAAAGAGAAGTGTTAGTACATGCAAAAACACAGATGATATTGAGTAACTGGCTGTTACTTAGGAGATAACCAGAAGGCTTTTTGTTCAGAGACTCCTTTATACTCCCCACCCCAGAGGACTGGGGTTATATCAGTGGTTATACTCAAAATGGAACTAAGAGTTAGTAGAAATCAAACACATTTGTGAAATTGTAAATGGTGCTTACTTATCCTTAAAGGGTTGAATTCAATGTTAAATGCATTAAGAAGACATTTCCTACGTTGATGCCAACAAATTCTATGTAATACATCACCTGGACAGACTACAACATAACTGGTGAGACAATCTCAGTGTCAGTTCAGTATTCACATTGACAGGTAGTATGTAGTAGAGGCCATTGAGTTCAAAGCGCTGGTTTTATCTTAAAAACTGAAACTACTTCAAAAGGAGCAGCTAGAGTATTACTTAAAGAAACAGACTGTTAACATTTTGCTTTTCTAATTTAATGTCAGAAAAGCATTATTTTTCATTCCTATATACAAATTAGACTGATAAAAAGGTTTGACTAATGACAGCTGCTCTCTATGTCACATTTATTCCGTGTGTAGAATTTGGGAAAAATACATATACAGTACTTTATGCAGAAAACAAAATTACAGATAAATTGAACAGATTTAAAAAATCTGTGGTTTTCATTTTGGAAAACAGGGGAGGCGATCTAAATGACCATAAAAAGGAGCTGTAGGCTTTCATTCCGATGCAACTTGTAGGCATCCAACATAAATAAGCAGTGACCATTTACCATCTAACAGGTGTTCAGCAGCCTATGCATGATGATATGGTAGCTCCTGTTGGAGAGGTGTCCAGGTGACAGTCACAGATAATTGCCATCCCTGCTGGCAGTCTCAAGTAGCATAATGGAACAATAAGACATGGAGACCACAGTGAACTGTGTCCTCTAGACAGAAAATAATTCCAGAACAGGACAACAAAAAGGTATTTCTCAAATGAGCAGTGTCTATCCAATGTGTAACAAAATCTCATTTTAAGGTGAGGTCAATATAATATTTTTCATGGGAACTTGTTATGGTTTAACCCCAGCCATCAACCGAGCTCCATGAAGCCTCTCTCACTCCCCCACCAGCAGGATCAAGGAGAATCAGAAGGGTAAAAGTGAGAAAACTTGTGGGTTGAGATAAAGACAGTTTAATAGGAAAAGCAAAAGTCATGCATGCAAGCAAAGCAGAATGAGGAATGAATTCACTGCTTCCCATGGGCAAGCAGGTGTTCAGCCATCCCCAGGAGAGCAGGACGACACACATAACAGTTACTTGGGAAGGCAAACGCCATCACTCCAAACCTCCCCTCTCTTCTACTCCCACTTTATATACTAAGGATGATGTCATATGGCATGGAATATCCCTTGCGTCATCTGGAGTCAGATGTGTCTCCTCCCAATCTCCCATACACCCCCAAGTCTCCTGACCAGCATGGAAGTACAAGAAGCAGAAAAGGCCTTGGGTCTGTGTAAGCTCTGCTCAGCAATAACAAAAATATCTCTTTTTTATAAACTGTGTTTAGCACAAATCCAAAACATAGCCCCATACTAGCCATTGTGAAGAAAACTACCTCAGCTCAAATCAACACACAACTATCTGCATTTTTAATGGATCCATGTAAAATCTTTGAGACTTATTTTATTTATGCTAAGGCCTTGATTTTTCTCCTCAACAAATTCCAGAGATTTAAATGTAGGCTGAGAATCAGTCGTTTAATATATGCTAACAGTATGTCATCTTTATAATGTACTTATTTTGTATTCTATAGCAAAAGAAATAATGAATTAGGATAACATGTCCTCTTTCCATTTCTTCTTACTGTGAAAGAACTTGCACTTACAATGCAGAACTGGAGAGTTACAGGAAATATTTTATATTTTAGAGTTTTAGATTCTTTTTCCCTAGTACTATCACCATTTAGTCATCATAAATGCTGAGCTTCATACAGCTCCCTGCCATAAACAATATTCCTTATGCTTACAAAACAGCATAAAGTAAGGAAAACCAAAGCTTGTAACAGTCACAACTTTGCTAAAAGCTGAATCATATGTTGTTTAAAAACTTACCATTTACATATAAAAAAGCTCCTCAGTATTCACATCAAAGTCAACTGGATAAATGAACTAAAAAGTAGTTCTGAAACAAAATGATTCAAAAGATTCCTGAAGTAGCATGCAGCTGTGATACCACAGAAAATTTCTTAATTTGACTAAACTTTCTAACATGGTAGAGTGCATATTGCAGTTACAAAGAAGAAAAAAATAATTCATTGTACATTTACAATGTGAGGCATTCACTGTAGGTACCTCTCTCTAGTCTACTACCGCTCATTAGCAAGTGTGCAAGATGAAGGTCTGGGATCCAAAAATGACATAACTCTTTTAGTTCTCAATTGCCATTGAAGGTGGCCCTCCTCTACCAGGACAGCTTTCTGAGACTGTTTTTACTTGACTGGTGGTTCTGCTAAGTAAACTAATTATTTGCTGGTGACACCAAGGACCATAAACAGCCTATTTCTGCTACTTCATTTTTATCTTCTTCTGTTAAGAGCCTACCAAATTGGACCATTTTTCTTCAGTTGGCGAATATTATATTTATCACTATAGCAACTAACTTAATTGATTTGATGCAGGTTTCCCTTCCACCATAGGATGGAGCCACTATCCCTAAGTATAATCTAAACATTTAAGAAAGAAAAAATTATCAGTTTATCATTTTACCATGTCAATGGGAATATAATAGGGCTTCAGAAATTAAAGTATAAATGAAAGTCTAATGGGCTGTACATGAACACCTAGAACATGCTTTATAAATATGTTTATCTGTTGTGTGGAACTCAGAGTATGGTGTTTACTGGTTGCTCTCAGTAACAAGGATGACTATTGTACAACAAATACATATCCAGAAACAACGATTCACAGAGTGGTTAGGAGAAGGAGAAGCAATGCTCATATAACTGTTTCAAGAATAAGCTTTGTCAGACTAACAGATCAGAAATGGAAATAAGCAAGGTGGATCAAAAATTTTATTTACAGTGCAACAACAAATGGATAAATGGAAAAGTTCTGATATTGTTTTTGAAGCTGCAGTAAAATGATACAGTAAGGGATAATCCAATACGAGGTTCCTGTAATTAGTTTGGTATGTGTATTCACCTTTATTGTTTTTTACAGACTACTGCTTGATATCAGAAATTTAAATTGGCATACTTTCATATACCTTAACATAAGGTGTGTGGAAAAAAGAAGAACACCATACACAGTCAAGTTCTTTTATTTCTTCTCTCTTACCTCCTAAGAAATATGGCAAGCTTGTTATTTTTAAAGCATTTTTAAAAGTTGTGTCCCCCCCAACACCCAGTTATGATTTCCTTCAAAAAAGACAACAGATGAAAAAGACTGATTAAACTCTAGCTGATTTTTAAAGGAATTCATAAACTCTCAAGTGCTACTTCACCTAGAAATAGCTTCATTTTTAAACATCTTCCCTCTTTCCACAGAGCAAAAATCATTTTTTGCAATGTTTCAAATACTATTGCTAGAGAAATGTTCATGGTGCTTCATTAACATTTGGAATTGCATTTGTCAAATCAGTGAAGTGTTATATAAACGGTGGAGTGTTTTGACACTGCATATTTTAAGCTGCATGGTGCTTTTCAGTGCTATATGAAATAAGAGCGTACTATATGTTTGAGGAACACCATCTACACTGGCTGAGAGAACTAATGAGAAACTGGTCCTTCAAGCACACCAGAAAATGCCTTCAGATTATGGGCCAACATTTGGATTGTTCAGCCTCAGTAAACAATGCAAAAAATAAACAATGGAAAATGCAAGAATTCAAATAGACAACTTCATTCCTTACAACAAAGTATTGTCAAACCTCTCACTGCTGAACATAAATATTTTTGTGTCAGAGTTTTCAGTTAACTCTTTCCGAGGCCATGCTGATAAAAAATATATGCAAAGAAGGAATCATTTCTTCTCATAAAAAGCCTGGGACTCTCCAGGTATTTTTAGCACAAACTTAATAAAATATTTCCTATTATTATCTAGCTAAATTCCTTTTATACTTAACTATTCATCCTGTAATATGCACTCCTAGTATGCACACAAATTCTTTTAAATCTCACTATGTTGTTTAATAGATCCTCTATATTAACACATTGAATATGGCATTATGTGCAAAATTATATTATTTAAAAGTGTTCCCTGTTTAATATGATTTTTTAATGAGAAGTAAAATGCAAAATGTGCTGAATTACAAAAAATAATTAAAATATATGTTATTCTTTTAAAATAAACCATTTTCACTGTCATCAGTATTGAGAGTACTTGTAATATGGAAAAAAAAGTGAATTAAAGATTCTCTTAAGCAATTACAATCTTTTTTTGGAAAAAACCCAACCCAAAACACATAGAGAAGTGTGAGTGGAATAGAGGGTTAAGAAATGCAGCAAGCATGCTCCTGAAAACCAGCATCTATTTCCTATTCATCATAACCTACACCTATTACAGCTCAACGAGACAACCCTACTGCAAAATCTTTTATGCTACAGCTACTGAAAGGAATACACACTACAGGTAAATTACAGACCCCATTCAGCTCAGTTTGGGAATATACACTGTAGATTCATTTTGGCAAAGCTGCATAAGTCCCTCCTGACAAATTGTGTATTTTTTATTATTGCATAGAAACAGTTTTTTCTATTCCCTTTGAAAGTTTCCCACTCTGGAACTGTGGACTAACTTACATTTCCAAGAAGCATGGACATTAACTCTATTTACATTGTATAACTGCTTGAAAATGATTCTTGCCAAGAGCAAAACAAACAAACAAAAAAAGAAGCAAAAAACCCAAGAAAAAATAAACCTTCAGAAGTATTAATAGTCCAGGTCCTTGATTCTTACAGATACCTTATCTGCAACTCAACGTAATTAATGGACAATCTATCAAGCCTGAAAAAGAAAATACAAAAGTCTACTGATAACCTGAGATGCATATCTAAAACTGACAAAACTAACTAAACGTCTCAGGATATGTTAAAGAAGTGAAAGGGTTTATTCCAATGGAATTTCAGTCAGAGAATCATATATAATCTCAGGGATGTTAAGACACCTGTCACTTGATTAAGTATGTGCTTCCTAAAAGAATAAACATAGGCAAAGCAGATCCTCTTCATGGAAGGTGGACGGAGTTAGGAGAGTGTATATGTGGAGGGAGCAGTCTGGGAGAAATCAGGTAACATCTGATAATAAACAGTGAACAGTGGATCACAGCTACTGCTGCTAACAACTTTGTTTCTAAAATCTAAGAGATGTTACTGTTTGGACTGGAAAAGTCACATCTGCAAACTAAGGACACTTAACTCTCCTGAGAAGCAGCAGTACCAAAGTGTCGGACTTCCTGCTTTACCATAGGGGAGTGAGGGGAGATGTGTTGAGGGGCAAGTCTAAGGCACAGCAGCTATGTCTGCCAGCTTTAGAGTTTGGCCTTTGCCAGAAGCGTTACCTCGGGTGGGAACGGCGCAGATTTATGCCCAGCAAAAGCACCAGGACAAATATGTACTTACTGCAGTAAGCGATTAGGAGACTGGCCAGGATCATGATAGCCCAGAAAGTTGAGGACATGCTTGGCAAGGTGTTGGCATCTTTCCTACTGCTTCTCCTGGGAGATGGAGCCATTGAAGCCACTTCCCCGCTGGGGGGGGGGCGGGGGGGGAGGAAAGTCAGACAGTTTCACCAGCCAGCTCTTCCCTTGACTGATGGCCTTTCTGCACGTGTAATCCTCAGGGAAGGCATCTTCCAGAGACACTGTGGTTCATCATCAGCAACATGGTCCTGTTGCAGGAATCATCTTCCATCCAGAAAGCCAAGGAGACTCTAAATGCCTGTAGGGCTTGGGCGCCTAAAGCCAGCTTTCCTCCTCTGTCACTGTGGCGAGATTCACTAGCGTGAAGGGTTTCACTACGGCCTGGATGCCACGCGTGGAGCTGAGCTTCGAAGATGTTCCACGAACGAGCCTCTTTTATTTTTTTTTTTTCCTTTCTTATTTTAATCTGCAGAAGTTGTCCCGCTTGTTGTCCTTTCCCCCGCCTCCCCCTCCCCGGGGCAGACCCCTCGGGCGGGGCGCGGACCCTGGCGGGGCTGATGCGGGGCCTCCCCCGCTCGCCGCTTTAGGGCGACCCGCGCTCAGGGCGCCGCCGCCCCCCAGCCCAGGGCAGCATTGCCGCGGGGGTCGCTGGCACCGAGAGGCGAGGGCGGCCCGTTGACACCGCCACCCGCCCGCGGGGCAGGGCTCCGCGGGGCAGCTCCGCGAACCGAGGGCGATCCGCGCCCCAGCCCAGCGCCCGCGGGGGAGCGGGGAGCGGCGATGCCCGCCAGCGGCCGAGAAAAGCGGCGGAGCCGAACAGCTCCGTCCCCGCCGGCCAGTCCAGCCTGAGCTCCCCTCCCGGCCGGTCCTGCGGCTCGACGGGGCGGAGGCGCGAGAGGCGGCCGGGACACTAGGCGGAGGGTCGGCGGCGACAGATCTCCTCCTCTCGGTGCGCCGCCCGCTCCGCTCTCAGGTTCTGCCGCTACAGCGGCGCCGGCCCTTCAAGTAAAGAGAAGCAGGAGGAGGAGGAGGGGGCCGGCGGTCCCGCCCACAGGTGCACTGAGCTCGGAGCGGAGCGGTCCTTCCCCCGCGCCCTTCCACTCGCGCTTTCCCGCCGGGGCAGCGCGCCCACCCCGGGGGTCGCAACTCCTCCGGCCCCGCATCGCCCCCGGTCCCGTACCGGCCCCCGCTTCGCTCCCGGGGCGGCGCCGCGCCCGGCGGGTTCATGGAGCGAGGAACCGCGTGGGGGACTGTTCCCCGCAGCGGCTGCTCCCGGTGCCGCGGGGTCGGCGGGGGGAGCGGGCCGTGCCGCGAGAAGGGGCCGAGGGTCGCAGGGCGGAGGGGCGAGCCCTGTTGCTCGGCCGGGGCTGAGCCGGCTCCAGCCCCCAGCGTCTGCCCGCGGCCTCCAGCGGAGAGGCGGCGCGGGGAAGTCGCCGGGCGGGGAAGGGAGGAGAGGGGAAGGGAGCGGAGGCGGTGCCCGCCTCGACCCCCTTCTGGGGGTCTCGACGGGAGAAGTGGCCCAGGGAACTCTCCCTCCCCCTCCTCTCACCTGCACGGTGCGGCTATAAGTCTTCGCTGTGTATTCCGCCTAGACACGACCGTAGGTGTTAAAGGAAACAATTCCTCATTCTATATCCCTCTGCTGTCCTTATGGGGACAGCTGTTTCCGTCGCTGACATGGCAGTGACACATCGATATGAAACCTAATTTAGAGAGCTTGAGTTCGCGTGTATGCTAGTAGCCCTTATGGTAATAACAAAAAACTTAAATGTTTTAAGAGACACCAGGTATTTGATCTTTTCCTGTCAGAGTCTCCATAGCAATGTCTTCAGATTAATATTTTAAGTTGTGCAGAAGATAGTCATGTTCTAAGTACAGGCGGGATTCACAGACTAGAAGAGGAACTTGGTCACAAAATGTCCCCATTATCTACTCCTGTGTTTTACTGGCATAATGAAAATACCGTGAAAAAGTTGATCCATATTCCTTCAGAAGCCCCAGGTTTGTCTGAGCATTTGCACTTAGATGTCTGGACTTAGAATTGCATATGAATAATATGCAATATTTACAAGACTGGACTGTAGGGACCGTTTTAGTACAGCTACACTTCACTAGATACTTGTAACTAAGTTCAGTTTTGCACCGTGAGGGCATTGCCAATGTAATCTCTTTGATTTTAGAGAACATTTTCTACCAGAATAGTTTCATCCTGAACTGGTAGGGCAGTAGATTGATTTGTTCAAAAATGCTTTTACTTTTGAAGATGAATCTTTAACTATCGTTTGGGTACAACTCCATTTGGGTACCAGAGCATCTCTTCCCATGATATGACTTTCTTTTCCCTTATTTTTATCGGAATTTCTTTTCTATTATATTTAAGAACTAGAATAAAACAAAACTCAAACATTAAGACATCTTAAGGAGTACTCTTCTCCCTTGTATAATTTAAAAGAGTATTTTATTAATTTTTATAGAGACTATATCTTTGTAACACCTTCTATCTCTGACTTAGATGCTATATTTTCTCTGTAAGTCAATATAAATTCCATATGTCCTTTGGAATCCTGAAGTATTACCTGTTCTATCTTACAAAGTTCGACTGCATCATGAGTTTTTCTTAAAAATAGGGCTTTCAAAATTCCTGTTCTCAGAATAAATGTAAATAAGTGTTAAGCAACAAAAATTACTCAGCATGACATGCTGCTGCTCAGTGCAATTCTAGGACAAACATGTAAATTCAGCAGTTTTCTGTATGTATGAAAAAAAATTCTATTACAGCTGCAAGTAATGAATGTACAGTTGCATAGCATATTTTAAATATTAATAAAAAGAGAAACCACAAGTATCTTAGAAAGACATATAGTATGATGTATAGATTAAGATATTTAAAGCCACAAGAGACAGCTGCAGCAATGTATAGATCACTATACCTTTTGGCAGAGTGCACAGAATTTTATATAGTAAATTTCAGAGTTTACCCAAGAAGTTGTCATTATACAAGAGGATTTCCCTTGGAAATACATCCAGCTTTCAGTCTGAGGAGTGGGAGTCATGATTACTGTTCGCCTCAATAAAGCTTGAAGGTTGATGTGGAAGCAGAAATCTTGCCTTGATAATTCTGAAAACTGACATTTTTCACTCGAAACCAGGTCAATTCTCATGTCAGAGAACTACTCAGGTACTCAGAAAGTGAGATACCACTCGCTGAGAACAGGAACCACCGAGCTGAGGCCTTTGTGTTTCCATACAACTACTGGAATAGTTTTACGTAAAGCACTTTATATTAAGAAAGATTTTCAAATGTTACATTCTGATTTGATTATCAAAGACAAGCTAAGACTTAAAATCAGTCTTAAAATGTAATTTTAGGTCACTGCTGATTTGTTCTGTAGGTATATGCTGATCCCCAGTAATGGCCTGGCTGTTCTGCACTGTCTTGTATTGAAAAGCATTTCACCCCAGAGTGACACTGCTCACACAGTAAAGTCTTACTCAATGAAAAAGTGGCAGAATGTGATCTCAAATTAATTTGCTTGCCTCTTTCTTGACATGTTCCTATCACATTGAATTTCAAGGAAAATGTGTGAAGTCTATCTTTAATGTCTCCCTCATCTCCCCAAAAATTCTCAGTATTCAGACCTGTGCATACAGAAATGTAGAGACAGTTATTAAAATCAGAGACAGATATCCGAAAGCTGAAAAGAAAATAGAAACCCAAGTTAAAGGCTTTATATCAAAGTGAAATACCCTTTTCAGAAATGAGATTTGTTCCCATACAAAGACACAGATCTCTCATACTGCTTTTGCTGTTGGAGAAGGTAACATTTACAGAGAAATTAAAATAATATTTTAGCTGTTTATTAAAATAGGCTGTGCCATTGCTCCAACTGAAATTATAAGCAAAATGTTAACTTAAAATCAAAACATTGTTTGAAGCTTGATGCATCTTCTATGTACATGTAAAGCCTGTGTAGTGATGTTGGCCTCTATTACAGATGCAACCTACAGAGCACAAATTATACATTCATTTAGCATCTAGGATGTACATGGTAGAAGGTAGGTAATGTTCCTCAGGTTTTTGCAGAGACATTTTATTTTTTTTTTTTAGTTTACTTACCTTGAAAAGAGAAGGTTTAAGTAAACAGTGGGTAAATTCTATGGCAGTGCACTGATTCAGTGCACTTCATAAAGAATTAACAACCAAAAATAGTCAAGCCAACTGAGTTTTTTGCTTTAGATAAAGTAAAATTATTCAGTTGATTCTAAACAATTATTTCAAGGAAAGAACAACATAATATCTGAATGGACATCATTGTTTAGATCTGTTAATTTTGAGATAAATATGAGTAAAATAGATGTAAAAGAAAAGAAGCAATTAAAACTTCTTTTTTGCAATATTAAAAACATGAATTAAATGCAAGAGCAATGTAACATAAGCTGCTTGTTTTATCTCAACCAAATTTTCAGAGGAAGAGCAGTGGAAATTAATACTAAGAAAGTAACATCTTCAATTTTATTTAACCATTTATATTTTCAATAAAGTAAATGACTCTGCATGTCTCTATAAAAATCCATAGCACCTTTTTAACAACAATAGCAAATATCAGAAAAAAAAATTGAAAAAGAATTGCAACTTTATCTATCAACTCTATCTGTCTTGAGAAGAAGGGACCGGTGGAGAGCAGTCAGGGGATACAGATTCATGGTTAAAGAAAAGCAATGTTTTTGGTTAGATTTTGTGAGAAGGTTTGCTATTTTTGTGTTTTCTGATCTTGGGCTGTCTTTGAAAAAATGTTTTAACTAGACTTATACCTCAATGATTTTTTTAACAACTTGTCTTGTACCCACAGTATCGGCCATCTATTTAGTAGACATGTTTTTGCTATTGGTTTGCACAAAGCAGAAAATTTTCTTGTTTGTTACAAAGAAAAAGGAAGGAAGAAGGAGAGACTGAGCATGTAGATGCATGCTGATTTTATTGTGAAATTATAATTTGGACAATTCAGTCATTCAATAACAGAAAGCGTATTTGAATCTAAATACCAATAAACTGCATACATCTGAAACCATGGGATAAGAAGCTTAGCTCTTATCTACTACTTCTTGTTTACAGAGTACTTTAAAAATTTGTAGAGAGGTGTTTTGAAACAAATTTATTCAACAGGCTTTTTTAAGGTCAATAACAGTAAGGTCCTTAAGAATTTTCTTAATGCATAGTCAAAGTATATTTAGAGGAAAGCTTTTGACCATTCAGTGACCAAAGCTAATTCATGTTGCTTTAATGCACTGTATTATCTAAGTGCCAGGTGTTCTCACCGATGAGTGCTTTTGTTCACAAACATATAACTACAACCTGTTACTTGTGGGATGTGCCTTTTAACTGATCCTTCTGTAACAGATTTGAGCTACCAGTTAGTAGTGGGGTTTTTTTTGTTTTTCTAGCCAGGGTTTTTTTCCTAACTTTAGTTGCCTTCCAGTGACTTTATAGATACAGTTTGAAAAGCTGTATGTGGTTTTGATTTAACATGAAAGCTTTCATAAGTTGTGGGAAATCCTCACCCCGTAAAACAAAATACGTGAAGTTGTTCACTGACAGCTATGTGAACCTGTCCAGTTATACATTTAAAAAAAGCAAGAAAGTGACAGTGTAAATATGTTGACAATACAAAACATTTTTATAGCTGTCTGTGTAACTGATGTGTTGTCACAACACCTGCATTATCATCCTGACTGAATTTTATTTGTAGACATTACACTAAAATGCAGAAAAGCCATGAAAAAGAAGCATTTAAAGATGCATTTTAATTACACTTTGTGTGAAAGGCAAGTCTGCATTTTTTTTTTAAATTGGTGCTGATATAATATCCTATAAATGCTTCTGCCATTTTTTACAAGAAATCCTACCTATAGATGATCAAGAGGTTAAATGAACTTTCATAAAATTACTACAGTCTCACTAAGATCATAAAAATATAGAGATTAAAAACCCCTCACTTTACTGTTGGCAAAACCAGTTCAAATATCAAATCTACAGCTGGGTTACAATAAACACTGGGCTTTATAGTATGTCCTAATAAAATGCTTATTATTATGACGTGGGTGTGTAAAATTTTTTCTTTGCATTGAAATGCCTACAACTGATGCAAAAATTAAGTACATTCCTGTCACTTAGCAACCTTCACTCATTCGGAAAAAAAACCTGGGGATATCTGAAATGCAATATTGAAAGTGTCTGGAATTTAGCAAATTACCAAATCATTCAGAAGGGAGACATTACCTGAGCTCTAGTGATGTAATATACTGGATTTGACAGCCAGAACAGAAATAACTAACTTGTTTACATGGATAATTTAAGAAGGTGAGGTATTTTAAAAAATTAGGAAAGAAATCAGAACATGAAACTGCAAACAAACCTGAAATAAATCCAAATACTGCAAATTGCTTTCATTACAGCAAATAGATAAAGAATAAGAGGGATATGAAATCATGACTGTGAGCAAATTTCTATCTTGGAAATTACATAAATTATTAATCAGCTCAGTTGTGAGTTAGGTCTAGTTTAATTTTGTGCAATCAGGTGAAAGGGACACTGAATTCAGTACCTATTCCAAAGCAAAAGAAAAATCTGCTTTTGATACATGATAAATAACATATGCAATTCTTTATCAATAGATTAAAGCAGAGAAAGAATGAATTACTTATCTGGGAATTTATTCCATTTTGTCTTTTTTTTTTCCTTTAATTTCCTTCAATTTTTTTTTCTTTCAATGACGTATCACAACTCGATAACTTGCGCATTATACATTTGTTAAGAGTACAGTCACAAAAAACTAATTTTTTTTATTATTATTTCTCCTGTATTTTTTCTGTTAGTTTCCTTGTACTACATTCTGTAGGAGAGAGAAATCAAAGTATGCCATATTTGTCTGTATATACAATCAGCATCTACCCATTCAAGAGAAAAAAAGCGTCATTGCAGGTCTTGCAACTGCATGATCCTGTCTTTCAGGGAGTGTGATAACTATGCACCTTCTTGCCTTTTTCTAGATATATCAGCACTTCTTCACAAACCTTGTTGTAGGAGAAGAAAAGTATTGTCTGAAGATGGAGTACATGGTCATGTTCTGAGAGTTATTTTCTGTTGATAACGAAGCCAATATATTTTCTGAGCATCCCTAGGCTGCGTTAAACAGAATATTGCCAACAGGTTGACAGAGGTGATCCTTCCTTTCTAGTTGGCACTGGTGAGACAAATCTGGCGTGCTGGATTGCTACAAGAGGTGGTACAGGAGGGCACAGGAGAGGTATGTCCATGTCCCTCTCCAGTACAGCAAAGGGCTGGTGTAACTGAGCCTCCTTTGAGCAGGGAGGTAGGACAAGAAGAATTCCAAAGGTCGTTACTACCTTCAATTGTTCTTTAAAAAGTAATTGAATAATACTAAATATAAATACATACATACATACGTCCACACATAATTTTTTAAAATAATGAGTTACATGGTCTTGACTCTTTTCAAGGTATTTGACTCTTATCTGAGACACTGACTAACATTTCTGCTTTCAGACAACATGATGAGGGTTAGAATCTCAGCACAGGGTCTGACCATAAAGTCAGCAAATGGTGCACCTTAAGAAATTACTAGTAGATTTCCACTTTAAAATACTGAGGGACAAGGATAACTCCTGCTTTTCTATCCACTTGATCCTTATCACAAAACCTACTCCTGAGGGCTGTTACCTATAATCCTTCCTTCTAACCAAGTATTGCGTTTAGAGGAGAATGAAGTGGTGGCAATAGGACAGATGCCACACCATGTCCTCAAGGCCTCTTACTCGTTACAACATTTGTTCAGGATGTATGGGAGCTCAGTTCTCTTCTCTGCCACAGGCAAATCTGCATCAATCAAAGGTTCTATAATGGGGACCTTACAATACCCTTGTTGAAAAAATGTCACTGTACTTGAAATAAATCAAGATTTACAGGGCAGAAGGAGAAAGTATAAAAGTGAAACTGTACCTAACTATTTATGTGGTTATTCACCTTGAAAGGAGACTAATCTTTTCTTGCCAGATCCCAGGACAGTTCATATAATTTTAACAATGACCATATAACGTGCTTAATTATGAAAAAGACAGGCCATTGAAGAAGACTGATATCAGAAAACTTTATTTACTAAGTCTTAGCTTCCGTGCTTTGCCTTTGAATTGAATAATATCTTGTGTAAGTATGTAACTTCCATGGCAAATTTAGTATCACATTTCAAATAATGAGATAACCCATGGCGTTGACTTTCTGACATTGAATCAGTTTCCAACCAACACAGCTCCTTTTCTGAAAAGTTACATCTAAGACAGGTTTCATTAAACAAACAAACAAACAAACAAAAAAATTGCTACATTAGTATTCACAGCAATATTTTCTAGTAAGATCAAGCAAATGTTACAATTAATGCAGTTATTCAGTCTTCTGAACACTCTCTTCAGACTCACATTCTTTTTCATCCTATCCAGACTAAGTTTGTTTCTTCTTTATTAATATAAACACTTAATAAGGAAAGTAAGGTTAGTGGAGATAATATTTTTCTTACAAAAATATTTTTAAAGTTTCCAAAAGTTTTTTGCCTTGTCCTCTACACCTTCATTTTTTACCCTTTAAAATCTACAAGTTCCAAAATGAGAAGTCACATGCATCTTTACTGCATTCGGGATTATTGCTATCCAAATTAAGCAGTATTATGTAGTTTTTATGCCTAGTACTTTGGCATATAAACTACACTTGCTGCTTAAAGACAACCCATACCTAACACGGGAGCCGCTGTGGGAAGCAAGGACGTGAACATACTTTGCACTGCCACACCTGTGGCATTGCGCCCTGGGGCCAGTTCTAAGGGGGACTCTTTTATCTCTGCTTCACCTTGATGAGTTCTGGGTTTTCAGAGAAGCATTTCATCCAGCTGAGAGGTGGACACCTGGTATGATGGCAGAAAGGGATGTCAGAGTCAACAGCCTGTGGAACCTGTGCAAGTTCTGGTGGCACCTGGCTGCCTGAATGCAGGAAACTACAGAAGTCTACACTTTATTAATCTTGCCTGAATGCAAGATAACAGCATTATCTTTTTTCATTATAGAAAGTTATCTTCTATCACATTCGAACCTGTGGAATATACAGCAGTGTAAGTAGAAGACAGAATTGCTCAGCTGTGTGTGTTAACTCGGAGTAAACAAATTTCATAGAATCATACAATAGCTTTGGCTGGAAGGAACATTTAAAGGTCATATAGTCCAGCTCTTCTACAATAAGCAGGGACATCTTCAACTAGATCAGATTTCTCAAAGCCCCTTTCAACTTGACCTTGGATATTATCTGCCACTCTGGGAAATCTATTCCAGAGTTTCATCATCCGCATTTTAAAAAAATTTCTTCTTTAAATCTAGTCTAAATCTCCTTTCATTTAAAACCATTAGTCCTTGTCGTGTTACAGCAGGCCCTCCTAAAATGCACTTCCTCCAGCATGACAATATCCTGCAATTATCTTCAGTTGAATAAAACCGCTTTGTGTTTGGAATAGGGTGAGCCATACAGACTGTCAATAGAATTTTAGGTATTGGACTGAAAAGAAGGTGTACACATTTTAAAAAATAATTAGCTTAAAATGAGGAAACAACATACTTGATAATAAGACCAGTAATGAATATTTTAATTCACTTTTATTCTTGCACTGAAGTTAGCAGGACAGTAAAAACGGAACCCAAACACATTTCTGCATCATGATGAATTAAGGTAATCAGTAGAATTCCTTGACAAGTTGCCAGCCCTCATCATTAGGGGCTTTTCTGATGCACATTCCACAATGAATTTTTAAATCTCATCAGCTGTGTGAACCCTTTTTGTCAGGCAGAAAGGACCTTAACAATGTCTTTGTTTATTATATGGACATCGCATGAAACTATTATGATACTTCAAGTGTCTCAGTCTCCCTTAATATCTCTTCAGAACTTTCTATATGTATTAGTTTTTCCCCTACATGGGGGTAAAATAGATGAGAAAATGACAACTATGGTAACAGAAATAAAATTATGTTTGTTTTCAGGTCAGTCTACTTGTCAGAATGCAAAAGATGCTCTTTGGATGTATTTAGTTAGGAAGACTCACATGGTAAAGTTCTACTTAGAGTTTCAGTTCACAGCCTTCTCTTGATTCATAACACCTAATTCTCCTTGATTTAAGTGAAATTATCTCTACAGGTGCAGGTAGAAAGCTTGAGCATTTCTTTTCATAAGCTTTCACAAAGAAATGCCCTGTGATTTTAATACTAAAAAATATATTTTCATGTGTCATTTGAGTAGACAGTTTTATGCACATTATATAGCAATAAAATTCTTTGCTTACAATACCGTGCTAGTTATTTCTTGCAGAGATTCTAGTTTCCAATATTACATTTCACAATAATATTAAATAATTTAGATCAGTCAAGAAATTGTTGATTACCACCATTGTTGATAGCCACTGTTAGAACAGTGGACTAAGAACACAAGCTACATAAAATCCTTTTGTCTGTATTAACCTGAGGCAATCAAAATTGTGGGAGAGGATTAGAACTGTCAAGTGGGCAATTATACATATAAAAATATCAGAAGATACTGTTTTGACTTGAACATAGCATTTTGAAAACACCTTGGCTGTTCAGACAGAATTACTAAAAATTATCTATTTAGAATGAAAGTAAGAGCACACTGATTTAAATTCAAATTATTTATAGTTTTTTAAAATTAAAATAAGCTATTATATGATAATAACAAATAGAGCTACTGAACGTATTTATTTTGGTATATTTAAAAAAGGGAGAGTTTATTTAAAAGATTTTAAAAGGTAAAGTATGATTACCTTTTAAACTGGACTAGACATTATGTAGAACATGAGCAAAATAACATATTTCCTGCACCAAAATAACTAGACCTTCTTGACCACCAGCATTTTAATGCATTATGTTTGAACAGGAATTGTCTAGCAGCAATTAAGGTCTGTACTTTCTGAAGCCTGGGTTACTGAAATAAGGAAAAAGTGATTTACTGTTAAACTGTGGCCTTGTTAATTACTGCATAGCAACCATCCATCCCTGGATCACCCAATTGCAGTAGGCAAATCCATTTTTAGCCTACTCCCAATTTTCACTAAGGCTTTAGAGTTCTCCATCTGTGCATGACCTGAATTGCCTTACTTTGATCAAGCACCTATCTTCTGCCTGTGACCTGCTGGATCTGTGACACAGTCAAGTCAGGATTCAGGTTTGTGAAGTATTCTTACAGTGTATCAAATGCACATTATCAGAAGAGCTATTGCAAAGTGTAATCCTGCCCACATTCTTTCTAGTACCTGTTATCATGATGTAGAAGGGTTAAGTTGTTGGCTTTCACCCTTGGATGATAAACAAAGGATTACGGCCTGAGATAACTTATATTCTAAAACTGTCTCCAGAAGAGCATCCTCAAATTCACTTTTCTTGCTCCCCTTGAAATTGAGCATATTCCCTCCCTCCCTC
>VXBA01002290.1:0-76184 GCA_013399895.1 Serilophus lunatus
GTGAGTTCGGTTTCCGCAAGTCGGGTGCTAAGGTGTACAAGTCTCTGTGGCTGGTCCAGCCACTGAGTCACCTCTAACCCAAGGAACTCAGAAACAGGCAGGCTTATATTGATTTGATTTATTTCCCCTAGAGAGCTCAAAATTGGAAATATTGTAGTATCCTCGGAAGACTGATTTGATTTTCAATTTCATTTACAGGCAAGGCTCAGATGAGTGATGTGCTGGGTTTACAGAGTACATTACTACTGCCCCTCCCCAAAAGAGAAATCATGATGTTTCAACTGGTTGTCATTTAGGGGGATTCCAGGTGTAATAAAGAAAGCAGAGATGATCTGAGCTTCAGGAGTAAAGAAAAGCACTTTTCTGAAGGCATCAGCTGTGAGCTGCCCTGTAGTCACCAGGGAGAGAAAAGCATTCTTGGCAGGCAGAAAGGGAAGAGACAGCCAGCAAGAGAGTAAAGAAAAGAGGGAGTATTGAAGTCCAAGTTTCTCTCCCTTCCATTCTATCCAGCCTATTGTTAATTAATCTTTTTTTTTAATTATTGCAATCCCATAGGCCCTGTGTCAACGTCATCCTTGTCCCTTGTTTTCTATCAGCTGCTTTCTATGTTTCTTCATAGATGAGGAAGCTGAAACTTAAACCAGTAGATCATTCTTTTTATCTCTGCACTCCTTTTGCTCAGGTCTATGAGGATCTCTTCTTCGTAATGGGCCTTGCCAATGGCATTTGCCATTTCCAAGAAAGCCCTGCCCAGCCCTATGCATCCCAACAGATTTGGGGAGAAAATAAACTTCAAGAAAAAGGTCAAGAAGGAGCAGCTGCAGCAGGCTCATAGCCTGCTGTGATAAGAGATCAAACACAGCTGAACAAATGCAAACATCTAAACAATGTGAAAGCAGCAGGTCAAGTCCCGTACAGTAGCAGAGTCCTTCTGTCCTGAAAATTTACTGTATCTTGACACTAGTCTTTAATTCTTTTCCCAGAATTGCTAAGTTTCACGTCTGTCATTTTCTATAACAAACACATGCTTTTCAGAGCTGGTTCCAAGGAATAGAAAGGTAAAATTACTGTGTCAAGAGAGAGCTCTAGAATCACATGAAGAAAAAAATCAAACCAACAAGCAGAGAACTTCCAAACTGATCAGTCCAATGAAAATGCAGCTCTAAGTTGCGCCAAAGTTTAGTGTAGAGTTGTAAATCCCAAACATACCTTGAAACCTGCTTGCTTCCTCTGCTTGGAACATGGCCACTACATTTGCTTTGGAAGCTTTCCTTCCCTTTCAAAATTGTTTGCAAAAAGTCACCATATGGAATTACAGCATTTATAAAGTGCTGTGGAAATGGAAATTCCAGTGCTGTTCTGTGTTCACAATGCTTGTCTTTCATTTTTATCCCCACAGAAATTCTAAAAGCTAAAAATTTAAAACAGAACTTACTGTTGTAAGAAAAAGTATATAAACTTTAGCAGTATGCTATCTATGTTTTTTCTTCAAATATCTCAAACAGCTGGTTAAAGATTCTGGCCAGCAAGCTTAGACTTGTGGATATAACTTCACTGTTTCTGGCTGCACAATTTCTTAGAAGCTGGAGCCCAGTCTTAATCTGTGTCCCCAAAGGGTCTTTTGGCCAAGTGCATATTTTTGACATGTATTATTCTTTACCGGATATGTGGTATTTTCTTTACTAGATATGTGATTAGTATTTTATTTATTGAAATTTTAAAGTTGAGAACACACTATTTTGTTATAATAATCTCACTCTACATTAACACAACTTCTGAAGGAATGAACTGGAATCTCAAGCAAAAGCTGAGATGAAACCTGAAGCTTCCTGAAGAACGGACAGTAGTACAGTTTAACACTTAACAGTGGGAAGGAGTACTGTAGATGGTTCCACAAGGCTTATTTTTTCCCTGTTTTTCTAATTATGTCTATATGAGAAGGTGAGCAGAGGGTTGGGGCGCAGGTGACAATACTGTACTTTGATGATTTAATTGCTGTCACGCTCTTAGGCATGGTTTTGGTCATAGGCAACCAGCAATGCTCAATAGTGCTTTAGCACTGTTCAGGCACAGCATGGCCCAGGATTATTTTTGACAAATAGTTTGAACAAGAGCAATCTTTTTGCGCTACAGAAGTAAGGGGAAAGCAATGTGGAAGAGAGTTGCAAACTATGGTGTAAAATCTGAGCCAGAAAATGCGATTCCATTGTAGTCTTTGATTACTAGGTTTATGTAAAAGCATCTTGTTGGATTTTGTAATGTACAGATCAGACTCTTAGTTGCATCTTTGTTTGAGATGTCTTCAAATCATTGTTATTTGCAACCACTTCCCTTTACTTTCTTCTCAGCTTTTTTAGTTTTTTTCCATGACATCCTTTTCTTGAATTGTTGTGCAGCATTTTCCTTCTTGTCCTTGACCATAACTGCATCACTAAACAGAAATAAGCTGGTTTACAAAATTCGCCAATGTGGGCTGGTCCCTTTCTCAACAGACATGGTAAACTGTTAACATCAGCAACAGTCAAGACTTGCCAGAAAGAAAACTAGACTGTTTCTCAACACCATTATAGCCACAGAGACCAAGAAATTTCACCATCTCTGCCTTAGGTCATGATGCTCAACTTCTATTGACATCATTGGAAAGATTCTTTTTGAAAGAACCACTGAATTGGACGATTACTCAGAAGGAAAAGTCACAATTATTAAGTCACCACACCTCTTCTTATGTTTTCCTTGGAAATCTGAACTGTCAGACAGACCTTCTGAGGAGCAGAGCGCGTCTTAAGATGGTGGACAGACACAGTGTAACCCAGTGACTGGTTGTTTGGTATACCTGTTGTCTGCTGCTGGTGTTTAATTCTAGGCTGTATTAATACATTCATGACTGAGTGCTGGCAATGCAGTTGCACAGTTTATATGTAGCAGGTCCAGTGCGTAGTACTGTTTTCACTTGGAGCGCTATGCAGATGTAATTCGGAGATAATTATAAAATCACTATTTTTTTCCAAAGGTGAAATTTCTTCTGAGGTGGCAGCCGTAATCTGCTGCCCACCTACATCTCTAGCATCTAGCTTTCAAGTGCTAATCTGTTTTGCTGGATGCCATCCAAGCATGACAGTTGTGGTGAGAACTGAGTCAGAATCTCTGGTGGCTCTGAAATTTGTCATTAGATGTGTCAGAGCTATACCACAATATCCCTCACTTCTCAGAATAAGCTTCTAATGGTCTCTATCAGGGTAACGTCCCTGTTTGAATGCCAGCAGTGAGGCCTCCACAGTACATTTATGTAACTATAGATATCATGCTAGACTTTCATTATTTTCCCACAAGTACAGCAGGAGGAAGGAATGAGATACCAAGAACTATTTTGTTAAAATATTTTTTGTTTCGTTTATATGAACTTCCATCAGATTTACTGAAATGTAACAGAGGAAACTGGTGAAAACTATTAAAATACAAAGGTAAGGACAAGCTGTAACCCCCTATGAGGCATTGAGCAGCAGGGTCAGCAGCAGAGCTCTGTTTTTCCAGCCAGTTTAATTAAAAGATATAAATTACCATGGCTCACTCACTTTGTCCCAAAGCCTTTGCTATAAAATCCGACAGCCTAGGCTTCCCAGAAGCAGAATTTTGCCTTTTTCCAGCACTGTTGTAAATGAAAGACTGTAAAAGATTTTTTACTGAAGAAGGAAGAAAGCAGAAGTGCTACAATGCTATTTTTAAAGCCTGACTAACCTGTTTGCTACCTTTTTCCACTCAGCTAGAATGTGATGGCCTCTTTTAAGGACTGTGATGTCCTGCTGGAGTAGTCAATTGTTACTCTTCGTGCCCAAGTGGGAGTCTCTTGGCTGCCACAGAGGATTTTGATAAGTAAGAAGGGATGAGAATTTCTGGAGTCCCTACAGCTCCCTCTGGACAAGAGTTATTGTTCTCCGCTGGGGGAAAAAGGACCCTGTGAGTTATTGTTGAACTGCAGTTGAATAGAAAAAGATGAAGAGATACTCTTGCTTGCATAGCTCATTTCATTGGGCTGTGCTGGCCTTTAGCCTGCAGTATTTTTAGTGGATTTGAATTTCTTTGGACGAAGTGGAATAACAAATGGGATCTGCAGAGTTTGTCACAGAAAAGATGTTTCCTAAACAGGTTTGTTTCTTTCCTTAACAAAATAGCAAACTCTAAAGTTTCTTTGTCACAACTTTGATCAAGTTGGTACCTACCCTTTGGAATTTCAGTGTATTTGGATTTCCAGAGATTGCCTCCATATTTTTATCTTCACAGTCCCTTCCTTTCCTTCAAGCTTTAAGCAACCAGGATCGCCTCCTAAGGCAGTGATTGCAGGGGGGTTTGGACTTGAAAAGGCAAGGATCCATAATGAATCACTACAGGCTTTAGAAAATGAGACATCAGTGGGAGCTTTTGATTTTGGCAAGTTTGTAAAATTAGGCACTTTTTTCATCAGCGACCCATCTGCTACCATTAATTTAGCTGCTCTGGGATGTTCTGTGCACAAGGCCCTGCTATCTGAGAACCAGGATTGAGTATTTTTTAATAACAAACACTCTCCCAAGGGCCTATGTCATGAGACAATTTGTAATTGCAATTAAAATTAGTGCAACAGCAGAACAGCAGAATTTCTTCTGAGCATGCTTTTACTTTGGGTGAAGGGTATCCTCAATGTATTGACAATTCAATTTCCCAGTAACAATTAACAAGTTAAGATCTCTTAACAAGTTAAGATCTCTTTATTTTAAAATATGTATCTGAATTTGTTTAGGGAGTGTTCAGCTACTTTGATAACACCTTCACCACCTTTTAAAATTAGTTAAGTGTTTCTGTACAATGAAAAATTACGGTGGTGTAATAATAATTTGAGGACCTACAACTTCTTTGATAAAACAGGCATCCAGTAGGAAGAAGAGAGTGAAAAATCCTATGGAAATTGTTACTGGCATGTATTTAGAATAAGGTGGATTAGGTTTTATTGCCAGACTTGTGTTCAGCAGTAGCAGTTAAAATCCAAAGAATACAGATGTGGCTGGTGAAGGTGTCCCAGTAGAAGATGAGTGATGGGATGGGTGCTTGATGCAATAGACATGAGAAAATTCATGGCAGCTAATTTGAGTCAGATATGAGTAACCTTTTCCCCAATCTATGGGAGGATGGATGACAACATCTTTTTTTTAGTGATAGTAATAATAAGAAACAGTTATAATGCAGAACATATATGAACTAGAGAATACGTGTGCATACACAGATGCACAAGTTGAGGTTACATATTACTTATCAACTATATGAAAAATGTAGGTCAATGTCCGGAAGACTTGGTCTGTGAGTCCTCCCGAGAGAATATTCTGTTCTGAATCACCAGCAAGGCCTTTTGCTTCAGCAGGGTTTGTCAGCTCTCTCAGCTGGTACTCCATGTCAGGTCTTGATCATCTGTTTGTGATAACAGGGGCGGAAACGCCAGAAGGAACAGATGAACTCCTCAGAAGCAACTGTTCTATTTCTGTATATATATCCTTTGCAATGAAGAGAAAGGAAGAGAAAACACAGCAAATCTGTTACACAGTATCAGCAAAACTGTTGCTAAATAGAATGCTTTTATGAGCAGTCAGCAGATTGCTGGGGCTCAAATATTAGCTTAGTGACCGTATTACAGCTACAGTCAAAAGACTCAGTTCACTTTCCCCATCTAGTGCTTGTTTTAATGGGAAATAAGACTGTAATTTTCAGTTTTGGTGTTTTTTTTTTGTTTTGTTTTTGCTTGTTTGTTTGTTTTGGGGTTTTTTTTTTGGTTTTGAGTTTTTTTTTTTTCAGGGTTGATTCATATTCCCTTTTTTTCTGGCATTCAGAATGCTGTAACTTAAGTCAACAACAGGGAGTATCACAAAGACCTCATTATCTTCTGATTTATTAGTGTGACTTTGCTCTCTCTCTCGGTACAGATAAGTCCCTTAAATCTCTGCAGGCTATTGTGTTTAGGCTCTTCCAGGGCAACAGCTTAGTGAATGTAACATGCAGCTAGTTTTACAATAAATATCCTTTTAGGATTCTTTTCTTATTACCCAGTGTAATTTTTGTGCTCTGTGAATCTGTGTAATAGTCTTAACTAACCAGTTCAATACATAATGGTTCTGCATGAAGTCCAATGAATTTCCTGTTGTTCAATTCACATCAAAGTAAGTTAGTTGAAAAACTTTTATGTGACCCAGCAGAATTAGATCAGGCCCCACACCTTTAGCAAAACTCATATGGCTTACAGGGTAGAGGATAAAGCTATAATTTGCCTTTGCTTACAAAGCTGGGAAAGGAAAGCATACTCTCTGCATCTACTAAGTGGAGTTTATGCCTGAATTGTTTCTGGTTTAAAATATCAAGGGAAACACAGCGCTTTGGATACACATGGATCTAGTAACTGTCTGCAATTATCAAGATGAGAGGATTTTACCCTTTCAGACAGCTACGTTCCTCTCCAGATATCTAAAAGAGATAAAATAAGATTAGGAAAAGAGATATTTTTCATTATCATCCCATTACCTTTTACCCTTTGTAGCTCTAATTTTAGGACAACAGCTCTTTCTGATGAAGGGTGAATGCACCACTTTGATCAGCTGAGAGATGCTCATGTTGCACAGAGCTTTTACTATGTTGTGGCTTGTCTTCTATTTTCAAATGCTCTGGAATAATGGCCTTTGTGCTAAGTTAAAGCAACCTGCAGAACCCTGCTTACAAAGAGTAAGTAAAGGCTGTCTCAGACCACAGGAGTCTGAGGTGTATCATATTTATGTATATTAAATGCCATGCCCATGCATATAATTTTATGTTCATACAAATATGTGTAAATATGTATTAACACAGTAAAATAGGTTGCATTAAACATGTTTTGGAGTGCAACTTCTTATTTTTACTTACAAGACACATTCAAAGGTGAACCATTCTGTTAATTTTGTGGTTGACACCAAGTCAAGTGGTGCAGGTACGCTGGAGGGAAGGGATATCCTAGCCTTGAGGGGGAGGCCTATGTGAACCTCATTCAGTTAAACAGGGCAAGTGCAAGATCCTATATCGAGGCTTTGCAACCCCAGTATTAAGAAACACTTAGGGATATTGGTGGAGGAAAAATGTGCACTTGCAGCCCAGAAAGCTGAACAATTCCTGGTCTTCATAAAGAGAAGCATGACCATCATGATTTTCCAATCACTACTCCACTCTAATGAGATGCCTCATGAAGCACTGCATCCTGGTCTGATTCTCAGTGCAAGAGAGAGCAAATTCAAAGGAGGGCCACAAAGATGATGACGAGGCTGGAGCACCTGAGAGAGTTGGGGTTGCGAAGCCTGGGGAGGCTTTATAGCATCCTTCTAGTTCCTAAAGGGAGCTTGTAAGCAAGACTGAACTTTTTAAAAGGGCCTGTAGTGTCAGCTCAAGGGACAATGGTTTTAAACTGAAGGAGGTTAGGTATAGATTTGACACAAGAAAGATATTTCTACAACGAGAATGGTGAGACACTGGCACAGGTTGCCCAGAGAAGTTGTGCATGGACATAACATTGGACATCACTTTGAGAAACCTGATCTAGTGAATGATGTCAGGGCCATGGCAGAGAGGGTTCACTAGATGATCTCTAAAGATCTCTTCCAACCCAAAGCATTTTATGATTCCAAGTTTTTCAAGTTAATGTTGAAGGAATATAGGAAAGTGCAGTAAATGGCTGAGTTTTTTTGTGATCTCCACATTCTTGTCCCACCTCAAAAAACATTGATGTCTGAGCAGTTGGAAAGCATTCATCCTCTTTTGCAAGGCTGCATTTAATCTGTAACATCTGGTGTAAATAAGTAAATTCCCTTTAGATGCTGAATTTTTTCTTTTGAAATACTTTGCAAGTTTTCCAATATTGTATTATTTTCCTTCCTTGTGGTTATGTTTGACTGCAGTTAATGAATATTGTGTGTTTGGTGTAGAAACACTCCCGTTTCACCTGAATGGAAATTACTCTGAGGTGTGTTCCTTTCCAGCATGAGGTAATTTATAACTAAACAGTCTTTTCCCATACAGTCTCCTATTAACAGTTTACCTATTTTCCTTTTAATTACAAAACCCTGGAAAACACTTCCAGATGTATTTATATAGCTTTGAATATTTAGATGAATGGATGAGAGCTGCCCTCCTCCCTCCAGAGTCCAGGCAGTGTCCACCCTGCCGCTGTCTAAGACAGTTTTCCAATTTCAAGGCTTGCTCCTTATGTTTGTGCACTCACAGTCTTTTCTGCCTTGTTTGTTCAGTGGAACAGAGAATCCCACAAAATACACAGAAATATTTCCACTCCATTAGCAGTTCACTACAATAGAAAAATTTAGGGTGAGCCCATTGTGATGTATTCTCAGCAGGTGAAAACTAGCAGACCATAGATGAAGGGAAAGGTGTTTTGTTCTGCAGCAGCTTTTGATTTGCTACTGTATGTCCACTAGGATATTGAACATTAAATAAAATGTTACGGTAAATGTGAGGGCAAGGTATTAAGGAGAACTATCATCATATCTATCTCTGTTACTCGTCATAGATTTGGAGAAAACAGTTGAACTTTTAGGACAATTTTAGGACTCATTAAGAGAAAGGTTTTAGTGCTTGAAAATTTACCTGTTATCCAGCTGCTACAGTGAGACTATTTAAAGGCACTGCTTCTCCTTTAGAGAATTTGCTTGCTCTTGCTATGCTAAAGCAAGTCAAACAAAAATTACATTGAGCACCAAAGATGAATTATCACTTATGCATTTCCTGCTTTTACTTTGTATGTGGGAACAAGCTTGCAGGCAATATTATCCCTAAATTAAAAGAAATGTAAACTTATGGATGCAAATTAAGACTGTATAATTTGGTGCTCATTGGAGACTGCTTTTCACATGAATTTGTGTGAAACCAGGTTGGGGAGCCTTTAGTTAAAATTTATAATCAAGAATGAATTGCAAGTAATACTTGCTTGATTAGACAGAAATCATATTCTTGGTTGTCTGGCAAAGGGTGTTTGCCTGGGTTAAGCGAAGTGTGTTGAGTAAGTTACGGTTTCACAGTGCACAAAAATAGTCAGCATTTGGACCTGTAATTAATGTTTCCATTTCTGTTTTAGTTTTATCTGATCCTGTGAGATATTGAGCATGTGCTGCCAATGATGATCGGGTGCCCAGCAGACGGACATACACACCGTATCAATAGGCCAAGTATTATATATTGTGTTTTTCTAAGTGTACTGAGAACAGCTTTCACTTATTTTGTCAACTTCTTAGATTTTTGATGCTCCAGGTGGTGTTGGATGGCAGTGATGATTCAGGATTCTTCTGCCTCCAACAATAATATCTGAGCACACTTGGATAAAATTAAAAGGTACCAGCTGCTGGGCTCAGCTGTGCCCTGCATTGGGTTCACTGGAGCCAGATGGAACTCTCTGCAACCCTCACTGCCAGCTCGTCACTGTTAATACCCAAGGCATCTCCCTGACTTTCTGATTTTTAGATCATGGTTATTGTCTTTCAAGGTTTGTTTTACAGAGAAATTTATCTGTACAGGAATGTGTACTTAACAAACTTGTCACCCCAGCAGTGGACATTAATTCAGTAATAGTTCATATCCTGTTTATTTAGATTCTGTTTATGGCTTTGAGACGTACCCTCCTTTTGAGAAACCAAAAGTAAATGTTGTCTTTCCTGACACTCCTGGAGCATAAATTGTATCAAAAGTGGCAAGAAGTGGGAATCAACCGGGCTGGAGTTTAACTGTCACTTTGTCTTTCTGAGTAGTGGGAGCTGCTCCCAGCCCTTCTCCAGGTTCACTGTAAGAATCATCTGCAGTTTGCCAGGCAGTCCTGGGACGTGAAGTGAGGGTAGAGGCTGGGCAGATCTGCTGTCCTTCAGCACAGTTAGTAACTGCCAGAGTTTGGTTTATAGGCTGTGTTTTCAACAGATGGAAGAAAGATTTGAAAAGGCTATGATTGCAAAAAAAAATGAAAACCAGTGTTTTCAAACATAGCCATTGCAGGCCCACTTGCTTACAGAAGGTTTTTGGAAGCATTCCGCATTTCATGCTCTCCGAAGAGATCAGTGCATATTGAACAAAGCCACTATTTTTTTAGCAGTTTTGTTCTGTAGCAGAAAGTGTAGCTTTTGTGCCTATATGTGGAAAATATGTCTATCTGCGCTAAATTCTGTAAGGCTTTCCCACAAAGGAATTAGAGCCAGACAAAGGTCCCAAGCAAGGGACCCTTGTTGTTTCGTGTATCTTCACAGTAAGGAGTTTGGAACCCATACATCTACCAGATTTGTAGCAGAAACAAATCTAAAAGCCTGTGGTACCATTTGATCCTAAACTTTACTTAGGTTTGGACAAGATAAGAAGACATATTACTATTTGCATGAGCAAATGCAAAGTCCATAGATTACATTTAAATGATACCTCATAGTGAGAAACAGAACTACCATCCTTGATAAATCCAAATTTTCATCACTCATTGTTAAAGCAATAAGAAATGGAGTAAAAATGAGAGAGAAAGTAAGGTTCAACAATATTTCTGCAGAAAGTTGAAACAAAACCTCGCAGTGCCTAGAGAAATAGCATGCCTAGCCCTGTAAAGGGAAAGAAGAGAATATCCAAATGCAGATATTTTCCAATAAATTATGACATTACTATTCATCATCTCAAAGGAATAATCCAGTACTTGTTCTTTCAACATGTACTTTTCTTAGTTCACTGTGCATATTTATATAAGGAGTTTATTCATAGAGATATGTATATGCAAAACCTGTACTGCAGGATGCTGTTCCTTCTGGAGCAGACCATTAATATTCTTAATGGAGATATGAACTTATTATAGGGGAAGTTCTAACATAGTAGAAGTTCTTGTTGATGAAGATTCTGTTCCTTTATAAGTGTGGATGCTGTAGTCAACTCTGAATTGAGGACGATAAATAGACTGGATTTTATGTAACCTACTTGCAACTGAAAGACAACAAATATTCATTTTTTTAAAAAATCACGCTGGTCTTTTTGCCTGCAGTATCTGAACATGATAAAAATAATAAATTAATCTTCATAAAAATTCTATGAAATGGTATATATGAATGTTTAGCTTTGAGCAAGAGAGTAAAAACATTATGCTCAAACACAGTGGCAAAATCTGAAATCAAGACCTAATCTGAGTAATTATCTGTGCTGAAACCCCATTACCCTCTCATAGAGAGGAGACACAGAAAAAGTTTGCATACTTGTTGGCTATTCAAAATGAGCTGTGGCCCCAAGTTACCAAGTTCACATCCTGAAAAATATCCAGGTTTGTGTCTTATGCCTTGCAATGTGAACAAAGTATGAATTTGGATCTGTATGAACAGAAACGTTTTTGGTGTAGTGTCTATCTCTTTCTCTGTTGGACTATAAATGGCAATTACTTTTCTGTGATCCATGTTTCAGTGCCCTACTGACAAGTAAAAGCATACGTAAGTACTGAAGTTTATTGCCAGTACAAACGAGGAACTGTAGAGAGATTATTTATTACACCCTGCCACAGCTCAAACACAGAGTTAATTTGTTTCAGATGCTGAACAAATGGTTCAAATTTTGTTCCAAAGGATCCTGCTGGTGACTACTGACATGGGACATAACTGCTGCTTCTGCAGGAGTGAACATTGCTGGAACAAATGGCTAAGGTCAAACTGATGGGATTTTGCCTTTTTTGATCTGTTTCATTAGCAAGCAACCTAGGCAAGGGAATCTCATATGCCTGGTCATAGAATCATAGAATATGCTGAGTTAGAAGGGACCCGTCCAACTCCTGGCGCTGCGCAGGACACTCCAGGTATCACACCATCTGCCAGAGAGCATTTCCTAAACCCTTCTTAAACTTCTTGATGTTGTGACCACTTCCCTGGGGAGCCTGTTCCAGTGTTCAACCACTCTCTGGGTGAAAAACCTTTTCTTGATATCCAACCTAAACTTCTTCTGTCTCATTTTCATGCCATTTTCTTGAGTCCTGTCACTGGTCACCACAGGGAAGAGATCAGTGCCTGCCACTCCTCTTCCCCTCACAAGGACATTGTAGACTGCAATGAGGTCTCCCCTCAGTCTCCTCTTCTCTAGGCTGAAAAAATCAAGTGGCCCCAGCTTCTCATCATAAGGCTTCCCTTCCAGACCCTTCACTGTCCTCATGGCCCTCCTTTGATGCTTTCTAATAGCTTAACGTCTTTTTCATACTGTGGCACACAAAATTTCACAAAGTATTCAAGGTGATGCTGCACAAGGGCAGAGTAGGAGGTCACAATGCTTGTATACTCTAGCTATCAAAACTTGAAAGATAAAGAGACAAGAGCTCTTGTTCAGTATTATATGCATTGCTATTTGTCCCAGGGAACTGCTTTGGTATTGACATCCTGGGTTAAAATCTTCATTAAGGCATATTGTAAGTTTTTACCATAATATCTGTTGGCTTTGAAATACGCAAAGGATTTATGATAGTAATATATTGCTATTAAAGCTACTTTCAAGCCTAGCTTTCACAATAATCAGGTATATTAATATCAGGCTGTATATTATAAAAACAGTAGAAGAATATTATACTGTTGCCAAAAGCAGCAATGAGTTTTACAGATTTTTGGAAACAAATTTTCTTACAGCCACACATGATCAAATTAGCTTGTAAAATTATTCTAAAAAAAACACAATGAAAATTTCTGTTGGATAAAGCATATCAGAGTAAGAGAAATGGAAACCAGGAAAAAAACTAGGACAGAATCAGTTCATAAAAATTTCTCAACATCTTCTAGATTCTATATATTCAGTATATTCTAGTTCATTCTATAATATTCAAGCCAGAGCTGTGGTAAGACAGACAAAAATGGAGAAATTGTAGCTACGACAGAGCCATGATTTCACTTGGCACAACCAAACCTGTTTTATCCAAAAGAGACATGGAGAGCATCTCTCATGCTGCCAAAAGGAATTGTCTCCCATAGTATGTCTCCCTTTTGTGTAGTGGCCTACGAAGTATCCTTTGCTGCAGCCTACATCATGTGGAGGACTGCAATTTAAGAAGCCTCTATTCAATTAGTGTAAATATATGCAGCATACAAACCAGGAAAGGAATGTAATGGGAGAAACAAAATAGTTACAATTTGCAACTATTAAAATAAGTAAATAAACAAATACATCAAAAGGACACATTACTTCTCATTAAAAATGTTTTCTGCAGTAAAACTGTGAACTAGTGATGCCTTTCATCCTTTCTAGAGCACTGAAAGTTCTGTAGGATGAAGAGACATGGTGATCTTTTATGGAAATGCCGCCTAATGTTAATCCTGAGTTGATTCAAAACAAGCTGTCCAAGCTTAAAGAAAGAGACTGCTCCTCACTGGAAGCTTTAAGGGGCCACATGTGTACCCACACATCTGATGGGAGGAGATTACTGTGCCCTGTGCTTCTCTAAGATACATGGCAAAGAGTAATCCTTAGATTCATAGCAAGTAAACTTCCATGATTGATGTGGTGATCTGACATTTTAATAGCCACTGAAGGAGTAGCTGGCTCGGGGTCCATTCCTGGGAACATAAATAGGCAAATACCCATTATGATATGTTATTTTTTTTCCCCATTTTATCAATCTCTAGAGACTGTAATCCTGAAATTGCTGTTGGTCAAACTGGCAGACAAAGGGGGACAATGGCTTTTAGCCATGGTAGCTGGTGGGATCCAAATGAGCAGATGATGGTTTGCAGCTCTGTGAAGGAAAACTCCTGCTGATTTGGAAGTTCTCTTTGATGAACACCACATGTCTATACTGAACTCTCACTTCTATTTATTTTAAATTTCCTATGAAAGCCATTTCTATGTGAAGGGATAAAGAAGCTACGTGCTTAAAAAGAAAATCAAACTGCAGTGCTTAGAAGTATGTTTATTCAACTGTGAAGTTCACTGTTGAAATAGGGATTGACAGACGTTAGCCATATTTTATCACTACTCTCATAATGCCAGGACTAGAAGCACTCAGAAGCAGCTGATGCCAACAGTAATCTGAGCCATCAGCCTTCAGCTGAACATGTACTGGGAAGATTTATACTTGGTTGTTTTTTTTTTTCCTTATGCTTATTCCAGATTTCCCACAGCAGATCTTAATGAAAAATATTCCAAATTTCAGTGACAGTTCCAAGTAACTGATGGAACAAAGTGCACCAAGAACTTGATTCAAGGAATGGGACACCTGAGATAGGACCTGGGAAAGATGCAGGTGCTTACCTTTGATCCTGAAATTCTCAAGACATTCAGTCAGCTGCAGCTTAATGCTAGAAAATTTTAAAATGTGTTGGCATCCTAGTTTTTGACTTCCTAAGCAGCCAAAATTTGACTTCTTTCCTATCCAGAACGATCATCTTTGTGGTAATGGTAATCACTAGCAACCATCGCATGCCTAAAACCTAATAGGATGCCAAACTTGAGCAGCCTTCTTCTGTCTGCCTTGCTTGAAGGTGTGAATGCAGTTGGTGATGGGAAAAGAGCACACCTCTTCCAAGATGGTTTCATAGACAACATGCAGCAGCAATGGTTTTTGTCCTCAGTCTGGCACTAAGACCCTTTTATGCAGCAGTTCAATCTATGCATTGCTCAGTCTGCTTGTGAGATATTTTGTCTGATGAGGGTGAGAACTGAAGGAGAAACCTATTTTCAGGACAGGAGAAAGCTTCCCCTCTTTTACTGTGCTAACCCTTTGCCTAAAAATAATGTGAGACTCATTTTAGCATGTGGGCTGCAAAATGCTCTTTAATTTCACCAGAGGAGGATTAGCTGAACAGCCTACTAGATAACATATGCCTCATGGCTTCTACAGTGCAGCTTATGGTAAAGAAAATATCCGGGACTGGTTCTTGATAAAAGGAATTTGTCAGTTTTATGTGTCTTTGTGACCTATATCTGTCATTTTGACCTGAACACACACACACACACACATACATGCATGCGTGCATGCACATGCACGCACACGTTCACTTTTGATTAATACACTTGAAAAATCTTTAGAAAAGCAGAAAGGCTTGAATTGACTCCAGGTCAATGTTATCTTCAGCTGCAGAGTCTGTTTGTACTCTCATTATATAATGTTCTGCCTCTGAAAAAGGAATAGACACGAACCATTTGACTGATTAATGGGACGCAGTTACACAGTGTTATTATGAATGTGTACAGAGAACTAGTCACTAACTAGTTCATAATACATGAATACGAATGATATTCAAAATACCCAAACATTTTTTGATTAAAGAATTTACAAATAACTTCTGCTAAAGTATATGAAAAAAGTAATTCATAACATCTCTGTCAAATACTTGTAGTCAGCAAGTGCAGGTAAAATTCTTCAAAATAGTGATTTATTGCAATTACTAATTTGGTTTCAAATATATTTTTATGTGTATGCAGAAATTGTGCAGGATTTTATGAAGGAGGGAGAAATAATTCCGTCTTTTTCTGTTTCTATACAAACAAAATCCTTGTACAAGCTTTGGGGACAGGGAAAAGAGGAAAAAAGAACAGAACTTTCATGTTTTCCAGAATTGTCTTGGTGTATATGTCCTGATTTATTGCACCTCATAACAACTTAGAGGGGAGACCAGTGATATTTTTTTCCCATCAGGGAAGGCTGAATAGCATTTCTGTGGAGTATTGCTTTAGTAGTATACAGGAGAGTAATGTTCACTACAGCTGTTTTAAAGATACTGCTTCTGCTTGAGAGGTAGTGCTACATGCTTCTCTACCTCCCAGAGAATACTTCTAGTCTGGAACACTAGCTTTGGTCCAGAAATTATGAAAATATCTTTAATAGCAGTGCAGAGAATGAGCTGCAGATCCATTTATAACAGCCAAAATAATTCAGTCATGACCTCTCATGTTCCCATAAAACTGTTTTTCCCTCGGCATCAGGAGATGAGTCAGCAGTAGTGATAACAAGAGTTAGAGAAATACTGGAAAAAACAAGTGTCCTAAGTTCTTTGGCAGTGAAAAATTAAGTTTCAAAGTGATTTCTTCATGGAACATTTTTTCTCTCTCCAGGACCCCAAGTTGACTGACTGTATTGAAGAAAGAAGAAAAAGAAGGAGAGAGAAAACAGGACTTGGATGATATTTCTCAGTCCCTGCCAATGTCTAACATGCTTTCGGAAAAGTTGTGCAACACAACCTACCGAGAGAGCCCTGTTTGAATAGAGGTTAGTATCCTTTCTATTTGGTGATACATTTGTGGCTTTTCAGAACTGACCCACAGGGCCTCATTTTGGACTGGTGTAACAGACTGTTGTTTCTTAAGCCTATAGGGATGAGGAAATTGTCCCCTGAATGCAGCCTGACAGATCACATGCCTGACCAGACTTTGCCATCAGTTTACCATCAGGTCAATTATTCTTCCTTTAGGACACTTTGAGTGATGGGAAACCTTGAATGTCCTCTTTTGTGAAGGAGAATCTTTGGTGATCAAACATACTGGTACGATGTCAAGGAACCTGAAATATGAAGTGTGATGTTTGAAATAATTTAAACAAGGCCTGTTGCAAATATTTTCTGGTTTGTAGAGTTTTCAATCTAATTTCTTCAGGTATTTTAATCTACTCTGCATAGCAAATTAAAAGTCATGTTGCAAAAAGTTTTTCACTACAGATAAGAGTCAGCAGTGTAAATTTTCAAATGAAGGAAAATAACTTCCAATATTTAGTTTCTAATATTTGTTTTTATGGCCTCTGGATAATGGTTATGAAGAAAAAGGCAAGGAAAATTGTTTTAAAAAAAATTTTTGACACTTCTTCATGGCCATGAGAGAGAAAACTTAAGAGGCACATTCCTATGTTTGAGGCAGTTTATGTCTAGGGACCTCTCCAAGGGTAACACCAATACTGAACATCAAGAACTGAAAACTGGAGCCTAGTCTGAAGCAGGCAATCTGCCTTCTGAGTAACAGTTTGGCATGGAAGGAATATAATTTCTTTCTTGAGGTTTGGTCCCTACTGTCATTCAAAGCTACTGTCTTTATAGTTTTTTTCATACACTGACCCCATCGGAGTCCCCCTACACATACATAGGTTGTATGGAGTCATACCACATACCTCTGACAAAAATCTTATCAGGTCAGGTCTTTTGTTGTTTGGCCTATGCCTGTTTGATGCTGGAGGACTGTGCATCTAGTTGCTCCTGGAGCAGGTTCAGTGGAGGGTGATAAAGATGATTACGGGACAGGACCATTCCTCTCATGAGGAAAGGCTGGGGGAACTGTGCCTTTTCATCCGTGAGAAGAAATGCCTCAGAGGGAACCTCATCAATGTCTGTAAGTATCTCAAGGGAGGGTGCCAAGAGGATGGAGCCAGGCACTTCTCGGTGATATCAAGCAATAAGACAAGTGGTAACAAGCAGAAACTGAGGCACAGGAAGTTCCACCTGACTACGAGGAAAAACTTCACTGTGCAGGTGACCAAGCACTGGAACAGATTGTCCAGAGAGGTACTGGACTCTCCCTCACTTGTGATATTTAAGAACTGTCTGGGCACAATCCCATGCAATGTGCTCTGGGATAACTGTGCTTGAGCAAGAAGATTTGACCAAATGACCAATTGTGGTCCCTTCCAGCCTGACTCNGGTGATATCAAGCAATAAGACAAGTGGTAACAAGCAGAAACTGAGGCACAGGAAGTTCCACCTGACTACGAGGAAAAACTTCACTGTGCAGGTGACCAAGCACTGGAACAGATTGTCCAGAGAGGTACTGGACTCTCCCTCACTTGTGATATTTAAGAACTGTCTGGGCACAATCCCATGCAATGTGCTCTGGGATAACTGTGCTTGAGCAAGAAGATTTGACCAAATGACCAATTGTGGTCCCTTCCAGCCTGACTCATTCTCTAATTCTGAAATCTATCCTCTCAGATCTCTCTTGTGCAGAATTTTTCTGTGCTGGTGCTTTGTGTAGTTGGGACAAAAGAAGCTCTGTGGCACCTATCTACAAAAATGTAACCATCCAGGGGACTTTTTTTGTGGTTAACAGAGGAAAGAAGGGGCTTTGAGCATTCTTGACGGTAGGTAGCAGCTGAATGGGGGTGTTGAGACTGCCTCTAAAGGTGAAAAATTTCCTATTTTTAACATGCTGCAGAAAATGTTTGTTGCTGTGACAATAAAATGGCGTTTATTGTAGTAACGAGTCTAAAAGAAGGTAAGTATTTCATAACTGTTCCCCAAGAACTTTGCTACTTGAAACATCTGCTACTTGAAACCAGTAAGTGAAAAAAAGACCATTTTTATCCTGTTTTCTTGTTCTGCCTGGCACTGGCCTGTGCATGATGTTTGAGAATCTGACTGCACACCAACAACATTTTTGCCTTGATCCTCTCTCCTCATAGTCATGAAGATGTCTATCAAATTAGCTGGGATTTGGATGAAACCTGCTCAGAGGACTGTAATGTTCCAGCTTTTTTCAAACTAGAGCTGTGAGAAATATTCACCACAAAACCTAAAAGTTTTTATGGAAGCTTAAGCTGAGTATCAAATGCAGGAAGGGATTTACTGTTGGGTGGGAATCATGTAAAACTCTACTTTTGACATACTTTTGACCTGAAACCTGACAATGTTCAGATATTTTGACTGAAATTACTTGAAGACTACAAAGCCAAAAGTTAAAGAAAAACTCAGAAACTGCAAAGGTGACAGGCAAGAAGAGCTCAGACTTAACCCAAATCTGCTTCAGATTTCATGCTGGATTGACCTAGGTGCTGTTTAACTTCACTGCTTCCAGGTAAACAACGGGCATATTATTAAATGTTACAATCTATCACAAACATAAACACAGACTAATATATCGTCAAGCTTGAAAACAGTCAAATCAGTTTTGCACTCTCAGAAAAAGATTAATGAATTACGAGGACAGGAGTGTTATTGGTGATTTTTCCCAAAGATTTGCTCAGGGGCATTGTTTAGAATCCCAGCTGAGAAAGAGCTTTCCTGATACCTAATCTGAGTTGGTCATTGCTTGATGTTGCCTTAGGACTGTCCAGCCATCTCAACATTTGATGATGAGCAACAACTTGGAAATAATCTTTTGCAGTGTATTTGTGTTATCCCTTATTTAAAAATATATTCTTTTTTCTCTTCTTGTATTGCATGAAGAATGACTACAAAAAATCTACACTCAGCAGAAAATAGAAATAACAGCAGGATTTGTTTAGTTATTTTGCCCAAACTGAATTCAGTGGAAAACCACTATCAGATTGAGAAGAGGCTGTGTTGTGTTTGCAGATGAGAATATTCTTGAGGAAAAAAAAGCTTTTCTCTATAAAAGTGTTGTTGTATAGGATCAGACAGACATTTCCAGTTCTCTGAATAGTCCAGGTTCTGAGAGTGGTAGTTCCAACAGACTCAAGGAAAGAAGTCAGTCATGCACATGTGTGTGAATTCTTTCATATGAATAAAAACACAATAAAAGCAAAACTCAATAAAATTGATTTGCCAACTCCTAACTTTTTTGTCAGCAAGGAATTTTCTGTCTGGAGACACCAACACTTTATTCTCCCCCCTGCTTGCCTCCCTAATTGGAAGCTGCAGTAGAGATGTGCAAGAAAGGACATGCTTTGAGCATACCTCAAGGGTGAGCTGTCTTACCAAGGAAATAGTTCCATCCTGTCTGTTATGAAAAGAGCCTGGCTCAACAGAACACCTATTTCATTGCTCAGCAGGTCAAAGACAGCCAGGAGAAAAGACTCTGATAGCTGAAACTGCAACACATTCATATTAATTTTTTTTTGTGTGCAGCATTTTGTTGTCTGCTACAGAATTATTTGGCTTTAAATTGGATAGCTGTAGTTCCATCATTCTGCTTTTGTCACTGCTTGAGACAAAGCCATAATTGAATCAGTGAGGGAAGAAGACACAAAATTTCAGACTAGATTTATTGCTTGCTGCAGAATGGGCTATGCTTTCAAATAGTTTCCATCACACCCCTTGCATTTGAGACTCACAGGTACACAAATGGAATCAGCAGCTTTCAAAGGCAAGACTGACAGTCTAGTAGTGCTCCCTGCAGGGGAACCATGAAGTGTGGTCTGTCCAAAACCTACCCACCTGTATGTGGGTAGGCATAAGTGGCATAAGTGGTTGTGTTAAGTCATGAATGTCATGGTGCTCCCAGAAAAATATGTCTAAGCTAAAAAATTTTAAAGTCTGTTTCACTGCAAAGAATGCCACAGCAGTACCCATGTGAAACTGCTACCAAAAATGGGACATAGCTCCTGTAAGTATGATGGCCTTCATTCAGCAAATTTTAATGTTAGAAATATCCCAACTAAAAGCTGTGGAGTTATTCAGGTGTTTAAGATTAAGCGTATGCATATTTTCTGTATAGTATCTTGGAAGGGTAGAAGTATAACTGTACCAAACTCCAGATGCCCTGTTTTCTTGCTGACATTGTTTGTAACTTGAGAGTAATATTTGTAATCAAAGACAAATGAACAGAGGATGACTCAGTCTCACCCTTGCTCGGAGGGGAAGAATCCAAAGGGAATTGGATTTCCCTATTTAGAGAAATGCACACAAAGGGAAGGGAGCTCAGATTTTTATGAAACTGGGAAATGCAATTCTGTTAAAAGCTGTTTTTTGCAGCTGTTAATATTAAAGTCTGAGGTTAGGTCAAACACAGCTGAATTCTCTCTTACACAGAAAAGCTGAAGGAAAGGCTTGATATTATGACGAACTGCTTCTTGAGGAAATATACAGTGATTCTAGTCTCACATGTGCTCCTTCTCAGATCAATGAAAAGTACTTTTCAGACACCAGTAGAATCTCAACCACAATTTTCTGTTACTTAAGCCTTGAGTAAAAGGTAGGTACCTTGCAAAGTTTGCAGGGAACTCAGTGCAGCTAAAATAACTTTTTTACTAGCCCCACCTCCTCCTATCAAAATCACTGGTGTAATACTGACAGCTTATTTTTCTTATGTTTTTGGTGTGTTAGCTTTTTTTAAAGATAGTAAAACTTGTGGGAAAAAAATACACCCAGCAAAATAATTAAAGTGGAAGACTACATTAAATACTCCTCTGAGTAAATGAGTGCAAGTTGAAAGGTTCAAGTATTGAGTTCATCTGAGTGTCTCAGAAATACCCTTCAATATTTTTAATCGACTAAATATCTCACCTTCCCTGGTCAGAGTTCATTTTGTTGAGTATGCATCAACAAAGCTTGATGGATGGTGACAAATTAGCATAAAGAACCTCATAAGCAGCAAAAGGCAACTCAGCTGGCATAGCTCAAATTTCACTTTCAGAATGGTGAGTAGGAGAAATTAGCTGTAATTGATATCAAAGATCTTTTGATCATTATCATGTGACTATTAGAAGATGAATAGCTTCATACAGCACATGATGCTGAAACACCACCTTTCCAAAGACATGGCAGCACTGAGCCTCTCCTGTGTTACTCATAGTTTCCCTGAGCAGAAAAAGAAGTGCTGCTGCTAGTTCTCAGTACAAGATTTGCCATGGGGTTTCACCAGGAGGGAAAACAGCTGGATTAAAGAACTAAATACTGAAGGGATTAAGAGAAATGTGGGGATCATCTTCATGAACTTCTGGCCAGCAAGGGAGATGGAAGGAGGGCAGTACTTAAAAAGAAAACTTTTGAGTCACGTTTTCTGAACTGCACAGCTGCACGTAGTTTTGGAAAAATAAGATTTAGATGCAGAAAACTTCAGTGTAAAACAAGTCCGGACCAGCTGATGAGCAAGATAAGCACAGTGCCCACTTCAGTCATGTAAACCCTCATGATGGTTTCCTATTTTCAGTGGAAAAGTTGACTCAGAGACATTTGTCATAAAGAGCACATAGGGATGTTCAATGAAAAGTTAAGCAATGCAATATTCAAAATGAATGTAAGCAAAACATGTTTCAGTTAAATAACATATTTGAAATATATTGGACTCTTATTTGTGATTTTCCTCAGGGCAGTATTAGTGCAATAACAAAATAGATGAGGTGGAATGTTTGATTTAAAAAGGTTGGGTCTTCAAGGGCTGATTTACTGTCCAGTGAGGCTCTGCAGGCTGGCCTTCCCAGGCACAGCAGTTCCCAGGTTTGGAATGCCGAAACAAGAGCCTTGGAGTGCAAAGCAGTCCAACAGCGGCCGAACATAAGGTCACAACCAGGAACATATGAGATGAATAAATCTTTATTGGGCAGGGCTGCAAAACATTAGGTAATGGGGCCAGTGACAAAAAAAGAACTTCTGAATCATACTCCAGACTGTGCACAAGAACAGAAGTTCAGGCCTTTAGCAAGGGGCAAAACTCATGTTTATGATGCTGATAGGAAAAAAGGAAAGAAAATTCAAGCAAGAGGTTTCTTCTGCTTGTGTAAGTGCATGCATTGTACACACCTACAGTTTTTCAGTCTGCAAGAGTTCATGATATTATCCATAGTTCAGATTGGATGCAACTGCTAACAAAAACCTTTTCACTTCTTTTCCAGATTCCATTACCACATTTGTCTTCTGCCTTCTTCTCACCTTCTTTCTCACATACAGATGGAAAAATCTAAATGAGAAAAAATACAGAAAAAAAAATCCCAAACAAACTTTTCATGTCCTGGGAAGAGTTTCAGTGCTTGTTTCCACCCTGAACTGTGGTTGACAGCTAAAATATCCCTTCTCCCTCCCCCTATGGGAAATAAAGTTCTGAGAACTCTTTGCTCACAATGAATTAAACACTTAGTTGTGAATCATGTTGGAATTAATTTTTCTGTTGAATTAGATCGTGCCCAAGGGAGATGATTACACAGTTCAAGGGCTTGCTCAGTGAAACCTGACCTGTCCATCTATTCAGGTCAGATACACAAGAGCCTGTGGGCTAAAAGTTTAGGGTCCTTCTTCAATTCATTTATTGAAAAATACAGCATGAGCTATTTTCTCAGAACAAGAACTGATCTCCTGTAAAGGAAGAGAGCTGCTAAGAGGTCATCAGACCTTGAAGAGAAGGCAAGAATGTCAGAAATAATCAAAGCTACAAAGTGAATCCAGACCCAGTTGATCCATTGCAAGTATTGAACAGGTCTAAAATGCTACAAATCTAGAAATTTAATTCAGTTCACATAAAATTTATGGCTGATGAGATGGACACCTCTGCAGGGGGATGCTGTTCTCTGCTTAGTTGTCAAACATGAATGACATTTTACACAAAGTGCTGTCACTGTGAAAAGATTTATGTGAAAATAAGTAAATTTAGTATTGTTTGATTTCTATAGAGTAGCTATTCAAAATGTCCAAATCACATTAATGGTTGGAAATTCCTGAAGAAAGGATTTCGAACTGTGATGATATTAATCCTAGACAATAACATGAGATATGAACTCATGCACATAACCTGAAAACCGAGATTTACTTGAGATCTGTTTAACCTATTTTACTATGCATTATTGCTGTACAAACTACTGTGTTCAGATCAAACTGAACAGAAACTCCCATTTATTTTAATGTAGTTCACTTTTATTTGTGCAGCTTCACTTTTATTTTTCTGTAACAAATTATAATAATACGACTGACAAGGATATCCACATATATATCTGAATTTAATGTGGAACTAAGACAATTAAGACAAGTATCATCTAGATGAGCTGGGGAAGATCATTCAGGGTGCAAAAAAGGAGACTCGTGCAGCAGGCTGGTGTTTTAAATATCTGTTTTTGAAACAATGGAGAACAATGAAATGCTTGCTCTAACTGGATGCCTAAGCTCTTCTCCACCAGTAACATTTTGTTCACCATTCCTTGTACTGTTAGTTAACCACTTGGACAGCTTCTGTAGGTCCCCTGTACAATAATTTTAGGCTCTGGAATATTTTATTTTAGATTGGCCAAGACTAACTCAGTTTTCTGTAAAATTAGTTCTAGTTCAAGGAACAACCATACTTGCATGTGTCATATGACTCTTTTCTGTACAAGATGACCTTGAATACATTCACTGGAAATATTACTATTCTGGGAAGAAGCAGCAGGTTCATGTCACACAGAATCACAGAATTAACAAGGTTGGAAAAGACCACAGTGATCACCGAGTCCAACCTATTACTAACCTATTATCAACCTATTAAGTAGCAACAAATTAGTGAGTGGATTCATCATGATTTCTGTGCAAGTTGGCTGGGTGTGCAATTCTCTCTTCTGGCATGTAGTTTGCACATTAAAATCTCTTGGTATTAAGACAGTGAACTCCTTCTCAGGAGGAGGGAACATGGTAAAGAGATGCTGGATTTCATAACTTAGACAATGCATTCTTGCTGATGGAATCTGGGAGAATAACCCTTTATTCACAGACATGAGAAATGAGTTTATAAAAGGCACTGAAGGCTCCCAGGGCAGGCTGGTGGAAAGAGGGAGAGAGCTGTCTGCCTCCCAGCATGTTGCAACGCATTCAGATGAGAGCAAGGGCAAGTCAAATGTATGGAAAAGAGCCTGCTTTCCTACTAGGTACTTCCACTGACATTCTGCTCTGTGGATCACTGTGGACTACAGAAATACTAGACATCTTTCAGTTGTAACCCAGATTCATTCATCATAGGCAAAACATCCCAATTTTTAATATTCAAGAACCTTTGAGCAAGCTGGTCCTCCAACATTTTAAGTGAAAGAACTATAATTGAAAATGGAAAGATAAGTCCATTATCAACTAACCCATCATCCCCTTTAGATATCTAATGCCAAAATGGTCAGGACAACCATCCCATTTGTAAAGGGTTTGGGACACCAAGCAAATTTGCCAGCAAACTCCTACAGCAGCTTTATGGCAACAGCCCTGCTTTCCAGAATCTCATTTCCCTGTCTGTATGAACATCCAGAGTTGCCCCAGCCCAGATGTAGAATGCGGTACTTACCCTTGTTGAACTTCATACGGTTGGTGATTGCCCAGTCCTCTAGTTTATCAAGGTCTCTCTGCAGGGCCTCCTTGCCTTTGAAGGAGTCAACAGCTCCTTCCAGTTTTGTGTCATCTGCAAATTTGCTTAGTATTCCTTCCAGTTCTATGTCCAAGTCATTTATGAAGACGTTAAAGAGCAGAGGACCAAATAAACCTGTTTTATTTCTTTATATAAAAATAGGTTTCTCCTGCATATAAAACTAAACAAATAATTGCTTATCTGCATAAATCCTATAAAAAAGCAACCAGGGTCTTACAATTTCCCTTCTTTTAGAAGAAAACACAGCCCTGCATTCCTGTCTCTGGACAGGGTGGCATGAATCACATTATTTTTAGGGTTGGAAGGGACCTGTGGAGATAATCTAGTTCAACCCCCCTGTCAAGGCAGGGTCACCTAAAGAAGGTTGCACAGGACTGTGTCCAGGTGTGTTTTGAATATCTCCAGAGAGGGAGATGTCATGATCTCCCTGGGCAGCCTATTTCATTACCATGACATCTTCAACATAAAGAAGTTCTTCCTTGTGCTGGGGTGAAACTTTTTGTGTTTTAATTTATGGCTGTTGCTCCTTGTCCTGTACTATACGCTACTTAAAAGAGACTGGCACCATCCTCTTGGCACTTGCCTTGAGGTATTTATATGCATTAATGAGATCTCTCTCAGTCTTCTCTAGGCTAAACAGGCCCAGCTCCCACAACTCTAAGAGGAAGATACTAAATCTTCCTTATGAAGATACATGATCAATTTCTCCTTCCATCTTTCCAAAGACCTGATTTGCCTTGTGAGAAATTGTGATTCATAATGATTCTGAGAGAAAACTTAAAGATTGAAGATGATACAGCCAGCTAAAATTTCTGCATTATGAGGTAGATGAGAGAAAAAACTAAGGAGCTAATATGTGATGTGCTGTGGGTGTAACTTGACACATCCTTGCTGAGTTTCTAGGAACTGATGAAACTGTTAATACCTTTTGGGCTTTGCTTTTTGAAGTTCACTATATTCCTGAGCTTGCTCACTTTATTCTACTCGACAGAAATGTCCGATTAAAATCACTAAAGCAGGTGGGTAGAAAACTGACTAGAATTTGCACCCTTGCATTTTCTGATGTAATAAAGGCAAAATCTCTGTTTCATAATAAAAGCAAAATCCTGTCACAGGTGTATGTCAACTGGAAAAAGTTCAGGCTGTTTCTATGTCATGAGGTAGTTCCTCTTTGAAACAATTCGATCTATCATAAGGCATGTTTAAGAGGTGCTGCCCTTGAACAGGCATTTGTTCTTAACTCTACAATGCTTCTTTACAGCTAGTTCAGTTTTATGGACGAAGCTGTATTTAGGATTGGGATAAAAATGAGATTGGTGAGGGAAGGAATGTCTGATGAAATGGAAGGCAGAGAGGATAGGAACGAGTGACCATAAGGAGTCTCCTGCAAAGTAGAGCTCTAAGTAAAAATCTTTGTATGACTGTGCCCATGGACACTGGCAGTGTTCTGTTGAGCATGGCACATATTAATTTGTATGCTTCTTCCCAGGTAGGAAAACTTGGAGGTCTATGGAAGATGGCTGCTTGGGTGACGGGAAGGAAACGATTCTGGTGGCTTTGTTCTGTAATGATCCTATTTCTTGACATTCAGCACATATGTGAATGAATGGTTTCTGAGACAGTTATAAAGCATCCCCGTGAAAAGGAAGTAAAATCATCTGCTGGTAGAGGTCAGCATTGGCCCTGATATGCTTGCCTTTATAAGCTATTCACTGGTTTTAGTCTTGTTGCAACTGCTACCTGGGGAAACAGTCTGAATAGTGCGGTGTAAACTGGTCCGTACGAGCTTTAATCTGAATGGTCTGACATGTTTTCAGTCAGTGTACTAGACTGTCAGACACAAAATTATTACGTTTAACAATAATGTTCACTTGAACTGCAAAGCTCTATAATATTCTCATTTGCCAATGTTTTAATTAGAGTGTAACATTCGCTAAGGGAAACTAAAATTAGAAGTGGATGAATGGATTTTGATATGAAGGGTATATTTCCTTTTTTTTTTTTTTTCTTTTTCCCAGGGAAATTACATTCTTGGGAGAACTGCAAAACCAGAAAGACTAAAATGGCCTCTCCTGAGCTGTAGGGTGGAGAAGGCTTTGTAAACCAAAGGCCAAATACAAAAAGACATCTATTTATAAGTGACAAAGCATAACAATAAAAAGGAGTGAAGGATGATATGCACATGGAGAAGGGATTCAGGAGAGAGGGACAAAAAAAAGCAAGGAAACTGTGACTTTTAGTTTTATCAGTGATGAGTGAATGAACGTTTGTGCAAAGTAGGTCAAGAACAGAAGAAAACTGCAGTGTTAGAAGGGTCCGGTGATAGAACACAGGGAAGAGTGCTCGGTCTGTAGCGGATGGGATTGAGGGATGCCAGTGTTTCCATAGAGCTGGGTTTGTCAGGGAGGTTCCACCATGTCAGAGGCTTCAACAGCTCCTTCTGAGAGATATTCTTAAACGAGCACCGACTCTCACACTAGATTACAGGGTGAGGACTGTAGCATAGAAACTGCAGGCACAGAAAATGTTGTGAGGGAAGGGAGGCCTGAATAAATATGAGTACTTCAAGATGGGGACTCAACATTGTTACAGAGTACACCTCCAAAATGGGAAGAAGAATGTTGCTCGTGCACAGCTCATAAGTAATCTCTGGTCTCTGTCTATTCAGCTGTTTAATCTTGCAGTAATGCTTTGTCTTTTTTTTTGGATATGTATAGCTGCTCTGAGAAAGAGAATTAGAAATAAAGTTTGATTTACTAAAATAAATGAATTTTTAAGATATTGGACAGTAGTTTAATCATACAGGATATCTTAATGGATTGATAATAAGTATAACATGTTAGTGTAGATATACTAGTGTTGTCACATACTTCTGTTTTTAAATTACTAGGAGATAGTATGGTACCAGTGACGTAAAGTGTCTCTGTGCGGTGAAATACTGACTTACTCTAGACATTCAGCAGAAACTGTGTGATTCTGCTGATGATGAAATCAGCTCCTGAGATAGTTTTCCAAGAGCAGTTTTTCTCAGCAGACTCTTATCGAGTCTATACAGCAGCACAAGGAGTCAGTGTGAGTTTTGTGCAGTGTGTAATGTGAGCTTGGACACCGTGTCCACAGCAAATTTTGTCACTTGAAGATGACAAGGGTTCAAAATACTGCTTTTGTTTGGCATCTTTCAAGCAGCCTTAGGAAACAACTTATGCATTCAACATTCCATGTTCATCCAGACATTCAATATCTCATTATGTTTAAATTAAGAGAGAGGCATGAATGCAGTCCCTGGAGCCATTGTGTTCCCTAGACTGTAGGAAACATACTTTATGCAGAACAGACAGCCTGAAAATTGACCTGACATGTGACTTTGGTGTTTGAGGAGTTAATGGCATTGACCCTTATACTTAGTATTTCAAACTTAGGTGTGTGTAGCACTCTGCAAAAAACAAATAAAGACAAATGTGAGAGAAGCAAATAGTTCATAACATGAAGAGTTTACTGTTTAAGTTTCACAAGACTATTGAATGAATTTCTACATAGTAGGGCACAGAGAACCAAGTGTAACTAACCATGAGCAGGAAGCATAAAAAAATGGTAAAGGCAGATAATGTAGTTATCCTGGAAATCAATGCAAATACCTAGGAGTATTGTGCAGCTTGGTGTTTGTCTACTTTTGTAAGTAATGTAAGACAATATTAAGAAGGGACACCAGAAAAAAGGAAAGCAGAAGGATTGTCTGGTAGTCTCAGAAAGTAGCTGGTGGAAAGGTAATAGGCATACACAGAGAAATATATTAAGGAAATTTTAGGTGAAATCAGAAGAAGGTGTGAACTGAGAGAAGAAATCCTTGCAGTTATGTAAGTGGCAGAAGTAAGAAAGGGCCTATGTTTGATGGCAGTGGTGGAAGCTGCTTATGACGAAAAATGTTAATTTGGATACTAGACAGCCGCAGCTTGCGATTTATACAAACTTGGAAAGAATACAGAGACTTAGCCCAACTACAGTAGCTGTCATAATAGATGCACAGCTCTGAAAAGACAGCAAAACTTAAATATAAAAAAACTGAAATGAGGTTAAGCGCTGGCAGAATTGCGACAGTATTTCTGCCTGCGGTTTTACTCGAAAGCAGCGCCCACAGTCAGAAACTCGGTTGACCACCCATGATACATCTCACGTGACACTCATACATGTGATATGTAATGTAGCACTGAGCATACACAGATCAAGAGTACTTGCAGTGCTACTTTGAAAATTTCTCAGCAAATCTGGGTAGACGGAGGTTTGCCAGAGTTATTGTTAGAGTCTAAATTCCAGACCAATTTTATTTTAGTTGCTTATAGCATTCATAATTAAATTGTTTTCAGCTGAAGCTTTCTCCATTGAATGTTTACTTTTCCAGATCCTTTAAATGAAATCCAAGTGTCTACCTAAGGAATTTTCAGCAATGGGAAGAAAAGCACCTTTTCTTTTATGATCTGCTAAGACCACTTCAGCTTTGGAGCAGAACACATACCCATTGAGACTTGCAAGTAAATTGAATCTTAGACAGTCAACTCATTAAAGAGTTGACTAATACCTGTACTGCAGTAATACTCTGAGACTCCTGTGGATTTTCATTAAGTGGAGTTTGCTGATTCTTAAGAAAAAAAATCTGAATTTTGTATGTTTTTCTTTACAAAAAGTCAGAGACACAATTTGTTCTTATAACTGAAACGTCTTTATCCCATAATTTAACTTAGTGCAAAGCTGAAGGCTAAAACATTAAATTTTCTGTGTTTTTCTCCAATATTGTATTAGCTTCTTTGCTAGCTCTTTCTTTATACAAATTATAATTAAAAACCACCAACCAACCAATCAACAAATCCCACCCCCCTGTGGCTACCCGGGTCCCCCCAGTGGCACACGACCACACAGATGTAGTGTCAAAGGAGAAATCCGTTTATTGTTTACAAGAATACTTTTTTATAGTCTACATATAGTTTATACCTTTCTAACCACTGAGAAGCAATTCTCATATCGCTTCTCTCTCGTCCAATCAGACACTGCCATGTTGTACAAGCATCTTCCTTACATGGCATGGTCAGTCCTTTTGCTTTCAGTTCAGCTCCTTCTTCAGCTCCTGGGTCCTAGATTCCACCTGCCATCTGTGACTTACAAAAAACATTCACTGGCATTTCCCTACACCCCCCCAAAAAACCTCATGCAAATAAACCTGAAAATAAGGTGTAAAAAATTTAAAGAATATAGAACTTCTATGATTTTCATTGACACTGTTTTTGTGAGCTCATGAAATTTTTCTTACATTCACCTTTGCTGTAATACCTCTATCTACAAAAGGAAAAATGGGAAATTGGTGTCCGTTAGTCTGACTTGAGTGGTTTGCCGAGACAATAAAAAGTGAAAGATATCTCAGTGAAAGATAAAAAATGCCACCTACTTACCAAAGGAAGATTATGCCAAGCTAATCTGGTATCTTTGAGATAACTTCATGTTAAAAGATACATGATAGTTATTGAAGTTTGCCATTTATAGAGCAAAGAACTTTACCATTAACAGCATCAACATACTGTAAAGGAATTTGGTTAGTCCCAAGGCTGAAGTGGGATAGACCTTGTCTGTAAATAACAGAGGGAGGGAGGCAGAGAGATTTCAGCAATGACTGTGACAACATGAGGAGCAATGGTGTATACTTGGTGTGAGTAACTTCAGAAGAGAGTTTCTGACTGTCAGAAAGCTAAAATTCAGGAACATCACTGTTTTGGAAGCAAATAACCTAGTTGTGAAGATAGAGTTTGATAAATGTTTGGAACCATATGACTTGCTTAGCTGCAGTTGCAGACAGCCGAAGACAATGATCCTGGGGAATCCTTTCCACTCCTGAGTTTCTTTACACTGACTATTACGGTACAAAATGTCAGTGTCCAGTGGATGTGCACATGTGTATGCTGATAAGTGAAGATGTTAAACCCAACTATGCTTCTGACTATTTCAGGAAAAAAAGTGGTAAACTGTTCAGTTTTCTAGGACCAATTTTAAAAGAAAAAAAAAAGAATCAGAAGAAATGGGGTATTGAAAACATCCTGTGTTGTTGTATATCCATGACTGCTGGAATAAGAAAAAGAATTTATGTTTACAGAGACTTTTATTCCAGTTTCTTGACATTTAATCTAGGATAAATAGGAGAATATGATTCCTTGTTTGTACTTCTTACTTTGTTTAAAATGGCTACAGGATGCATAGTTTGCATAAAGAACTTTTAAAACCTCGCTGTTTGTTTTGTTTGTTTGTAAGTGGTCTCTTCACAAATACAGGAAAACCAAAGGAGTGAAAATATGCTCACAACTATGGACATCATGCCTCAGCATCCTGAAAGGTGTTTGGCTTTAGATTACTCAGCTGATTGCTTTCTACGGCTTGGCTCATACAAGCCCGTTCCTCTGTATACTCCTTGGTACCTTGGCTTGCCTGAGCGCCTTTAGAGTTCTGCCCGTTGCAAAGATCTCTGTGTTGAACATACAGTGACAAATATTCTAAATGGATCTTTCCTTTATCAATTCACTGTTATACTTTCAAATGCTCAATCCACAATGTTTCCAGGATACAGTAAATTGTGTGTAGTTCGACTTTCAGAAGCCTTTTGATCTCTGAAGACATCTCAGCATGCAGTAGATGTGAAGTGCTTTATGCCACTCAGACAGAAGTGTGCTCCATGAAAGAAACAGCCTTTATTTTTGCAGTTGCAGGCTTTACTTAAACTGGAAATTACTCAGTGCCAGAAGACAGGCCCAGGCACTAACTTCATTGTCTACATTGTAAAATTGTTTGAGCAGTCCCTGGAATGGTTTGTCCCTGGGAAGTCAGCCCAGTCCTCTGCCAAACAGTTCCTGGGCATGTTTTGAAAATTAGCACGGTCCAGGCACCATGCCCAACATGTAGTTTGGATGTGGGCACTCTTTTTTGGATGATAATAGACTTCACTAGTGCCAGATGGCCTCAGAGCCAGAGGGAATAAACAAAGCCTGATTGCATATGCCATGTGCTGGTGCAGAGAATCTCTTGTGCTGTAAAATGATAGCTTAACTTGAGTGTACGTGAGCGTCTCCATGTTAAGAAACTGTAACCTGAAAGACTAGATTTTAGAAAAGGGCAACCTCAGACTGAGACTTTGTGGCATCCAGGAAGACAGAGTGAACATTATGCAATTCCTGTCTTGCTGAAGAAATCATAGGCACAGAATAAACCCTTGGCCCATACGTTCAATGCACCTTCTCAAATAGACACTAAGTATAAATTGGCTTTAATCTCTCCTGAGTCCCCTCTGGCCTTAAGACATATTTATACTTATTTACTGTTCAGACTGCCTGAAATAATAAAGGGGTTGTGTTGCAACCCATCAGATGGGTGTTTTTAGCATACAAATTAGAAGGTATATGTTGTATGCTTTAGGATGTGGTGTATTCAAAGATGCAGCATCTAATGCGATGTTGTTACAAGGCTGTGCTGTTGGGAGAGAGCCAAAACAAATGTATCCTTGACTATTATGAACTGAGAGCACCTCCTGTTATGTTTCAGCAATGCCTAGAAGAGTGTTTTTTGAAGTGGCCCAAAATAGAGGTGAGGAGTGACTTTGCGAGGAGACTGATCAGGGGTCCAGTGTGTGGTTTCTATACTTGCCCTCTCTTCCTGACAAATACAGCTGTACTCCTAGATGGTGTGTCCATGGACACAAGACCCTAATCTCTTGAAAATTCCTTGAAGGTTTTAGGTTGTCTCTGAAATTTGTGGGATAAACTACTTTAATGCAGGGCAAATTCTAATAACAGGATGACAAAGATCCCTGCACTGGATTTCTTTGTTGTTCTCTACTTTATTCATTATATGCAGTAAAGACATATCTAATAAGAGGTTGGAGGTCTGAGCTCTCCAACAAATGTTCATCTCAATATCTAGCTGAATACTTCTGTAGTCCAACAGCTGATTTATGAGGTAGACATCTCCACTTACTGAGGTAAAGACAGGTGTCTTGAGACAATAACTTCTTCAGCCGTAAGGTTTTTATCTCCTGCTGCAAAGACTCTGAAACTGAGAGATGACAAGGCCATGGCAGTGCCCTTTCTGCAGGATAAACTTAGGCAAAGAGGAAAACAATAGTTAATAATTATGTCAGAAAGAGATGTATTGATATTATGATAATATGAGATGAATTTTCAGTGCTTGTTTTGGGGGGAAGGGTGGGGAAGGCATGTTATCTTTCAGGAAGAAAATAAAATTGATATCTCTTCTGATAACAGAAGTGGTGTATTAGGGTTGTTTTTGTTTGTTTTGGGTTTGAAAAAAAACTTGGCAGTGTGGCTCATCAGTACTATTTAACTTAATCGTGCTTCATAGAGACAGATTGTGAAAAGCAAAGCAGAAGGTTAATGAAAAGAGGCTCCTTTTTAGTGAAACAGAAAAGGTCTCTCTTTAGCTTGTGAAGAAACTGGATTTTCAGTTCAGAGGAAGTTGTACAATTCTGGAGATATAAGAAATTAAAAATGACTGTCTTCAATTGTATCCATTTGGCTGAAGAAGGTTTACACTATTTCAAGACAACTGTATAACAGAGGGGAAAGTGCATATCCCTTCTATGTTATATACAACATTTGCCAAATTCCTGCCACTTCTGCTGCAGGATTGCTATCAGTGCCCATAAATGCCCTGGAAATGCTTGTTATAAATTTCTGTCACTGATCAGAAATAACATAGCTTATATTAACTTTAACCAGTTTGTTCATAGTCATGGTCATCTGCTGATGCCAAAATGCAGCCATTTCTAGAGCTTTATGACTTAAATATATTTACTTTATGCATAAGGTTCTTATACATCTTAACTGGTATTCAAAACAATCAGGAAAATAACCTTTGTCATCCTTTACACAGTGTTCATTTCTGTTTTCATGGGAAAACATTATGAGATTATAGAAGTTATTTGAGGGTATGTTTGTGCGGAGTTGTATACTGTAGGCATACAGAAGTAAGTATTTGCTGGTGTGCTTTGAGAAAAACCCTTGATTGAGAAGTTCTATTAAGTACTGCTATAGGAAGAGAAGGAACCAGACTTCCAATGAATTACTCTTCAAAGAACTAAGGGACTTCCAAACCAACTGCTCTTGTCCATAAGGGGGATTTTCACTTGCCAGAAATTAACTGGGAGCATCACACAAGTGGTACAACTTGGGCCAGAAGATTTCTAAAAAACCTTGATAACCTCTTTGATCTGCTGCTTGTCAATAGAAAGGATTTCATGAGTGAAGTGGAGACCAGTGGCTGTCTTGGCCACAGCAACCATGAAGAGATCAAGTTTTATATTTCTGTTGACAGGAGGAAAAATGCCAGCAAAACCTCAACTCTGATCATGAGGAGAGAAGACTTCAGGCTGCTCAGGGAATTAGTAAGTAAAGTCTGGAAAAATGTTTTTGCGGGTGCTGGGATCCATCAGTGCCTTTTAAACATCACCTTCTAATGGCAGAGGAGCAAGCAATTGTCAAATGTCGGAAGTTAAGCAGGCGAGGAAGAAGGCTGCCTTGGCTAAGCATGGGTCTTGTCTTGGGAACAAGGCAAAAAGGGAAGGTACATGCTCAGTGGAAGCAAGATCAATGGCCATTGGAAGACTTCAGAGATGCTGCTTGCCACTAAAGGGAGAAAAGTTGCGCAGCCAAAGGTCAACTAGAGTTGAAGCTGGTCAAAAATGTGAGGGAAAATACAAAGTTTTTTCAAATACATTAATGGTAATGGGCAGTATAGAAGTATCATTGCCCCATTACAGGATAGCGATGATCAGCTCACAAACAGGGACAGAGACAAGGCAGAGCTGTTTAATGCTTTCTTTGGCTTTGTCTTCAACACAGATGATGGACCAAGAGGGTCTCGGTGCCCTGAGCTGGAGGATCATGACTGCAAGAGTGATTAACTCCCAGTCAACCCTGAAATTGTGCCAGATCTGTTGCTCCAGCTGGATCCCTACAAATCTATGGGACCTGCTGAGATTCATCCCAGAATCATCAAAGAGCTAACTGATGTCATCACAAAACCTCTCTCAATGATTTTTGAGCAGTCTTGGGAATCTGGAGAAGTCCCAGCTGACTGAAAGCTGGGGGATGTTGTCCTGATTTTCAAGAAGGATAAGAAGGGGGACCGTGGTGGTTTGAACCACTATACCAACTAGGGGGCATAACAGTGACGAAAGACTGAACAGATCCAACAGCAAGCAACAGATTTATTGTCTAGGGCTCTACCAAAAACCTTATGGGATCCTGAGACACTCAACGAAATACACAATATAACACCTGACAATGTCACGCAAAAACCAACCAAACAAAGCCAGCTGACTGGCCGAGAAGCAAGGGACGGAAAGGGGAAGCCACCTCACTGATGATACACTCCCGGCCCTTGAAGCTCCCACAAGACAAAAAAGGTGAAAAACATCTCCACCCCCCCAGGGACATCCACGGGGGAAACCTATGATGTGCAGTTAGGCTGGATTGGCTCCGATGGTGCCGCACTGCTGCCTGTGCCGATGGAGGTGAGTGGAAGCAAGCTGCATGGTCCGGGAGCTGGGAGGAGGGAAGCCGTGCTGCTCTTGGCTCAGGAGGGAGCCAAAAGAGAGAGAGGACTTCCATGTTTGGGCTTTTTATGCCCTGGAAGTCACGTAGGAAATTTGGCATCTTCTTCCTGGCCAAGCCATCCCACGATTGGCTGGCGGAGCCCGCCTCCACCCTTTTCCCCAGATCCGGCGCTCTGAGATAAATGGCGGCTCCTGCCGAAAACCACGCGGTTGGGTCCTGGAGGCGCCATCGCCGCCAGCCACGGGGAACCCCCGGGGCCACCGGCACCGCTCGTGGAGCACTCGCTGCTCGCTGGGACCCCCAAGAGGGATCCCCAGAGTGGTGGCACCACTCCTGGCTATCCGGAGCGGTCTCCGTCACTGTGCTGTCACCGCCAGCACAGCACCAGCACAGGGCACCTGCCGCCGCCCCCGGGGCCCCACGGGAGGGATCCCTGGGCCATCGGGACCGCAGGAGCCGCCTGCAGGCCAGGGAGGGCAGTGTGTGCAGCCGCGCACTGCAACGACTAATGGGGAGGCACTGCTGCCATCCCCAGAAAGCCGGGCAGCGGCAGCACTGATCACAGCCCGCTGTATGGGGCTGGGGGGGGGCTGTGCGAGCCTGTGCTGCCTGCTGCTGCCCCGTTCTGCCCACCACCATGAGCTCGGAGCCGCCACTGCCGCCAGCGGAGAGGTGCTGCACAGCTCCGCATGCTCTGCATGATGCCAGGCAGGACCAGGCAGCGCTGCCTGCCCGCAGCCCACTGCTGTGAGCTGGGACGTGCTGTGGGAGAGCGCTGCGCCACTGATGCCTCTCCAGAGCTCTCCCTGTGCAACTGTCGGTAACAGGGGTCTGCACCAGGAGAAGGGAGTGCTGCCAGCGCCAGGGATCACGATATGTCCCTGTGTCACTCCGCGGCGGAACACACAGCCCCCTTCACCCGGTGCCGCGGGAGCGCCAATTCCATTCCTGTGTCTCTCCGCCACCGCCCCCTGGCCCCTGCCCCAGGATGCAGAGAGCAAAGGTGGGAAGGAAGCTCTGCAGAGTTCCCAGACTTTGGCTTTCCTTCATGTCTCCAAAAAACCCAAGTTTTACAAACAAGCGAACAAGCCAACAATCCGAACACCCTCCTCTCGCCCTTCCCCCCCTGAAAAAACCACCACCCCAAACCCATAACAGGGACCCTAGAAACTAACTAGAGGCCTGTCATTCTCACTACAGTGCCTAGTAAAATTACGGAGAGGATAATTCTCTGAAGTATTGAAAAACACCTGAAAGACAACATTGCCATTGGGCACAGCCAGCATGCCTTCCTGAGAGGAAAGTCATGGTTATTCAGCCTGATTTTCTTTTATGACAAAATAATCTATGTAGTGGATCAAGAGAAGCCAGTTGATGTAATCTTTTTGGATTTCAGTAGAGCTTTTGATACTGTCTCTCACAGGCTCCTTCTCTCCAGCACACAACTGGACAAACACATCATGAAGTAGGTGAGCAAGGGCTCACTGGTTGAGCGGAGAGAGTAACAGTAAATGGAATAACACCAGATTGGTGATATGTCACTAGTGTGGTTCTAGAGGCCTCCACCTTAGGCCATGTCCTCTTCAATATCTTCATAAATTCCTTGGATGCAAGACTAGAACAGATACTAAGCAAGTTTGCATTTGGATACAAAACTTGGAGGAGCTGTTGACTCCCTTAAAAGCAGGAAGGCCCTGAAGAGAGACCTTGGCAAATTACAGGACTGGGCAATCACCAACCATACGATGTTCAACAAGGGAAAGTGCTGGATTCTGTATCTGGGGTGGAGCAACTCTGGATATACATATGGACTGAAGAATGAAATGCTGGAAAGCAGTGCCATGAAAAGGGACTTGGGAGTTTCTGGTTGATGGCAAGTTGAATACGAGTCACCAGCGCACTGGCAGCCAGGAGGACCAACCATGTCCTGAGGGGCATCAGGCAAAGCAGCCAGCTGACTGAGGGAAACAATTTTCCTTCTCTGCTCTGCCCTGGTGCAGCCTCATCTTGAATACTGTGTGCAGTTTTGGGCACCACATGTAAGAATGATATTAAGATAATAGACAGCATCTAAAGGAGGGAAACAAAGATGGTGAAGGGCCTTGCGGGGAAGCCATATGAGGAGTGGCTGAGGTCACTTGGTCTGTTCAGCCTGGAGAAGAGGAGATTGAGGGGAGACCTCATTGGATTCTACAACTTCCTTGTGAGGGGAGGAGGAGTGGGAGATACTGATCTCTTGTCTGTGGTGACCAGTGACAAGATCAGCAGGAATGGCCTGAAGCTGGGTCAGGGGAGGATATTAGAAAAAGGTTCTTCATCTTTGGTTGGGAACAGGATCCCCAGGGGAGTAGTCACAGCACCAAGCCTGACAGAGTACAAGAAGTGTTTGGACGATACTCTCAGGCACATGGTGTGACTCTTGGCAGGGCCAGGAGTTGAACTCGATGAGCCTTGTGGGTCTGTACCAACTCATATTCTGTGAGTCCCACTGTGCACGATATAGGTATCATTTTATAAATGCGTAAAATGTGTATTTTACCCTCTAAATGCCTGCAATGCATGGTCACCAGAAATAACTGCCCCATGTGGACAGTTGAGATGCAATCACATTATTTCCCAAGAATATGAAGAGGCAATTTCAATTGCACAGCCTGCACAGTTCTTTGGCCATGTGAAAGCTGATGAGTATTATCAATTTATAGGGTGTCATGTGCAATGAAGTCACCACTTTCTCATGATTCACAGACAAATAAACAACCATCTGGTACTCACACTATCTGGTTTATCTCTTTTTCTGTTTTACTACTCTCTATTTTTACAGTGACCATGCATCACCTCCCTCTGTGGTGATGGATCATAGATTTCAGTCGTTCTTTGGCTTACCACTTCCTTCTTGTCCAACAAATTGAAATCTTTAAAAGAAAAGGCAGTTACTTAGGAAATCAAGTGGTTAAGCTTTCTGGATAGTCTCAGTTTTATGTTGGTGCATACTGCAGTGCTCTTGTGAAAGATTAGCCTAACTGTCATTTGAAACAGCTTTTATTTGTAAAGTTTTGAGCGAAGGATAACACATATATTTTAAACAGTATCATTGCATCTCTACCTTAAATTTGAATTTATTTTCTTGATATTCACATTGGTTTTAGCTTCACCTTCTGAGAGTTCATTATGTTTATAAAATTCAGAATTTTTCCATAAAATTATCCTTCTTTAAAAAAAAATTAAAAAATCTTTCCCTTCCCCTCCTTTTGCAAGATAATACTTCCTTCCCACCCCAAATAAAGAGAATAAATTTGGACAGTAAGATTATAGAGTGACAGATGAGAGAAAAAAAGTAAATGCATTAGTTGATAATACAACCCCACTTCAATCACAAGAGTTGCAAAGAACAAGAAAAAAATTTTAAACAGCTCTTCTTTCCTTTACCATTCTCCAGATAAGTACAGAAAGTATGAAAGAAAACCTTTCAGACTGCATTTTTTCCAAAAACTTGTTATAAAACTAGTGTATATAGAAGGAACAGTATACAAGTAGACAAGGGGGAAAAAGGTGTGTTTTCATAACTTGAGCAAAGGTTCATGCACACCATTGCTTTTAGCTGTCACGTTCCACAGCTTGACATACACAGTCACTACATCCCACTTCCTGTGCTTTGAGTACTGTCAGTCCTGATAACCAGCGTGAAAACATAAATGGTGGGAGGACTCACAGCCTACTTATCTCACTGAGAAGGAAAATAAGAAGAGGTATTAAAAAAATAATAAAACATAAGCAATTGTGGGAAATTCCTGATAATAGACAGGCCCACTCTAAAATGCTGGCTATGACTATGATGGTGGCAAGCAGTCCTACATTGACACAGGTGAAATGTATTTGGTACTATAAAATCAGATGTTAATAATTGTAAGCATAAGACACATTCCAGTAACTAACCAGACCCTGTTATATACTGAACCTGTTTCCTCTTTTTTCCAGATGAAGTAATGATTAGAACTAATTTTTTAATGAGAAAACCATGGAATGGTTTTGAATTTTCCAGAAGTACTGAGGGAAAGCTCTTGATGGGGGCATGAGCACAACAGAAGTGCTTCCTAGGGTTCTTGGATGTTGGCTGCCATGAGGTGATCAAAAAGGGGATAATCATAAGGTTTTTGTCATGAAAATCTTGGTACAAGGTATGAATGGTGTTTAAAGACATGATTAAAATGGCAAACATAGGAGTGGGGAAATTAAAGCAACAAAACTACTACTTCAGACAGGTATATTTTCATATATCTTCATATATCTTCAGTTTGTGTTGGTTATGAATTTGGCCTAGCACTTCCCTAGATTTGTTTGCTATACTGTGTACTCTTAGTGCCCAGATCTATCTCCTCTTCATGTTGCAGTTTTCATTGTTTGATTGGCACTCAAAAGTACTTTCACAAGATTGATAAGGCTTGCTCCTTCTAAAGCTACTGCTAACTCCAGTCATCACTTTAAACAGGTAGCTACCTAAAGTGTATATATCTAATAAATAAATACATATATGTCTCTCCCTAATACAGTCTTCTACATCTCTTAACTTCAACAAAGACCTAGAGGTATAGCCAAGTGGGCAGAAAAGATTAATATTACCAGTTTGACAGTACCTCACCTTTGAACATAGTGGTGTTTTCCTTGATCTGAAGCTGCATACCTGTTTCCAACAGGCTTAAAAGAAGGCAGCAAAATCTGTCACCCCTCAATGCTTGCCTACATCTCTGGCACAGTACAGAAAGGTGAGAAGTAGTGAATTAGGCCCAGGTGATCTAATTTAACTTACATCTGGGGAAATTACTGTGTGCAGAGACACCCTCTGCACACAGACATGAGCCTCTGGTGAAGCAAGCTGAAGCGTGACCGTTCCTGCTATATTGCTTGTTACAGCTCTGCCCAACCTGTGGCTAACCTCCAATCTTCAAGAGTTGTGATGTTTTCATCATGTGTTGTTGTGAGGCAAGATGAGTCCCTTTGCCTGTCAGAGCCATTGCAGCCCATTCTGCAACCTGAGCTGATTTGCTGCAGATGGGTTGAGTTGGTTTTCTCTCTCATGCCAGGAGGTATGTGTGAGGCTCATTTTGTGAAGTTAATTCTCATGGCTAAGTAAAGAAACTTCAGAACTAAATGTGATCTCTTTGACTTAGTGGTCTGACCATAGCAAGACAGCTGATGAATGTATAGATGTGGAGGAAAGATAGACCTCACCACTATCTCACTGCATCCTGGCCTCTCACAGCTATCTCATCCAACTCATTTTTATATAATTAACAGTAATGTTTTGCTAGCTATGACAGGAATGCTCTGGTGTCTTTATGAGACTGTGGCTCATGCTTGGCAATCCTAACAGGATATGGGATTGTAGAAAGGGTCGGGTAGTGCACCCATCAGGATCCTGGGCAAGTATCCACCTTCCCTGTGAGACTCAGGCCAAGGCTTGTGCCTCCTTTGTTTCCTTGCCACACAATTTTTTCCTTCCTTGCTTGGTGACCTTAGGGCAGCTTTGGCTTCAGGGTGATATTTGCAGGATTTCCTACAGGTTGCAGGTGTGATGTGGGCAAGATTTGCCTCCAGGGAGTGGGAGAATGTCTGCTGCTAAGTAAGTACCTGTATTGCTCCAAAGCTCTCTGTAGCTGGAAACTGCATTTCAACATGCTGCAGAAAGGCTGTGATTTTAGGGATACTATCCAGACCTTGCTCAGGTGTTGGAAGCTGAACTTTTGCAGTTAGAACTGCACCAAGCTCCCTTAGGTTGTAAGAATTCAACATTGTATTCTGAAGTGGACAACATTTCTGGAATGGTGAAATACATATGAATGGATGCTCAATACATTCATAGCACACACAAACATATTGGCTACATATTCATTAACAGATTAAGGCAATTCAGGGATTACTCAGGGTTCTGGAACTTGACCTTTTCTTTAGTCAAATTGTTAGAAAGACTCCTAGAATAGATCTGTCTCATTGTAATTATTATTTTTTAATAATTTGTGATCACAGTCATGGATAACAACTTTAAGTTGCCAATATAGATGTAAGTATCATTAGATTCATATGTAGAAAATACAATACCATTTAAAGGTGTTAAGTAAAAGGGGGGCGTTTGTATACCTGAATAGTGATGGTAGTGTTGTTTGTCTGGAGAGATAAGCAGCTGGCTTTATTGAAATATTTCTTTCTCTCAAATTTTTTTGTAATGAGACAGATTAGTTTGTAAACTTTCTACTTTATTTATGTCATGTTATGTATATCCTGAGGTTTTAATAGAAGTGAATTGGTGGTTTTTCCCCTTCACAAGCTATAAGGTATGAAGCAGAACAGGAGAATTATACAGGAGAAAAATGCCAGCCTGAGTTGCCGAAGTCCTGGCAAGACACAGAACTGCAGGAGAGGGAGAAACAACTGGTTCAGGAACAGTTTTTCACCTTAGCACTGAGTATATAACAATGCACTCTTGCTGAGCTCAGATCTATTACTTTCACCCCATATACCTTTATTGGATTGTTTCTATTAAAAGTGTTATGCCTTTTCAAAGTGAGGTCCTTATTCACTGTCAGACATTTAGGCTCAAATAATTTTTGCTCTCCTTATTTATGTGTCTACAAAGGAGATGTGACACAGTGTTTATAACAAATCCCATGGCCACTTATTGGGTTGCTAGTCTGAAGGTTAGAATTAAAAAGAATATAATGAAAATAAATTTGTTTTAATGAACCTGAGCTAGTTGGTTGGAAATGGTCTTCTGTATTTAAATTGTGCATAAAGACACCGGTGTGAAACTTGCCCCTGGAGCAGAAAAACAAAGATGTTGTTAATAGTTACCTAGCAGTATGTGGAAGTTGTCACTGGGATAAGGAAAGGACAGCAGAATCCCACGGGTTTGCTATGGCAGAAAGCAGAGCTACAGAACAAGCAGTCATTAGAAGAAATGCCAAGTGATTTTGTTTGCGCTGTTCCCGTATCAAGAATCATGGCTCAGTACCTTCGTGCTCTCTGTGGGAGCTCCTTTTGGTGGTCCAGCACTATCACTTTTTTACCATGTTGTTCAAAACCAGGCCTGTTTATCAGTCCATCAAAGAGGAACCAGATAATTACATTTTTCGAAAGCAGGGCTACTTGTGGGTAATGCAAGACACAGAGTTGCTGTGTAGTCAGCAGTGTCACCCGTGTGCTATTGCAAGGCAGAAACAAGGTGCACTGTGCTCCTGAAAAAAAAGCAATGCAAGGCCAGTGATCTACCTAACTTCTGTGGCACCATATCAGTGTATGACTTTGCTGTGTGACATTGTCAGCTCTGGTGCAGCATCCTGGAAATCTGAAAAACTTGCCTCGCTTTTCAGTGTAGCACACAAGGACAAACTGAGTCTTGAGTGCCTCTCTCATATTTCTTAAAGGAAATGTTCTGACAACTTTGACTTTTACAGAGCTGAACCTGAATTCCAAAAACACAAAATGGCAAAATTTGGCTTAAGAACTGACCAAAGACAAACACAATCTGAGAAAGATACAGTTCTGCTAGGGAAGTGAAAAAAAGAGACACTTTTGGAATCTGCTTTCCCTCTAACTCGGTTTCTAAGGCAGTAATTTTCCAGTTTCCTTTAAGGTCTGGCAGGGAGCTGGCCTTGTGTGATAGTTTTGACCTCAGTGGAAGTCAAGGACTCTCAATAAATCATTAAATCATGTCCTTAGAAAGAGGAAAATACTTTATTTTACTAAGCATCCAGAAAGCAAAACAAGTTTTACTAAGCATCCAAAAAGCAAAAGACAGTTTTAAAGGTGAATCAGATCTGGGACATAAATGAAGCTATCATACCAATTTTCATATAATCCACTCCTTATCATAAATCAGAAAACGTATTTCAGGAGAATTACATATTTTTGAAAAGGTTAGTTTTAGTAAAGTATAACACAGCATTCAACTAACAAGGACACTTAAGAAAAACAAATGGATAATTTTCATTTTTTAAATAGGAATTTAATTGTATTAGACTTTGTATATCAAACTACCCACAATTTAGACATGCATTTACAAAATTAGAATGGAAATTTTATCTCTGCTTTCCAAGATGTTTCCAATTTGGGAAGTATCTGAGCCTGGACTTTTGAGTCTGCTCACTATAATGGGCATATGCAAAACTCTTTATCAAGACCTGATTGTAATTACATGTACATTTTACTCTTCTGGAGCAGGTTAGGGCAAACCTGCCTTTAGATGGCACAGACACAAATTTGAGTATGTGATCCCCTACTGAGAACATCTGAGGTGGTGATAATGATACATTTTGACTGCCTGCTGCCCAAATAAAATGAGAAATTAGTAGGCACTATAAGGGATGAATAGTGGTAAAAGTGGAGGGGAACAACAGGTAGTAAAATAATGGTTGTAGAGGCATCCTTGGAGAAAAGAGAGGAAGATGGTGAGATTTCCAGTATAGATGGAGGAGGCTCATGTTTGTCTGAAGCTTTTCAAAACACCAAATTTCAGCTGGTGTGTACAGCTCTGTTCTGAGGAGTCAAACTTCCACAGCTCATGTTCATGGTTTAGTAATGGTGATGGATAATGTGTGCACTGCTGGTAAACGGGACATAGTTTCACTTGACGTTACCTGGTTTTACTGAAGCCACAGAAATATGTTTTGTTTTGGGGTTTTTTTTGTGTGTATTACTTTTCTTTACAAATTTTGATTCCTGTGTGATGGTCCATTTCCAAAACTAGACTTAGAATACCTGATATCCATGTAGTCATCACCATAGACTTCACATAAATGAAAGTTTAATCTCTGCCATGCTAATGAGATTTGTCTCCTTTATTAACCCATGGATATTTAAAATACACCTCCTGTGTAATAGAAATTGTAAATCTGGCAGCTCTGTTAAATCTCAAGGACTGAAAGTGTAATTTGATTCCTAAACCTGTGTTCTCTGATGAATTGTATTACCTACATGAGCTGGCTTTCCAGTAAGTAGCTTTTTTTTTAGTGGTTTAGTAGTTTGGGCACTGAATCAGCTCTGAACCTCATACACTCTCAGTTCTTAAACACAAGTTCCCTGTAGCCTCCTGCCTTTCTTCAATTTTGTAGAATTCCTGAGAGCTTCAGATTTTGAGTGACATAAAACATTGGTTTAAAGCTTTTCAGTTTTGAGACATCGTACTGAGATTTACTGAAGTAGAAGTGTAAGTGCTAGTAATTAATCAAGGTTACCTGGCTGGTTGGTGTGCTGGAAGTGAATGAATTCCCAATAGGGGTTTTACATGAAAAATATTAAGTTTCAAAAGGAGCTGGATGAAGTCAGGGTGTTAGAATGTAATTAGAACGCAATTTAAAGAAAGAGAACTCTTTCAGGGGAAGGAAGTGCATAATGCATTGATGTGCCATCAAAGACTAATTTCAAGCTATTAGTTAAAAGTGACACCTGGAGACCTAATATTAGGTATTTGCATGCAGGGCGCAGGAAAAATATATTTTCACGGATATGAGTAGAGGTGAATTTATCTAGCAACATTTATTTGGTACAGCCCAACTATATCGCATTGGAAGTGAAAAATGAATGTGAAAGTGCATTCAGTGCATTCAAAAGATCAAATCATGGTTATTTCTTCATACAGTGAAGAAATGTCACAACCACCCATACTTCTGAATGTTCTCCCCTTCTTTGCTTATCACCTGGGTGACATTGCTCTCACTGCCGTTGTTGCAGACCGTACAAATGATGCAAAGATGAAAGAGCATTTAATGTAAAATGAATTTTCAACCTCTTGCACTTTTCACTCTTCACGATTCTTTTGCTTCTTGAGACTTCTGTGAGAGGAGCAGGAGAAAACTTTGGCAAGAGGACCACTTCATTGTGATCCTACAAAATGTAATGAACTGAAGACACTCGTATCAGTGACTATAGAATACTTCCTTTGTGTTATTCTGTGTAGCGCTTATACAAATGCTTTCAGGTACAGTTGTGTAGTTGCACTTTTACCATATTTCCTTTGTATTCTTTAAAATATTCAGTTGTATGATGTGAACTCCAGTATCACTGAGGCTTATGTGAAACACCTTTGTCTCGCAAAGCCTAAAATGGGACCTATTTTCTATCACGTAGCTGTTGGTACACAGCGATGCACATTACAGACAGAAACACAGCTGCTGGAAAACACCACTGATCAGAAAAGGCATTTCTGAGAGATGAAAATGAACATTCAGTCTTGACCTTTAGGTTTCCTTACCATGCAAACGGAAATGTCATTGTCTTGAGTATTTATAGAACACTGACTTAAGTCTTGAATCTCTTTCACATTTTTAGTGAGAAATGGTGAACATTTGTCACCTGCTACTGAGGATGAAACTGCCAAGCCAAAAGAAAAGAGACAAATATCTTTACACAGAATTCTTGCATATTATTTTGACTGCCATTTGAGGTTTTTCAGTATCTTCAGTAGTAATGATGTATTAGGTTTTTTGTGAAAATAGAACCTGATTTTTTTTAATCAATTATTATTTCAGAAGGTATTTCTGTAGCAGCTCTGGAGAAAATGGGCTGGGAAGGCTGAGTATCCAAAAATCCTGGCCTTGTGACAGAGCTTGACTGTTGCTAGTAATTTGAAGGCTGAAAAATGAAAACTGAATGTATTATATTTCTGTAATTTAAAAATATTTCTATGCTGATTCTTTGTCACACAGGGGCAAACTGTTAAAGGGGAAAAATATTCTGTAATTGTCTTGAATGCTCAATATAGCAGTTCTAAAAAGGAATGCTTTAAATCATAACAGTAATTTCTGCATAAAAGCTGGTTGAGCAGAGGCTATATTACAGAAAGAAGGATCATCTCTTTTCATCATTCCCTGCCTGAAATGTTGCTATATACACTTCAGCTCATCTGTCTCTAATTTTTTATCTTAGTGTCAGCCTTTTTGGGACAGCAGTTCAGACATTAGGACAAGAAGACTAAAGGTGTGTTTATTCCAGATTTCTATCTCAAACATCAGGAATGGATGCTTAGAAAGAGTATAAAAAGTCGTGCTATATTGCATAACTCTTTTGTAAAGACAGCTTTAGGTTTTACCATCTCTACTAATTTTGTATCATCTGTAAATTCATCACTTATCCCATATGACAGTTCATAAGTGAATCTCTTGAATAGTTTTTATTCTGAAACCAGTTCAGTTCCTGAGGTAATTTCTTCCTTATACACGGAATGGATTGTGTCTTAAAAATTTGGTGGAGAGGTTCCTTGTCAACAGTTTTCTGGAAATTTATGCAATTCTGTGAATCACACTGTCACTGTCAGTATACCTGCTCAGTCATACCTGTGTATGTGACCCTTGACATTCTACTGTAAAAGTTGCTCCAGTATAGCCAGGATATCAAATGTTGAGCAGATCTAAAATTTCTCATAGCTCCACATGCACAGAAGTTGGACTTTTTGGTGTCAGTTACTTGCATTCTCTCTCAATAATACCCTTTTAAAAAGTGGGTTTTTAACTCGGTATACTTCATTCCTGAGGAAGTTGTTAGTCAGTAGTTTTCCACTATACCAGAAGTTCAACAGTCTCATAGTTTGATTATTATACCACTTGATGTTAAAGTCAATGAAGCCCAAGTGATTCTTTCACACTTATTTTATCAATCAGTTCATAAAGGTTCCCTACAGACCTTTTGGTAGCTGGCCAAACTTGACCCTTATAAACAAAGAGGCTGTGAATCTCTCTAGGCTTTTCTTAAATGAATGTGACTAAAGAGAATTTATCAAAGTTTTTCATTACAACTTTAACTTTTTTTAGTTCTATTACCTCTGCAGAATGTACACATTTTCTGCCATGAAGTAAAGAAGTTTTTATTTACTCAAATCAGTCTTCAAAATCTGTATTCATCTGTGTACATACTTTTATGTATATTAGTTTTATCTGAATTTGCCCTCTTTTTGTTTCCCTTCTTCAGATAAGACTTCTGCTTTAGCAGAAATATTTCTAACTTTAAATGCCTTTCTTTATGGTTGTTCAGCAGCTCTGACTTTGGTAGATCCTTTTCTGTTTCTCTTTGATTGGAAAGTATGGTTTACAGTGAGATTCCAGTTTAGTTATCTTTAAATAATCTTAACTCTGCCTGCAAGAGTTTTATTCTTCTATGTCTTCCTTTTAATTTGTTTTTAACAAGCTTCTTCATTTTTTGTCGTTCTCTTTTTTTTTTCTTGAAATTAAATCTACTTCATTCTTGCAATTGCTAAATTTGAATATGTAGTAGTCATAATTACAGAGCAACTCTTCAAAAGTAACATTGCAAACCACATCTTGTCTGCTGAAGACTAAGCCAAATTCGTTCTTCACTTGTGGTTTTTCTGAGTAGTAAGTTTAACAAGCAGTCATTTACGATATTTAAAACTTGTACCTCTGTATCATTTCTCACAATGACATTCCTTCACTTTACATGGGTATAATTGAATTTTCCCATGTTTATTATTTGTTCTGCTCTGGCAGCTTCTGTGACCTCTGTCTATGCAGGTTAAAGTCACATCTCTGCCCTCCTGGCTGGTAATAACAGGCTTCCTATTAGGGTAAGACTCACAACGGTACAAAATTGTTGTGTTCCTTCTTGATGCAGTTAAATTACTTACCCTATTTTTCCTGTTTAACTGTGTCTTCTCCCTTTCTCTTAGTCATATTACATTATAACATCCCTTTTACTTTGCATTCCTATGTAATTGCTGCCAGAGACCAAGTGTGCTTGGGTCAATGACCTAGATCTAGTGACATCTTCCAACAACTATCTGGTCCTATTCACACAGGGCTTGTCCTACCATCCCGGCCAGAAGCAGAGTAACCAGGAGGCACTGTAGCAACCCTAACTTTGGGCATTTCCATGCAGATGGGGCAAGGTGGAGTGTGGGGAAGCCCATGGCTGGGCAGAGGTGTGGGGAGATGGGGACTGGCCCTGCTGTGCTGTTAATGGCCCGGGGACAAACCCTGAGGGCCTGAAATGGGGTCCAGGGTGTGGGCAGGGTGTGGGGGTCCATGGGGATGGGCAGGGGCAGGCAGGGCTGGCAGTGTCCCAGGGGTCCTGACTTCTGGTCACAAACAGTATTGTTTTGTTCTTCCTTCACCGACCTCCTCAGAACGAGTGGCAGAATTTTCTCTGTGGATGGCAAGACTCTAGCCTAGAAACATTTCCATAGTTATAAAAGGAATATACCCTGTTACACCTACAGTGAGATCTGAATACCTCCTGCTCTTTTATATGGGCTGACTGCTGTTTATTTGCTTTGCTGATAACCATGAAACCTTCAACTTTGGCCTTCACTCCCTACCAATTCCCTTCTGAAATCAACAGTGGCCTGGGTCAATGTATGATAGCCACTAAAATTCTGAACAATTTTCAGTTCATAAATCAATATCCTCACCGGATGGAAAGCAATGATTTTTACCTGTGGATCTCTGTTGTTTTTGTTATATTCACAGGTGCAGAGGCAACACATCTTCCATAAAGGTTTCTGTATTTTAATTTTTCCATACTGGCCCTTTGAAGATTAATAACACTTTGCAAATGGATTAACTCAAAACAGGAAGCTGGTGGAAGTCAGGGGTTTAGCAAGTACACATAGTACTTCCTATATCACCTCTGAATTTATAGGTTTTTTTGATATTTTGTCTAGAACCACCCCCTCCCCTTGCTTTCTGTCAAGTAAGGGAACATTAACATAACAATATATACTGTTTAGTAGGAAATTACAAGTAGGAAAATCAGTTTTTATACTGTAAATTGACAATAAATCTGAAAAAAAAAGTTGTTTAGTCATTAGCAAAATCTTAATTGTCTTCTACTAATATGACGTATGAGAAAAGGATGCCCAGTGTAGCCAAAGGGGATCAGATTGTGCAAAAAACAATAGTGTTTTCCTCTACATTTCAGAAAACATTGTGTATAAATTCCCTCACTGCTCTTTTTTGTAAGGTAATGTCTCAGTAAATTATCTATGGATTTCTTTTCTCAAATAGTGCCTTTGAGAGGTAAACCATCAGATCCATGTTTGATTATGATCGTACTTGACCTCAGGAGTGCCTCATTTCTCCGCTTTTAGCTTCCTCCCAAATGTTTCTTCTTGTATCAGACCCTATTTAATATTCTTAAAGTCACTGCTTTTTGAGATTGAGCTGAGAGTACTACAAAGAACGATCTTCCCTTTGGGCAGATATTTCATACCTAATTTCCCTTTGACTCTGAGAGTGTTAGGTTGGCTTCACATGCAATTTATACTATTATTAAGAAGCTTATTTAAAATACACTGTGATGAAGTTCTCATAACATCTCTATTTGTTAGCAGCTGTAGGTGAACTGTGCTGTTTTTAACTTTTCAGAAGCCACTTTGGTATTCCCTAGTTCCCTAGTGAAATAAGTCTTCTGCTATTTTAACAGTTAGTGTAGTACACACATCATTTCATTAGGGTCTATTAAATATTTTCCACTAATCTTATGATGAATTGTGAGTTTCATATAAAGAGTGCCTATGTTTCCAAGGAGGAAGCTAGAAGCTGACAGGGCAGGGTCTTTTTGCTTATATGGTAATGAGCTAAAGGCATCCCTATTACTGAAGAACAAGACAATGCCTTTTGGCAGGTTTAGTTCTATTAACTGCTCTAAGAGCATGTCTGTCTGAAAACAGTAATTAGCCTGTTCTGTAACAAGATTACTGTTTAAATACACTTAATTGAGCTGTATTGCTGAGGCAAGAGGTGGCTTGAGGGTCTCTCAGGATCGATGTCAGTTATAGACTGTGTTTATTACTGTTCTTTGATAATTCCTTATAAAAACCTCACCATTCAACAGCAACAGCCTTGTCACGGTGATATTCTGTGTGCCTTTGGCACGTGGAGAACTGCACGGTTACGGATAATGAGTGGCTCAAAAGCTCACTTGGTACCTTTCAGAGAATTATTTTAGAGGACTTAACTATTTATCTATGTGCTACCTGAGTGTGGGATAGTCACTTCAGCATCCCTCAAAAGTCTCAAAGGCAGGATTCTCTCTGTAAGACGGCATTTTTATCTACTATATAATAAACTTGTTGTCTACCTTTTCAAAGAAATCATAAATTTCTAATATCCTGATTTAGCTTTGAAAGAACAAATTGACATCAAAATCAGCATAATTTTCAGTCTTTGGCACAAGAGAGATCATAATTTCAGGTATTATATTATCAGTAACAGTTAATTGAAGGGAAAAAATTATAAATAGAATTTATCAGGAATAAGTTGTTGCTATAATTGTATGAATTCAAAGGTATTTTTTAATTATTGTTCTGCTAATGAAAATCACTAAATACTTGTAAAAATAGAACTCTTGTACTTACCAGAAGTGTTAGAACGGAAAGTAAAATCTGTACTTACACCAGATATGGCTTCTACTTTAATTTTTGGAAGTGCCAAATGCATCCTCGGACATTCTCTTGATGTGGGGAGAATACACAAAGGTGAGGTTAAAGAAGGACGTGGGGCTTCTTTCAACTTGCTGTTGCCATAGCTTCAGCATGCTTTGATAGTAACAGCTCTGCAATTTGTTCTCCCTCTCAAGGCATTTTGTTTATAAAAAATACAATCCTGGAAGTTCACTGTGTGTTTAGTCAAAGTAGAGATGGTCTCCAGAGATCCTTTCCACGGTATTAAACATTCTGTTATACACTTCTAACAAGTCTGTTTAGGAACATGCTAGTTTCAATCTCCACAGCCTCACTTTAGCCTCTTTTCCATTTTTTGTTACAAATTGATAATTTATGGATTTCACTTTAAAACACAGCTTTTTAATTTCCAGCAAGTGATTTTTAATAATATTTTCTGCCTAGATAAATAAAATCTCAGAAACAATGAACTGTCTCAGGCTGCGTCAGGGAAGGTTTAGGTTGGATATCAGGAGAAACTTTTTCACAGTGAGAGTGATCTCCCACTGGAATGGGCTTCCCAGGGAGGTGGTGGAGTCACTGTCTCTGGATGTGTTTAAGGATAGGTTGGATGATGAACTTAGTGGCGTGGTTTAGATGGTTTAGATTGCTTGGATGGGTTAGATTATTTAGATGTTAGACTGGTGTTGGATAGTTTGTTAAGCTAGGTAAAGGTTGGACTTGATGATCTCTGTGGTCTTTTCCAACCTTGTTAATTCTGTGTAATTCTGTGTATAATTAAATAGGAATGGGATTCACTGTATGGCAGGGCTGGTTTCACTAGATCTGCTGAAACGCAGTCAATAAGAATTTTTGGCTTCTCTTTCCCTTTCCTACAGGCCCATCTAGCTCTGCAAAGAACATTCTTCACTGACATATTTTCAAGGCTAAAAATATGTATGTTCCTCGGTAAATATGCACTAAACTTCATATATAGCCAGGTCATCTTTTATTTGGTTTTGACCATGGCATAGAGGATTGGGTTCTGAAGTATTGGAGAGCTTAGTGTTAATGTCTTGGCTGAAGCTGAGACTTAGTGGTAGGACAACTTGTGGCAGTTGCAATTTCCTGATCCAGCTAGTCATGTGGCTTCATGTGGCTTAGTATTGTGGCTTAACAAGTTATCACCATCAGAAGTGAACAGTGGCTAGAAAACAGGCAGGGCTGATGTCATGTCCTGAAAACATGAACTCAATTACAGCTATAGTTACCTCTGCAGTTCTTGTTTGCCTGGCTCTAGGTAATTGCTAGTTGGGATGGTTCCACCTATGCTCATTTTGTGTTTGGTTTCAAGATGAGCAATAAAGTTTAAATTATTGACCTTGGCTCCAAATTAGAGGATGATTTTTTAAAATGGTCACTTGCTCCCTCACCCATTTAGCAACATCCTTGACCTCTGGGGGCTTGATTTTCTTGAAATGCAGAGATAAATCTAACTTTGACTTCTGATGATGGAGTAACTGGTGTATCATTCTAATATATTTTGCAATTATTTCTGCTCTGTATCACGGTTCATCATGGAAACTTTCAAAGGTTTTTTCTTTATTTATTTCTCCATTCAGTTTTTGCCTTATGCTCTTTCAACAAGCAGAAAATATTTCTTAAAAACATTAGAAAATTAGGAGGGAAAAAGCATCTGCTTGTTTTTCTCTTACACAAGTCTCTACCAGCATGACTTCAAATTACTTCCCCCATCTTACTCTAGGCATTGATCAAAAGCTGGTCCTATTCTTCCCCTACCCTTCACTCTCTTTTTCCTCTGAAACAGTTCATTTTGATTCTGTGAATCTTGAACACAGAGTTATGTGTTGTAATGTGAAGCAGATTGAAGTGATTTGAAGGTTTCTGAGAGGCAAAAAGAATCTTTTTAATAGTGTCTCCTGAAGCTTTCCTGATTTTCAGTGAGAAGAAATCAAAGGTACCAGTTCTGCAGGCACTGAAATGAACTGCATGGAGTTTATAAACTAGAAGTATCTCTATTCAAGACTACAAACTGCAGATTAAAGCTGCTTTGTTCCACCACTCTCCTCCAGTATTGCTTACTGTGTGTATAATTTTCCATTTATATATTTGCTCACGCTAACAGCTACCTTTTCCTTTCAACTGTCACTTTCTTGTGGTTTGCTACTCAGATATTAAAATCAATAGTTCTCATTTAACAGACAGCTCTTATTATACATATATTTTCAATAATTCTTGACACAAAAAAGGAATATTTTCTTAGACTGTCATTGATGAGAAACACTACTAGCAAGGAGTAATCTACGTTTTTCACTGCACTTCAATCTTTACCTTGCCATAAGGCTACCTTGCATGCACAGAAGTATTATTTGACTTTGAAAATTATTGTTTGCTAATTAAATGTTAATTGTGGTATTTTTACATTTTGAATATGTTGAGATTTTTTCCTTGTTGCCAACTACTTCACAGATTTTATATACATCTGTGACAGTCAAAAATGGGTAGGAATTTGTGTGCTATCACGAGGTCCAGGCAGGACTTTTTAATTTGCCTTATTATTTAATGTTCAATCCTTTTCTGCACTCCTTTTTTGTTATGTACTCATTCTTCCCATTTTGAAGGTAGGCTAGGAGTACTTTTTAAAACTGAAGGTGCTGACTTTGCTAGAAATCCAAGGCAAGAAAAATTGCTAGTATTGCTACAGTTGTATTGTCATCAGTGATGGCACACACCACCTACTGAAGGATGAACCAACTGGGGTAGTAATGGGGAATCAGCAAGAATAAGTTGAAATGTGATATGTGTACTGTGTGAAGTTCTACATAAAGAAATTATTAAATACATAAAGAAATTATTGAATTTAAATTATTGAATTTGTACTGTAAAATATGGAAAGGCAAAAATGCTTAAAACAAATCTAGATCTGAGTAACTAATTTTGTTGCAAAAAAGGGCAACTTTTTCTTTAGTGTAAGACTGAAGAGAATATTATCTTCTCTTACTTGGAAGTGACAAAGTCTCACTGGAAGGCTTTTGTCCACTTTTTTTGAGCTCTTAGAAATGGAGAGACAATTCGGATAACACCAACAATTTAAAACAGAATTTACAGCATGTCTTATGAAAAAAATATGAATAAATCAGTTTCTTCAGGGTACTGACATGGACCTTCTGTTTGGAAGCAGCCATTAATATTGCAATTAAACAGTGATGGGTTGTTTTTCGATAGTCGCTGGAAAAGGATAAAAATGCAATTGAATTAATTGCAGCATGCGGTTAATTTGGATAGTTGGTATCACTTTTTATAACTGTTTGGCAGGTGAACTGTCATTCTGGAGGATTTCTGAGCATATTTCTGAGGAATGGACCAAATGTCCTCCAAGTAGTAGGCTTGATATTGTACTGTCACCTAGAAGTTCAGACTTTCACCTCGAGAACAAATTTTGCTTTTACTCTGCCTCTGATTTTGTTAGTCCAGCTGTTAGCATAATGGCAGTCAGATTTAGAAGATGAGGAACAGGCAATAATGAACAGAGATGTTTTTGTAATATGTCAAGTTTTATGGAAAAGGATTTTTCAAGGTGTCAATCATCGCAGATATGTAGGAAAAATGACTTTAATCTGGTCATCCTCTCTGTTTTCTGGGTCTGTTCAGAGTCGCAGGCACACATTATGCTTTCTTATTCTCTCTGTTACTGCAGCAAAAATGAAATTAACGTAGATGTATCTTTTTGTTCCTATAATACTTCCCAGCAAAGCTCAGTCCTTCTTTTCTAACCACAAGGAAAAATTGTCCTCTCACCTTCTTATATCACTGTTTGTGTGCTGGGACAACCTTTTATCCCCCTATCTACAAATAGCTCACCAAGACTTGGAGTGCTTGGTCTGACCTTCGTTGTTCTGTGACTTTCCTGTGTTCCTGTGTTTCTCGTTCAGGTCTCTCAGAGCCTTCCATCAGTGCCTGCTGCTTCATTCTGGTAGAGTACCTAGAATTGGAGATGGTATGGCACACAGCAAACTTCAGTTCTCTTCCTAAATGCATGGCAATGAATACAATCCCATTTCTTTAAGCCAACAGAGGTGCAGTAAGCACACAGTGGTTTTTGCCCTATATACTTGGTGCAGTGGGCAGCAATAAAGTAGTTAAATGTACATTGATATAACTGAATTTAGTGGTACAGAGGGGTAATTTACTGTTTCAAGCAAAGGCTAAGTAAGTGTTGGCAGTACTAATGATTCAGAAGAATCTGTTCTGGTCCAGTCTTGGATCAGTTCTTGTATTAAATGTCTGTAAAGAATGAACTAATTTTATATTTATTCTAATTCCAGCAAGACCAAAAAAGTCATCAGAGGTAAGCCTGACACGTTGTAGCTGCAATCATAAGTAGATTTGTGAGGTTTTTTTGTACACATTAAAATAGTATTTTTGGTTTAATTTTAAGGTTATTAAATTCAAATGACAAACCCGCTGAAAAAAGATATGACACGAAATAATGCATTACCAAAAAGGAACACGAGGATAACTAAGTTTTCCTCTGAGTCTTGGTCTGTGTCTGGGTGTTGTGCACGGGTTTAGCAAAAGGACATGGAACATAACAGCTCATTCTCAGCTGTGGTCCTTGTAGAACAAGGACATTGCTGTGAGTTGTGGGAGTAATGGAACAGCAACAGCAGCCACACAAAACTGAATTTCCTCTGCTCTGTATGTTTTATTATATCTGAGTTTCTTCTCACCTGTCCTTTTTGTCTTCCTTTTCAGTAAGGAAGGAAACATTTAGTAATAGTTGGAATGTCCTTGCTTGTTGAAACTGAGCCTTTTCATTTTACAAATTCTATATATATCTCCGTCTACTAATGTCCATTTGTTAGCTAGGTTTTGTTTGTGAAAGTAGAAAGTGAATTATAGTAATAAAAAGAGGCATACTTGAAGAGGTTGAAAAAAACTGCCAGCAGGTTCTGAGTCCGATGCTCATTATCTGACTGCTGAGCACTGTTCAAGCACAAGTCCTTGACTCAGTCTATCATTACACTGTAGTCAATAGTAACAAATTTTTAGGGTTAAGTATGTGAGTAGAAACAAATACTTGTTATTGGAAGGTGATTACAACCTTCTTGCAGTTGATAGTGGTGAGTGTGTTACATATATATTACATATTAATTCGTCTGAAAATGTTAATATGTTTCTCAAGGATAAGATTTCGATGAGTTGTAATTAGTTCTATATTTCTCCTCCTGTGTCCCCCAACTGGTCTTGATGGTATAATGTTTAGGCACATAGCCTGGTGTTATGCGGTATATTCAGAAATACATGCAGCTAATTGAAAGGAACTCACTGTGCAGTCTTCTATTTATTTCAAAGTAATTTATTTTCATGTATCATGGCATTGGCTTTGATAATACTTACGTCTTGGTAGCAGACAGATGGTATTTTTCATGATCTATTCTACTGTCTTCTTTGGACTGACTTTTCAGTTTTATAGCTGGTCACCCACCTAGGTCTATTATCCATTCAATTTCTTTGTTTATGCTCTATTGTATGGAGAGATTTGGGACATGAGAGTGAACCTATCCGAGGAGAGGAAGCAAGGTCTGTAGGATGGCACACAAAGATTGTAAAGCTCCATTTCCAACCTTGTATTTCTATGACATTCCAGTTTAACTCAGTGGTGGCTCAACACAGCACTCCTCAAAGTGAAAGCCCTCTAGTTTGCCTCCCAGGTATTCTGCCTCTGCTCTCCCCTGATGCTCTGAAGCGAGAGTGTGCTCTCCAAAACTCCTGCATCTGACCCAGTATTCCCATTGCCTGTGGCCTGTGGGTGGGTTTTACATTACTTCTGAGAAATTTTCACTGATTAACATCTTTGTCTCAGCTTGCCATGGGTACTCTTTGCATCTGAGTGCATTTTGTTTTCCTATGGCCATGCTTTTCCTAAGCATAGAGTAGTATATGTATGCAGAAGACGGGACCAGCTATTCTGAGTCCTGTCTATGTTAGCCTTTGCCTTTTGTGGAAATGCTCAGGTTTTGGATTCACTCTGGCCAGGGAACCCATTTACTCTTAGCCAAGTCATAAAGGGGTCTCAAAGAACATCCTAAGAGTTGGATGGAGAAAGTCGTAATGGAAAAAATTCACTTCCTGATAAGTTTGGAGAAAAAAGATAAAAAATGCTTTCTTTTTTTTTTTTTTTTTCTTTTTTTTTCCTATTGGAAGTATTCACAGTATTGGTGAGTATCTGAATCATTGTAATGGGCTGACCTTGGCTGGACGTCAAGTGCCCACACAACCCCTCTGTTGTTCCCTCCCCCTCCCAGCCAGGTAGGAGGAAGACAGTAAGTTGGTAAACAACTCGTGGATTGGGATAAGGCAGTTTACTAGAAGCAAAAGCAAAGCTTGTACACGCAAAAGCAAAGCAGAAAACTAGCCTCTACTTCCCAACAGCAGCGATGTTCGTCCATGTCTTGAGTAGCAGGACTTTAGCATGCATGCATAGTGATTTCGCAGTGGGCAGCCATTGGAAACAATGAATAATCCCCCTTTCTTCTCCTTTCCTTAGCTTTTATATCTGAGCTGATGCCATATGGTGTGGAATATCATTTTGGTCAGTTTGGGTCAGCTAGCCTACTTGTGTCCCTTCCCAGGATCTTGCCCTCAGTTGGGGAAAGAACACTACTGTCCCGATGCTTTGTTTAGCAGCAGTCAAAACACTGGCGTGTTATCAACACCCTTCTAGCCACCAATGCAAAGCACAGCACTGTGAGGGCTGCTGTGGAGAAATGGGCTCCATCTCAGATAGGCCCAATACAACCATGTACAGAAACACCTTGCTGAGCAATTTGCATTAGTGGTAGGATTAGTGGGAGTTTGTAGCCCTGTGGTGATTACTAGAATTCTTCAGTAAGCCTAGAGCATTTTTTTTTCACTCAAAATAATTATATTGATGCAAGAAATAAGGAAAGAAATCGCACTTCTAAAATGAATGCACTACATACACGAATCATTGTGTGGGACTGGGAGAGCGGAGGGGGCAGCAGGTTGCTTTGACTAACCAAGTCAGTGAGGTTAATCTGTTCTAAAGCAGCAGGCTTCAAACCAGAGGCTGATGATGGCTAATTGTGATGCTGATACAAACAACATTTGGGGCAAAACGGTTAGTGTCCTGCATAGTATTTAAATGTTTTAACTTCTATTGCAGCCACATTATTCACCATTCTATATTCCAGTATAAGAGCCCACATTGAGTACAATTTTAAAAAGCATTAGGTATCAGCTTAACAGGTTTAAGTCCAATTGTTTGAAAGAAGTGGGAATTAGCCTGGTTGTTGAAATATCTCTGCTGTTTCTTCTATACTGACTTGACTTGTTTTAAGTTTGGTATCACCATCCTGTGCTGCCTTTATCACAATAAAAATCTAAAAGTTTACAGGATGGTAAAGCAAGAAAAAATACTAATAATAGTCCAAGGAGAGATTCTGTCCTAAGAGTAATGCTTATTGAGTAGGAATTTCTAAAGAATGTTGTGAATTACATGCATCTGCCTAAAGCTGCCTGAACAACCTCACACACGCCAGGAATATTTTAAACTCTGGGTTTGCTACACTTCTCTGGGAACACTGTATTTCTTTAAGCAGACAAAAAAGGCCTTTCCCAACTTGAGGTAATGGGGCATGAGAATTACTTATGCAATTTCATAGAAGGCATTTTAGGAGACCAATAACATGTGAATAAAGGCAACTTGCCTATAAATGGGTATTTCTTTTACCTAGGAAAGTGTGAAATGATAAAATTAAGTCTAAAATTTCAGAAAAAGAATATTTTTAGATTAAAATTAAAAATAAAAATCAAAGACTGCTGCATGTTTCTGAAGTTTTTGTTGCTACAGAAAAGTATTTAATTCCTGAAACATCCTTGGACAAAGTACCCTATAGTTTTAAAGTTAAGTACATTTACCACAGTGGGAACAGAAAGGGTGCCTATGTGTGTTTGTCTTTGAACCATGTCCTCAGCTGTACTGAAAACACAATATATGTCTCTGGTAGAGTGACTGTTCCATTTCATATTTATGGGTAAATCAGTACCCAAAAACAATGGCAAAAGCTAGTGATCTTGTAGAGGAAGAGAACGCCCTGTAATTTGCTACTGGCACCACAACTCTTGGGATTTTAATCTTTATTCAAAAAATATATGTATCTAAACCAAGGATCTTCATAAAAAATGCCGAGACCAGATGTAGACAAACACTGACTAGACAATTTACCGCATCCTATGCAATTCACAACTCTAAAAAGGCATTTAATCTTCTCTAGTTTTTTCCCCAATTGTATTTTGCAAAAAATGCTTTGCTTCTAGTTTTAGCAGCAAAGCATTTGTTTGGATATGAGTCTAGACACACTGTGATTTGGACAGAACAGGTATATTCCACATGTTCTGCCAGAAAATCTGTTGATTCCCTAGTTAGCGTCGCTGCTGGAAAGAGGAGTCTGAAGAGAACGACTCAGTGAGTGAATAGGTTAGCTGTGCAAGGGAATCTGGCTCTGTGTATGTGAACTTACTATTCAAACTAGATTAAAAATTAGAAAAATCTGCTGAAGGAAGCATTTGGTTTCTCTCCCTGGAGACATTCTGCCTGAAGGCTGATGTTTTCAGTTTGACTGCTGCACATGTACCAGTACAGAGATATATGCTTTGTACTTTGTCTTGGAGTCTGCCCTATCATGCTTTAAAAGAAGCCTATAGAGTTAAGCTTTCAAGTGCCAGGATTGGGAAGGATTTAAGATGTTGCTCATTACAGTTCTTGGTGGCCTTCTGTTGATGTTTTGCCTCTCTTTGCATCCCAGTGTTCTTGAACATTTATATGCAGGCACTGAGGGCTAGGATAAAGGATCTAGGACTCAAAGCTGATGTGCTTAGTCTTGTCAGTAATGAGCAAAGGTTTGGATAGAGCAGATCAAGGCCTGCTTATGTGGCTGATGGCACAAGTATGGTTTTGGCAGTAAGAACCTCTTGCAGAAATGAGAATTGCCGTGGAGACATGGGATCCATTTTACAAAGAGGGGACAGAGCATCTCTGGCAACAGTCTTGATAAATCTAGCAGGAATAGCTTGGGAAGGAGGTTATTAAAGGATGGAGACTGGCCCACAGCCAAGTGGGAAAAGGAAACGGAGGGGAAGTGTACCCAGGACACGGCCATCTGGAAAGTTCTTGTACTATACTTGAGACAGCAGGGCAACTGGGGACCTGTTGTGTAGCACATAAACTCACACAGCTTGGGAAACAATCAGGAGAAGCCAGAAATCTGTGATCAAATATATCCAACACACTTGGCACAGTTTTCATGATTGGAAAGCTGCAGTGGGTGGGCACTGGATGGATAGGAGAAACAGGTGTGGGGTTGCACGCTGTGCAAGGAGAAGATCAAATGTATGGAGCTCTTTAACAGAAGAAGGCAAGGGCTATTTGAGTTTATGGGTCAATATCAGAAGGGAGGCCAATAAAAAGGATCGTTCTGATGGGAAACTGCTATAGACTACCTGCTCAGGCAGAAGAGGTGGATAAAGACTGTTTCAGAGAATCAAAAGATACTTCAAGCAAGAAACAAATGTCCTGGTGATTTATGAGTCACTCAAATATCTGCTGGAAGCCCAGAAGCATGGAAGACAAATAATCCATGGAATTTTGTGAAAATTTTTGGTTTTGGATGCAAACATTGGATGAAACCATGAGGGTAAGGACTCTGCAGGACATGTTCATGAGCAGGGATTAACTAGTTGGGATTGGGGTAGTCTGTTTTCAGGTCTCCAAGTTCTCTGTGTGAAGTTTATTGAAAGAGATTATCTTTTGAAAGAGTTTATCTACAAGAAAGAATGATCACATTCAGGACTAAGTAAGGAACTAGACATATATAAATCCTTGGAGACTGCTGAGGGATCTAACTATTCCTCTTTGAAAGGTCAGAGCAAATTTTTAATCTTAAAAAAGTTGAGTCACGCTTTTTACAACAAAACAAAACAGCCAACAACGATGACAAAAAACAACCCACAAAACCCCCAAAAACCAATAACCAACCAAAAACAAACAAAAAAAACCCCAAACCAACAACGACAACAAAAACCAATCTAGGGCATCAACTCAGTATCTGGGAATTTGTGGAACAAATGTTCTCAGAAGTCATGTTCAGAAACATGAAGGACAAGATGGTGAGAGGAAACAGCCAGCACAGATTCATCAAGGGAAAAGTGTGACTGGTTGACCTAATTGTGTTCTTCAATAACAGGGAGGGAAAGCAGAGGTTGTCATTGCCAGTGACTTTAACAACAGTCAACACGGTCTCCACAGCATCCTTGTAGTTCAGCTAGTGAGATATGGACTACATGTGGACTACGGGTGGGTGAAACCTGGCAGGACTGTTGGACTCAAAAGATTGTGATTAGTGGTTTGAAATCCAGCTGGTTCTGGAGTGCTAGTGAATTTCCTAAGGGATTATACCTGAGGTTGATACTGCTTGGCATTCCACATCAATAACCTGGGCCATGCGACAAAGAGCTCAGAATGTTCACAAATTACACTGGTGATTTAAAGGCTGCAGGTCAAAGCTTGCATGTAGCAGGACCTTGATAGTTTGGAGATGTGACTATATGACCTCCACAAGTCCCTACCATCCTAAACTACCCTATGACTTTTCCACACCATCCAAACAGCTGTATTTAGCTGAGTGGCAATCCAGTATTCTACTGGGGAATGCTCTACCACCATGAAGGTGGTTAGCAGAAAAAAATTACAAAAAAATTCTAGTATTTCTACATGTATTCTGTTAACTTATTTGATAAAGAAAAAGATCACAAAGTCTATGTATATAACCGGAGTACAAAAAGAAACCTAAATCCCCTATTCCAGATATGACTGGAAAGAAGTGCTTAAGATAAAAGTCAATCAAGCAACATTTATGAATAGACCTGCCGTAAAAAGTGTCTTAAATCAATCAACTAGTGAGGTTTTTTTAATCTTTCAACCCCTTTTTGAACTACTCATATCAAATTATTTCCAAAAGATGTAATTCAAGAATAACCTGACCAATTTTAAAATGTTTTATTTTAAATGCTGTGACTAGATAATACTTAGATGCTCATAAATCATGTTGAAAAGGGGGACATAATACAACCAAAATGCTTAATAAAAAGATTATGGTATTTTGTAAATGAACACCTGGCTACTTAATGTCAGGTTGTAGAATGTAGAAAGTACAATGCAGAAGGTATTGACTATTCATTGAAAGTAATACTCATGGCCAAGTATTATTAAACTTTAGAAAATAATATTGATAGGTTTGGAAAATCTCATTCCCTAAGATTATAATATCTTGGTGACTGAATGGAAATGAGATAGTAACTATATAATGGCAAGCACTATTGAATTAACTTCTAAAAGAAATTCACTAAATGCTTAATGCTGACACTGAGATGAGACACATGCAGCTGCAAAGAATTTCATTAAAATGGCAATGCTCAAACTTTAATTTGATTTTAATGGAAAATTTATGAAAGACTGCTATTAAGACTAGATGGGGGAGATGATCACTATCATTCTTTTATTAGTATAAACAAAGGGCTTAATTTTGCTTAGCTCTTTAATTGTTCTTTCATCTTCTCCAGTCCCATGCCCTGCCTCCTAAGAGCATGTGTTTATCAAAACATGTTTAGATTTAGAGCTGGAGAATAGGTTTTAAAAAACAACAACTTTATTTTCAAATTAAAACACTCTTCGTTTGTAAATGAAAGGAACACATGTATTCCTCAGCGATCATGGTCAAACGTTATTCCCACACTGGAATTATGTATGCCAATTCTATCAAGAGGGTTATTTGTATCTTGAAGTTGTGTCTGTTGTCTAGGATGTAGGAAATTGTCCACCAGCAACCAGCCAGAACCATTTAAGGGAAGGATTTGCTCATCAGGGCTAGAAATGGAAATTGTGGAGTTTGGACATCTCATTCATTAATTTTGTAACTGATGAGTCAAGACTCACCAAAACTTTTTATTTCCACACTTAATGAATTGTGCATTGTACCTTTTTTAATGATTGTGCCGGATTTCAGGGAGATGTTGGCATGAAGTTTTCTAGACACTACTTTTTCCATGCTTAAAAAAGGTTTCAATTTAAAAAGACATTTTTGTTCACTGGTGTAAAAAAATGTTACATAACCACCCAGATATTTAGCATGAGGAAATTGTAGAAATGTGAAGAACAATATAAGTTAGAGAGCTGTGTTGACTTTATTTAACTGTAAAGCTTAGCCAGCTCCAAGATGAATTGCAGTAGCTCATATTCAGCCTGGGACAGCAGAATGTCAGGCATAGCATGGAATCGCTGTGAAGTGGATGTGTTTATCTGGGCTGGGAAAAGTGGAAAGGACCTTCTGCTAATGTCATAAGAGCTGAAAAAAACACAACTGGTACATTTTATGGCACATAAGTAATTGAAGCATAGGTTTTTTTCTCTCCATTAGTACTAGCTGGCATAGCAGGTGTGTATATGATTGTTCTTCAGTAGAAATCTATGTTCAAAGAACAAATAATGTCTCAGCAGTACAGACAGGGAAACTTCTAGGAAAAGAAAGATTATCTGTATCTGTTGAAAAGTCCTCTGAAATTACAATTTAATGCAGTTCTACATTTGGTCTGTAAAGCAGCAGACATAACTATGCTAATGAATAAGGAGAATAACTGCTGTAATATACCTTTCCCTGGGTAATGAAATTGTAGTTATTCATAGACATGAGTTTGCAGGCGTCAGATAAGCAATATCCAGGGTATTTGCTACAGTTTTACCATAGCCTTAATAGAGATAATGTAGTAAAATTTGATTTAGCTGGATGTTGTTCACACCCCTTATGTATGAACAAAAATAGGTGCAATTGCATTTATTTGCAAATATTCTTGATCTGAATGTGACTATCTGGAAGCACTACCAACTCATACCACGAAAAAAAGCAGAAGGGTTGAGTGCATGGTTTGGGGCAGACAACTAAACATGGACTTGTGGAAAAGACTTGCAACTGGCAGACTGAGGCTCCTCAGCTGTAGTTATAAAAACCTGCCATTTGAACTTTAGACTCCAGCTACCAATAAATCAGGCTGCATTTCCATATTCTTCCAAATAGCCTTCAATGAGGTCACCCCAAAAGAGATAAACAACAGTGTTTCATGGAAATATGTGCCTCTGTTGTTGCAATGGGAAATAGAAGATGAAGCATCTCTGAAAGATAACTTGAACATGGTATTTCTTTTAATTTTCCAATAAATGATGACTTGGAAGAAGATTTCTCAGCAGAAGCCAAAAGTGAACAATAAATGACATTTTTTCTTTATGTAATGTACACGCTGATTATGTGTTGGGGGAGGACTTGGGGTTTTTAAAAGAACATTTGCAATATCGTACTGCAAAGTTTGAGAGGTCATTAAGCAAATGGGAAATCTTATATATGGAGGAAATATTGTGTTCAAGGCTTCAGTGCTTGCTATGATTAGAGTGCTCTTTGTGGGAGATTTGTTAATATTTCTTCATCTTGGACACCTGCCAAGCTTAAGTCTTTAATGCTCTGAGTCACGGAAGTGGGGTCTAACTGCACAGAGCTTGTTGAGTCGCCAGGAGGTGGGTGTGGGAGGTAGTAAGCAAGCAAGTAGAAGACAGACATGAAAAACAATCATGACATTCTGTGATAATCTTTTGTTTAGAAAGATAATCTTTTGTTTAGAAGAAATGAGTCCATGATTTGAGGTTTTTTTATCTATTTTCCAAACTGGTCAACAAAGATGGGACAGTTTAGAGATGTAATCTCTTTTTGTGTTTCTGAAAAAATATCTAGGTGTTAGAAAAAAAAAAAAAAAGGGCTAGAAAAAGAAGGATTAATATGGATAGTTATATATAGCATCAGTCCATGATAATTATCGAGTGAAATTAATAATTTTGACACAGAAAAAAATGTCTTTTAACTTCTTTCATTTGCTAACCACTAGAAAACAGCATAAACCAATTTAATCTTGCTGAAATAGACTCTATTTTCTGCATCATATGCTACGGATCCAGACTGTACAGTCCCTGAGATTCTTTAAAGCATATGCTGAAAATCATTAAATAAACAGAAATTGCACATATAGTAAGAAACTACTTGCGGTATTCTTTAGCCAAATTAGATCAGTGTAATTAAGTATTCAACCTTTCTCGGGGTATGTGGGGGCGGCTAATACGCAAAGCTCAAATACTTCTGGAGGAGGGAGAAATGGTAACTTGTGAGTTTGGAAAATGTTGCTGAACATGGATATGGCTGGAGGGATACACACGGAGCACTGGATCCTGAAGTCGTTCAAGACAAGAAGAATATCGGGAATACACCCACTTTTGGTATGTTAACATGCACAAAGCCTGGCTAGTGCAGGCTTCACAAACACTGGCTTTCAGCTGGGAGATGAGAACTGAAGACGGGGGAGTTACTTCATCAATCTCACATCATATAACTGAATATGTCTGGGCTTCAAATAAGCTGAGAACAAAGAAGCACAGGTTATTCTAAACTACTGTCAGTGCTGGGCTTGCCTTTTCCCTGGTGTACACTGGCTGTGTTTATATATCAGTGGATATCCTCTTGCTTAGAAATTACAGTGGAGAGCATGATCTAATGATCCCTTGGTGAAAATTCTCTATTTTTCATGTCCCATGCCTGCCAGCATCTGGTGTACCGCAACTACATTGTGTTCAAACATAGTGTCAGACACAAACTAACACGCTTATGAAATTTTTGTGTGCTTAGTTCCATGTTCAGTTTCAGAGGTAGATTTATGCAACTGGAGGATGGATCTGATTTCTGGCTGTTAACTGTCCTGTGACAAGCAAGAAGGTGCTGACACAGGAAAAAGAGATTATATGTGTGTGAATGGATTCCTATAAGGCTCATGATGATCTCTCATGGAGAGTTTAATAAATTTTGGGAAGAAATGGGACCCCTAATATTATAAATTTTTGTATCATTCAGAAAGCAGATTGTAGATCCAGTCCATTACCATGAAGTTTGGTCTAGAAATGCCTGATATATAAAGACATGGCAACAAACAGCACTAAGAAAAATAGCATTTTCCTTCAATGGAGAGAGAGAAAATAACTGTATGTCCAGGAAGAGCCAAGGAGTGAGTTCAAGAACTAGACCCTGGGTCATCAACTAGCTGTTAATTTGCTTTCTGACTCTGTCTCAACCACCTCTCTGCTAGACAGCACCTAAACATGGTTGAAGTGACATTACAACATAGTCACTGTTCCCAACAGTTGGTATGAGTGAAATGGTAACAAATTTAGCTTCCTTTATCCTATTGATAAAGGGTTAGCGTTCTATCCCCAAAGCTTGTCACCATCAAACATGTCCTCTTGCTGGTGCCAGGGCAAGCAGAACACTGACCACAGCCCTCTCATTTCAGAGACTTTAAATGAAAAAGGCAGAAAAATATTATAATTGTCTGTCAAGAGCTCATGGTCCCAGCAAAGCTGCGAGTAGTGTGTTGTAATGCAACATGTCTGTTAAACTGTACTACAAGACCTCACCAGCCACAGCAGTATCTTCCTACCGGCCTTTGCCTCTACTAGCTGTCCTCTGGAAATATCCTTGTGCTTTTAGTTCCAGATAAGAAATGGCACAGCTCAGATGGAATACTGGACTAGCTTTTGAATTGTTGTGGTGATTACTTCTCCAGTCACTGAAGGTACAGAAGCAGCTTTTTCATTGCTGAAACACTCAGGTCCTGACACCCATTGCAGCTGCTTTTCTTGACATTGGCATTATCCACAGACCAGTTGCATGGGAAGTAAGCCCCAGAGGAATTTTTAACAGGATATGACAGGATAAAAGAAGGTGATCTTCTCTGCTGATTTGAAGTTTTCAGAGCCCATTTCTGCAGGCTGGCTGCCTTCCCAGGTGTTTTGCACTTGAAGGAGAAAAAAGACATAGAAGAAACCCCTCAAAGCCCAACAGTTATCGTAATCCCTTTAATACTTCTGAATTTGAGTGTTATCTCCTCCCCCTGCCTGCCTGCCACTATAAAAAAATCCAAATGTTTGTAATCCAGACATTATTTCCTGTTGGGCTGGAAGTTTTAAGACAGCCTGACATGAGGCTCAAGAGCAATAAAGGAAGTTATAGAAGGTTATGGGGTATTTCAGAGGAGAGGAAGGGCAGTGATGTTCACAGATGTTTTTGATTTAATTTTATTTATGAAAAATAGAGCAGAAACAACTTGCTTGTTAAACAGAAAATTGTATTTACTTACCCATCTGTTTCTGTAATGCTATGAGTGACTTAGAGTGAAATCTGAAGGAATCTGTTCTTGGGTAAAGCAATGCAAGAATTCAGTCTTTTCCATCAGAGACAGAAGAATTGGGAACATACTGTGTCTGTTTCTTCCAATGTTAATCTGCCAGCCCTTACCCCAAGGTAAAATCTCATTTTTCTCATTTAATTTTTGGAGACTTTGCAGCTGAAATGCTGCATTGCCCCTTTTTGAGTCACATGTGATTGCAGCTGCTCAGCATATATATGCATGAGTTCACTTAATTTCAGTAGGGAATTTTTAGGCTGAAGCCTGCATATTTTATATATAGCTATATTAAAAAAATAGATAAAGGAGGGAAAAGACCTAAAATGTGCCCAGAATACCATTATAAAATGAAGGTCTATTTGAAGGTTCTATAGACAACAATGAGGATGTTTATTTCCATTGCACCTTTTACATTTTAGTCTAAATAAACATAGCCTTAAATCAGGAAAGGAAATTAATCTTCCTTTTGATGGTCTCTGAGGTAAATCCTTCAGTATGTTGCCCAACTCTCTTTGTTTCTTTTCTTTTCTCTTTTCTTTTCTTTTCTTTTCTTTTCTTTTCTTTTCTTTTCTTTTCTTTTCTTTTCTTTTCTTTTCTTTTCTTTTCTTTTCTTTTCTTTTCCTTTCCTTTCCTTTCCTTTCCTTTCCTTTCCTTTCCTTTCCTTTCCTTTCCTTTCCTTTCCTTTCCTTTCCTTTCCTTTCCTTTCCTTTTCTTTCATTTCTAAGGCAAATATTTTTACCTCTTAAGTTCAAGCTTTTGATTTGTCTGTTGTGTAAGAGTGTCCCAGGTTGGAAAGCATAAATCAGCACTGGGATAAGGCCATTTAACAGGATGGGTTTTCACACTGTAAAGAATGTGGACTCAAACACTGGATTTTGAAGTTAATTTTATTAATGAGATAAAAGCTTTACTTTCAGGAATATGAAGAGGAGAAGAGATGCTAACACATATGTGTAAATGTGCGTGCATATGTATGAAAACAGGCACACAATATGTATGGGTCTATATTAAAGGCCTATTCCTTCTTTCATAAGAACAAAGGGAATTCTCATATGGATTTTATTTTATATAACAAGGGCACAGCAACCTAAAAAAACCCCAAAACATTAAGGCCTTGATTGGACTGTTTAAGCACCTAAGGAGTCTATTGAATTAATGGGGCTTCTTCACATAGAATCTGGCATATGTGTAAATAGTTCACTGTAGCAGGGTCATAAAGCCTCAATTCAGCTCTTACAAAATTCAGTGGAAAACTTCCTTTTGATGTTAAAGGCAGCTGGATGGGGTTGCAGTGTGTATTTTTTATGCTAATATGGAGTGAGCCAGCCATATTGCAGGAACATTTGGTACATGTAAAAAGTCTTAGAGTTTGTGAACAGTAGCAACCTTACACTGACAAGGTTTATCCAGCTTGGTTATAAGATGAGAATAAAAAGACAGTCACAGATTGGCAGAAGGAAGCAAGAGCCTTTCAGAAAAGGCAGCATGAAATGAGCTGTAGCTGGGGAGCCATCAGTGGGGGCAGAAGGGCACAAGGGGAGCCCACAAGGATGACTGGAGATGATAAGCTCATTACTCTGCTATATTGGGGAGACAGTTGTGTTGTCACACCCCATGTACACCTGGGAGTGTGGGTGTAAGTCCTGCCACAAGGAGCTGACTCCAGATGTGGAGGAAGGGCCACATCCGCCTATCGCAGGGACAGGAGCTTGGCATCCAATCAGGCCTAAATTTCTGGAGAAGAAATAACATGCTGTAAGTGGTTGCAGCATAACTGCAAATGTAAAACTATTGCTGCTTTGACATGAAGCCTGCTGAAAAGGCTTAGTCTACAATTGTGTTAAATTATCCCAAGCAAACTATTCCGGTTTAAATTTCCATTGCTCCAGAGCTGAAGGGCACTGGCCAAGAAGATGTGATGGAGAAGAATGTGGAGAGGCACCCTTGACATATACATTGGATGTCTTTTTGATAAGTTCTCAGGGAGATAGATGGGACCTAGAAAAGTGAGGCGATACTATTTCAGCTCACACTCAGTTGTTCCTGGAATGCTCTTTCCAGGCATTTCTTTAGCAAGAAAATTTTCAATAAACCTGGAGGAGACAATGTAGTTGTAATAGGCATGGTTTAGTAAAAATGAACAAAAACCACAGGTAAATAACTGCATAGGAAGACCTAATTACTTGTGGCATTTGAAGAGGTAAAAGGAGGCAATTAGGAACTGAAGTTCCCTCAATATTTTCAGAATTTCAATATGGGGAAATGAAAAGAAGGAAAATCATTCTGTTTTGACCTGTTCTATTGGTAAGGACAAATGCAGGAGAGGGGAATATTTAGGCAGGCTGACGTTAGAGTAAGCCTGTTCCAAGGAGCTCACGGGATGTTTAATAGAAGTGAATGGCAAACCCTTCACTCTGCTGCAGTAAAAACAAGATTCGGCAAAACTGAAAAATAAAACGTAGGGGTAGGCAAAGAAAGAGAAAGTTACAAAAATATTTTACAGGTGCTTGATATTTATATTTCATTAAGGAATCATCTAGATTTCCATGAATTTATGTAAAATCTTTCCCTGTATATATACTTGATAGTATAGTCAAGATTTTTTTTTCCTGTGATCTCCCCGTGTTGAAATTCAACCTTAGTAAACACTTGACTCTCGAGTGTGTATTGCACTCCTTTGGGCTGTGTATTAGCATCTAGTTATCCTATATGACCTCAGTTCTTGTTCCTATTAGGAGAACATCTGCCTTATCTTCCTCTGATTAATAAGCACGCTTTTCTACTGTCCTTTCATATATGGAATGCTCTTCATCTTTCATCCTGCCTTTTCTGTAATCTCACCACTCTTGTACTTCAGCTGTTTCTCAATGTCTTGTGACAGTTTAGCTCTGACTGGTATAAAACCGAGAGCGTAATTCCTTCAACAGTCTTCCTAAACATTTTTCTTTGAAAGATACAGTAACATATAATTTGATTACTTTTTTGTTCGAAGGTCAAAATTTTTGCCTGCATAAGAGTGGAGCACAGGAAGGTCAAAAGATAAATAGGTATTGCTTGTTGGGCCATTTTTTAAACCAGAAAACCTAACTTAAAGGTAGCTCTTGCCAGAATCACAGGAAAACCTGGCAGCTATGGCATAACCTGGCTGTGTTTGTATCCTTTCCCAAACTTTTCCATCTGTCATTGACATGGACCCACAACACAATCAGCATCCATCTTTTGTGCCTATTTAGTGCTGCTTCTTGCTTTTTTCCTATCTACAGCTCAGCAGTCACTTTCATCCTATTTCCTACTTTTTTCAAGTTTCAGTTAGATTAGCTGGGATAATACAAGGTATATGGTAGACTTACAGCTTCGGGTGGTGATATTGTGCAATGTTTGCTTAATTGTCTTGATAGAATTAAGCTGTTTATTTTGTTACTCAACTAGAAAAGATATGCTGTTTGAAGTTTAGATATTTGGTTGATAAGTGGAAAGATAAACATAATAATATTGCCAACTAGAAAGGGTAATCTAAAACTGCATTGACTAAAGGACATCTACGCTATATAATTGTGCTGACTGGGAGGTGGAATCAACTATTTTACTACCCAGATGTGTTGAGTTAAATAGGGCCATTTTCAGTTTTATAGAGGGTAAGTTGGTTTTCCCATGCTTTCTGTCACATTTACATAAAGGTCTCTCCTGGTTCTGGCCAGAATAGGGTTAATTTTCACAGTAGTCAGGAGGGGGCATGGCTAGCACCCTAGGTTATTTTATACCATCTCATGTCGTTTTCTGGGAACAGGGAAAAGAGTCCCGTCTGGCTGAGTAATAGCATGAAGTGAGTGGCCATGTAATACCTGTTCCCTCAGTTACTGATGCTGTAGATGTTAGTGTTCACTTTTCTTATTCCATTGCTGGTCCCAGTAAATTGTGATCTTTACCCTTTGTGTCTCTCCATCCCACTGCAGGCTGAGGGAGGAAGGGAAGTGGGGAATGAGCAGGCAAGAGGCTCATGGTTTGAAATGCTTGAGTGGGAACACTAAATTGAGGAATACTATTCCTAAACCATGACAGCCTGATTTAAATCTCTTTTTTGACTCTTATGCCAGCACTGCAAAACACTGTTACAGAGATGGATAAATTAATCTCCTTAAAAGTCTGTGAAGCCAGGGATAGAATTCACCCACTTCAAGCAAAAGAAGCAAGCAAGTGGATGTGGGATTTGTTCAAGGTGAGGCACAGAAGCCATTGCAAAAGTGGGACTGGAAACTTTGAGTCTTTAATCCTAGGCCTGTGCCTCTGTTTAGCAAGGGATTTATTCTAGAATGTTGGAAGATTTTTAGTTAGATGCATGCTTAACCATTCCCAACTTCCAAACATGCCTTGAGTTATTAGTATTTAAGTGATTAACATTTAAGTTTTGCGAACACATGCACTTCTGACAAGGAAAATGCTATATAGCTTCACTGTTTCAAAGTGAGATTTATTGTTCTATCATAAGATAGTAGTAGATTGGCGATGGGCCTATCTAGGTTTTTGATAATGACACTATGATTGGTAAGTCTGACAACCTTGATAAGAACAACAAACCTGAGCTCAAAGTTTCTCCTGATGTTTCTGAAATCCTGAAGTGGATTAATTTACGCTTAGAATGTCCAGTTCTTTCAATAGTGTGCCATCAAGTGTGCTACTGCTAAGTTAGGATCAGAAGCTTTAGAGCTAAGCTGCAACTTTCCAGCAAGATTTAAATTCCTGCAGCATTGTTCTGTCTGCTCAGAGCAGAGAGCCCCAACCTGCTACTCCTGTATCCTTACATGTAGGCAAAATATCATAGGGAAAAAAAAAAGAAAAAATACACTTTGACCTGTTCTATTAGAAATGACGGAAGTTAGAAAGGGAAGTTATTTATGCTGCTTGGTACAGGGCCATCATCTTCTTGGCTAATGCCCTCCTGCCCTGCCCTCAGGAGAACAGTTTAGCAGTATGCTGGCTGGTAACCTAGTGAAGACAAACAAACTTACCCTTGCCTGTGAGGAGTGACAGCAGACACCCACAGGACACCCACACTGGTCTACTAAAGATGCTTTGTTATGCTCTCTATTTCCTTGCTGTGCAGCTGACTTGTGTTAGGATGGGAGATCAGCTGCATAGGCATTGAACAAGAAAAAGCAGCACCCAGAAATCAGCAAGACTCTTCTAGATACTGGGTGTGGAGGAAGGGGGAGACATACAATCTAGGCTGAGGAGAAAGTCCATTTCTAGATAAGCATGTTGAAAGGTTGAAAACAGGGAGAAGTCTGCTTTTCTGCTCAAAGTTTACTTATTGATAGGGACTCTGTTCTTGGCCGCTTGTTCTTCTTGGCTATATATGTTTAGAATTGATAAAGCTTTATGTTCTGCTTTAGCAAATTATAAGGTCAAGTGGGGAAAATGGTAAACTGTCAGGACACTCATAGGGGGTGACACGTTACCAGTATCTTACATGGGCTTTTATTCCATTTTGTCATTAGAAGACTTCATGATTGCTCCAGTGTTGCCAACATATGCACACAAACACACATGAACACCATTTGCATTTGATTATCTATCTATCTATCTATCTATCTATCTATCTATCTATCTATCTATCTATCTATCTATCCATCCATCTATCTATCTATCATCTATCTGTCTGTCTGTCTGTCTGTCTATCATCTATCTATGTATCTATCTATCTGTCTGTCTGTCTGTCTGTCTTTATACACCAAGTTCCTGTAGGTTGATAGGGACCATGGAACTGATGCTGTTGCCCGAAATCGAGATGAGAAAATTGAGACAAACACACAGTTTGCAGAGGTGAAGGGAAGAACAGCTTTACTGGTGATGTCCAGTGATCCAAAGAGAGAAAGAACAACAATCTCTTCATATTTATAACTTTGTCAGTGCCCATCCATCATACTATCCAATTAAAGTCCATCTTACTATTCTGTCCCTCAAGCATCCAACAGAATTGTCTCTTGTTACCTGTCCCCACCCAGGACTTCTAATAAACAGCTAAAATGAAATCTCGCCTTAGAGGAAGAAACTTCATGTTGAAGACTTTCCTGGTGTACACTGAGTTGGAGTTCCTTACCTAGTGCTTTTGAGTTATTTTTCTTTCCAAAAATAGCCTTCAATTCTGTCAAAAATGTTTGCCTTCCTCCTTTACATTAAATAACACACACTTATGAAAGAGTGATGAATACATATTTCCACTTTTTTTATCTCTCTTCTTTTTGCTTCATGATGCTGTTTTGTATGGTGGGCTTATTGTTTTCCTTGGATGTTCAATTCCTTGTTTGTGCTGTTCTTTCTCACAGCAGCAAGATAAAGTAAATTTTATAATGGGGAGGTGGGAATATGACTATAAAACCACAAAAACGCATGATACAGAGAGAGGTGTTGTGCATGAAATTGTTTGACCCTAAAGTAGAGTTTAGTAACACTTCGACTTTTATAAATTATGATTTCAGTTCTGGTCATAGGAATAAAAGTGTGCAAAATCCTATCGGGGGAGGCTAAAACATTTCTTTCCCAGACTTATATTTTCCTAGATGAAAAGCACTGAATTTTAAGATGTATATTGGTACAGTTCCACACTGTTTGCGCCTTCCTGGACCAAACAGCAATTCTGGCCATAAACTCAACAGATATTAGGATGACTATTAAAAAAAACATACACAAAAAAAAGAAATCTTCTTTGGACATAACAGCTTTGCCTGATTACACTTCATTTTAACAAACAATGGTGTGAGAGTATAATTTAGTTTGAACCGAGATTTTTAGAATTATGTAGCACCTATGAAGAAATTAATGCTAGTTTCTTTTATGAAGGTTCCTTAAGGTTAATAACATGATTCTTAATTCTTGATTTTCCTCTCCTTTGTAAGACTTCAGAAAGTGCCCTGTGCTGATAAAGAGCATGTCATATTCGTTCAGAACCAAGGTTAAAGTTTTAAAATCTGATCCCTGAGTAGCATTAGCAAAATGCATGAGATTGCTGTTCATACTTCTCTACCTGTTTTTAATCATAAAATTTGAGTAACAGATGAGTTTTAATTATGCCGTGCTGTACTTTTGGATCATACTTTCAGCCGCACTTTCAGACATCATAAGTTAATATTGTTCCATTGAAATAGGTGAAGTTGTATGGCCCAGGGTCCTGATTCAGTCACCCACACACATCTGGGGCCATATGAGATACCTTCAAGTAGCCTGCCTGGCCTCAGACTACCCTTGTGGATGGGTTCCTGCTTCCTTGTCATGAGCCCTGTGTGATATCCCCCAGCTCAAATGGCTTCTCAGATGACACTGCACATCTATGGCCAGTCAAAACACCAGTCCTGCTATCAAAATAAGCACATTTTGCCTCATTAATTTATAGTTCAAGCTTGAAAAGAAATTGGTTTTCTGTTATTATTATTTCTTTGGAGTATGAGCCTTAAGGTAAAAACTTTTATCTAATTCCTTACACTGTTTTGTTCACAGCTAGTTTCTGCCCAGTTGTTGCAGATGAGCTAAGATTATTTCTGTGACTCCTGTTTACATTCTCATACTATCAGACAGCAATCCTTATCTTGCTAGTTAACCATTTGCAAATGGGTAAAATAATTTCTATGGCCTTCTCCCCTTGGATTGACTCTTCATTTTTCAAACATCTCTGTAGCCTTCTCTGCACCTACCACAGCTGACATTCTTCTTTTCATGACCAAGGTATTTCAGATGAAAACTTATTGAGGATTATTAACCATCCAGTAACAGAAATGCCTCTGTTATTGCATTCTGGGATTGTATTTGGTTTTGGTTTGGATTTTTCTTTTTTACTGTTGCTGTTCATTGTTGCCTTAAATCAACAGCACAAACCTGCCCTGAGATCAAGCAATGTATTGTTTCTCACCATTCACTTCAGGATATAATTTTCTCTGTTTCTTCCTGCTTAATTTATTCTCCCTTTCAAAACAAGAAATCTAATTGCTTCTGAAGGGAACCTATTCAGATTCTTTCCTGATGATACATCCCCAATTTGTGTAATTTATCTTAGATTCATTTAGCTTGGAAAAGACCTTTAAGGTTCAATCATTAAACCAGCCCTGCCAAGTCTGCTACTAATTGTGTACCTAAGTCCCATATCCATGTTTTAAATATACCCAGGGATGGTGTCCACCACTTCACTGGGCAGCCTGTTCCAGTGTTTGACCTTCAGTGAAGAAATTCTTTCAGGGAAGAAATTTTTCATGGTGTTCAAACTAAATCTCTCCTTGTGCAATATAAGGCCATTTCCTCTCATTCTATTGTTCATTGTATGTGAGAAGTGACCAACACCCACCTTGCTACATCATGCTTTCAGACAGCTGCAGAAACAAATGTCTCCCCTCAACTTCCTTTTCCTTTTCCTTCCAACTAAACAACACCAGTCCCCTCCTCATAAGACTTGTAATCCATACCCTTTGATAGCTTTGTTGCCCTTCTCTGGACAGATTTCAGCCCCTCAATGTCCTTCTAACAGTAAAGTGTCCAGAACTGGACAGAGGACTCGAGGTGCAGCCTCACCATTGCCAAGCACAGGAGGACAATCCTGCTGGCAATATGTACCTGTTTGAAAAAGGGCTTTTGAAAGGGGGTGTAAGAGAGAAACCCCACTTACCTGAGGCAAAATTCAATTTTTCCTCAAATTTTTCCTGTTTCCCTGAAGCTGAGGGAGGGGGGAAACTGAGATGAAGGCAGCCCTATCCCGGGCAGGGCAGGGGGTTGTTCCTGTCCAGGACCGGGGTGGGGGGAGGGACCCTTGTTTCAACTGCTCTTCCGGGGTTTGGGGAGGGAAGCTGGGATCAGGGGCCGGGACGGAG
>VXBA01002290.1:76765-124907 GCA_013399895.1 Serilophus lunatus
TTTTCACCTGTGTTTGTGTTTTTCAGAGAGGCTGAAGGGCCGGAGGTGCTTCGAGAGAGGGAGAGAGAGAGAAGGGAGAGACACCTTTTCCTACCCTTCCTCCCTGTTTCTTTCAACTAGCCATCTGGCTGAAAGGAACAGTTCCCTTCCTTTTTTTGTTTTTTTTTTTCCCTTTTTGTGTAGTATTTTTCCTTGCATGTTGGGGCTCCCTCAATGTAATTCTGGGGTCTCCTGTGGGTTACCCTACCTCTCTAATTCAAATCTCTTGTAATAAATTGTTCTCCTGCTGACCATTCTATTCAGTTTTCCGTCACCTTTATTGAATCTGCCCCCTGAATGCTAAAAGGTGGGTCAAACCACCACACCACATTATTCCTGATACAGGCCAGGACACCATTTGCCTTCTTGGCCACCTGGGCATACTGTTGGCTCATGTTCAGCATGAACACGTCTACCAGCACCCCAAGGTCCTTTTCCTTCTGGCAGCTTTCAAGTCACTTTTCCCTAATCCTATAGTGCTGCATGGGATTGCTCTGACCCAAGTGCAGGACCCAGCACTTTGCCTTCTTGAATCTCACATAATTGACATCAACCCACCAAACCAGCTTGTCCAGATTCTTCTGTAGAGCCCTCCTAAGTGTACAGCAGATCAAAACTCTCAACCAACTTGGTGTCAGCTGCTAACTGACTGAGGGTGGCCTCAATCCCCTTGTCCACACCGTTGAATCATTCTCTAATACCCAGGGCTACTACCTCTCTTTCCTTGCCTGTCCTTTCTGAAGAGTTTAGAGCAATGTCTTGCAGCACTCCTGTCATGAGAGTTATCTCACCATGACTCCATGGTGGTAACTGTGTCCTTGGTTTCCTGCTGTGTAATGGCTTCCTTCTCGTTTGCTGCCCATGCTGCATGCATTGGTGTAGATGCATTTCAGTTCGGCTATTGATCTTGCCATTTTTGAGAGGAAGCATCCTTTATTCCTACATGACAATAATCAGGCACTTTGTGATTTCTAACACATCAATAACAGTTGGGTCTGCTACTGCATAGATCTTCATTCTTTATCTCCACTAAAATGGCAGACCGAAGGTCCTTTCAAACACATTGTCCCTCAAACACTGGTATATTTTCCCCAGGTTTACCTCTAATGAGCCTGTTTTTATCCCTTCCCCTTGTAAATCTAATTTAAAACTCTTGCTGACTCCAGTGTGAAGATCTTCTCTCTATCTTTGAGAAAGGTGTACCTCATCTGTTTCCAGCAGCCCTGATGTCGTGCGAATCAACCCATAAACAAAAAATCCATAACTCTGCTGTTGCCATCATGTTCAGAGACAGGTATTGATATGCTGACTCCTTCTGTTTCTTTCCTCGCTATTCCCTGTGACTGGAAACACAGAGGAGAACATTACTTCTGCTCCTGAACATGAAATCTGAGTAGTAAATAAATAAGCTCACACAGCTGCCTGTGCATCCTGATATTCATTAAGCAAGAGGAATATATACTGAAATGCCTGGTTAACAAATGCTACATAAATTACAGACTATATTTGCATTATTTTTAATGATGATGTCATACCAGCACCACTGATATGTGAGGCATGAACAATTATTTGGAATCCATCAAAATCACTAGACAAGATATTATATTAAGAATTTTATACTTTTTTCAGCATCTGAATGAACATTAACACTGAGGGAAACCAAGAAGTTGTTTGCAAAGCTGCAGAGCATCAGTGAAATACAGGCAGCATTAGTATCTGTCAGGCACATCATTCAGCCTGCTTAAGCCTTGTGAGTGGAGGTTACATACTTGGTATTCGTGCCCAGCAACAACAACATTAAAGATGTTTATTCAGATGAAACCTGTAGTTGTCTACTGAAAAGGAGTTAAATGATCCTTGGCCATGGCCAAGGAAATGACCTCTGCCGCTGAATTGAAAATTATTTATGAGCAAGCAGAAGGCCAAGTCTGATGGCTGAAGATGAAGACTTGTACACCCAGGAATGCTTTCCTTGAGGGAACTTTGACCCTGTCCCCAGAAAACCTTTCCAATTATTTGGTTCTTAACCCCAGCTTTTTCACAACCACAGCAAGCAGTGTACTTCTTGGAGCCTCTGAAAGAGAGGTGTACCCCAGCTGCAAAGTCTGGGTTCTCCAAGAACTGACTAGAGAGCAAGCTAATGCTGCCTTCATCGTTCCTCAACCTCTGTAGTTTAAGGAAGATTAAGATAAGAAATTCAGGAAAAAATTCATCACTGAAAGAGTTGTCAAGCATTGAAATGGGTTGCCCAGGGAAGTGGTGGAGTAACCATCCCTGGAAGTGTTCAGAAAATGACTCAACGTGCACTTACAGCTGTGGTTTAGTTGGCATGGTGGTGTATGGTCAAAGCTTGGACTCAATGACATTAGAGATATTCTCCAACCTTAATTATTCTATGATTTCATGATACGCAAAATATGTTTTTTCACATATTTTTGTAATTATTTGCAAAGTAACCTGTAAAATCTATGAACATTTTGGAGGAGTATTTCTACTACTTACTACTTTCTATACAGTTCAGCTGTGAGAGGGAAAGGCATTCCTCATATCTGCTATCAGTAAAATGGGCTAATGCACAAGGCTATGGTATGTGAACATGAATACAAGGAATTAAACTATTCAAGGAATTTGTCTAGAGATACTCTGAAGAACTTATTCTGCTCATCCATCTAATCACCAGTCCATCCAATAGTCAAGTATAAACTATTTATAGTGAATATTTGTTAGGCTTCCTCCTTCTTTGGGGAAAAGGATGATGGTTCTTATGATTGGTGCACATTTGTTATTTTGAGTGAAGGTTAAGATGTGGTTGAGTGCATGGTTTCTTTCTAAACATTTTCTGGTACTCCTGATTTCTAAGGAAGGAGTGAATTGAGCAAATGAGAATTTAGGTGTTTGCTATGGTGGCATATCTTTGAAAAGTGCAAGCACAAAGAAAGAGCAGGGAAAGAAAGCTATTTGCAGAAAAAAAAATAAAAAGGGATCCTAGAAGATACAGAAATGAAATCATACCACCAGCCAGAAGGGAGTGGATGGAATTGCTTTTTCCATAGAATAAAAGAGAAGTGTTTGTTTGTTTGTTTGTCTGTGGTTTTTTTAAGAGACCTTTGGAAATCCCATGGAGCAGAACCTGAATCTTTTAACAGAGAGTATAAGTGGGAACATTGGGTGTAAGCAGAAAAAAACTACATTGACACTGAACTCTCATTATATTTTACTAGTCTAGGTCTCAAAAAAGATACAGCGTGGGCATGGAGCATAGCTGGTTGATGGATGTTCTAGGATATCTGATAGGTTTGTAAGCAAACAATTCCTCTTCACTGTAGTAGCCAGTTACCTTTTTTTTTTCCTTTAGTGCAGTGTCAGTTGTCCAGGAAAACATTGTATGTGTTCCCATCTGTTGCAGGGACTCCTGCAAAGCCCCATTTTCACTCATCCAAGGGCTCAACGATTTCTTGATGATTTTTCTCTTGAAATTAACTGCTTTCCCTCCTCATCCTGTGTGTGTCAAGATGCCTAGGATATGTGAGTGCACATTCTGACAACATCCACACATCTGCATGCTTGGATAGTAAATATGAGACTCTTATTTAAATGTTGCAAACTGTTCAGAAGTGTGGTTTTTGCTTTGTTTGCTGAGCCATATTTAAAAACACTTCCCAAGACCTTGAAGAATAGCTAAAATTGGCAGTTCTTTTTGCAGTTCTCCTTGCCTGCAGCATGCTGTGGTTGCTACAGCCTCACAGGCTTGCAGGATGCCTGGGGAGCCCAATGACAGTGAGACAGATGGGGAGACAAAGGGCAATGCTTCTTTTGAATTTCTATGCTCACCACTATAGTTACAGGTTTAATGGCATCAGATTACAAATGGAAAATGGAATGTTTCTTTTCTGTCTCTAAATGTAATTTTTTATGTTTTAGAATAACTTTATTTCTTTGTAACAGGCAGGTGATACGTCAGAGTACTGGAGTTATTGTCCTGCAGTGAACTCTCTATCACTTGAGCCTAACAGTACATACTGCATGACATCAGCAACCCAATGACTCATACACCAAGATACCATAGGTGTGTTCTTATATCCTGGAGATCAGAAAAATCCTACGCAGAAGACTTGGCTTGTTTTTCCTCTCTTGTTACAGAAACTGCGTGCATCGGCTCTAATAGCATTGAACAACTGTAAATGAAGTCTTTCTGTTTCTTATCAGAAGATAAACTGCCTGTTTAAAAAAGGTGTTGCCAAGGCCAGGAGAGCCTCTTTGAAGGGCACAGGCTGCAGCTGTCTGGGGGAAGATTTTGTATGTACAATATTTTAATATTTCTACAGTGAACACCTGTAATCTTGTTCTGGGGGGAGTCCAATCAGTCTGAAGCATTTGATATATCTGATCCTTGAACAAGATCAGTAGCTTGACATATAACAAAAAAAATATTTAAAAAAAGGATACAAGCTGCTTATGTGCAGCAAGTAGTTTCATTGGATTTAACAGTTTTTTTTTTTTTCAGTTTCCTTAAATTCTCACTTACTTGAATAACTTTTTACATATCCTATTCCAATTAATACATAGGATTATGGCTTTTAACTGTTTGACTCATCAATGTCACTGGTAACTTCTTCATATAACACTTGATTCAGTTCCTTCTCTTTACATATCAATATGGAGGAGGCCTTAGGCCTTAGGCTGGGATAGTTCCACTCAAATGAAACTTCAGAAGAAAAAGCAGGTGGAAAAAAATTTGAAGGTTGAGTGTTGTTGACAATTGGCTGCCCCTCAAACGACTTGGTGGTTTAATGGAGGAAAGATTTGCTTGGTTATTCAAAAGCCAGGTTAAGAACCTAATAAAAACAGGGTCACTCAAGAAGTTTCTGGAACTTTCTATTTCACATTAAAAAAAAAAAAAAAAAAGGAAAGAAAAGGGAAAAAACTCACAGCCTTTCATATGGCATTTCAGTATTCCTGCTTCTATTCCCAGCTGAAATACAAAAGGCAAAGTAATGACAGCATTACAGCAAAAGCATGCTGCATCTCACATAAATGATATGAACTTCAGAAAAAGTTTCAGGTAGGGTGCAGAAACGGAATTCTGCTGTTGTCTGGGGTCTTGGTTCTGTTACATCTCATGCTCTATGGTACATGTGAGCTGTCCATTGAAGCTTGTGGAAGCAGGAGGTGCTCTATTTGCATTTGTATTTCCATGGCAAGGACACAATGGAGTTATTTGGTCTCCTTTCCTCAGGAGATCTGCCAAAACATTTGTCTTTATAGAGCAAGCTGGAAGAAGGAATTGCCTTGACATTCTTGTAGAAAATCTAGCCTGGTTGCACCTTCATGCAAGTTGTAGATATTCAAGTATTCCGTGGATATTTTTAATTACTAAGTATTTAGTGTGATTTTGTACTGCTGCTTTAAATGCTCGATTGTCTCAATTGATCCTTGTTTTCTTGCACACTTTCTCTGGTTTTTTTTGATATGGAACCATAGAATGAGTTGGGTTGGAAAGGACCTTAAAGATCATCTTGTTCTGACACCCTGTCATGGGCAGGGACACATTTCACTTGACCAGGTTACTCAGAGCTCCATCCAACCAGGTTTTGAACACTTCCAGGAATGTACTTGAACATAATTCTGAAGTTTCATAAATGAAATATTTTTAACACTGAGATTTCTGGATGTGAAAACACCTTTTTAAGCCCTGCTATATACTCATGAGATAGGGCTTAGACTAGGAAATTAAAGAACCAGAGAGGTAAGGAAATCATAGGTGAGTCTCTAAAATTCAAAAGCCTGCTAATGATAACAGCGTTGGGAGAGGATTTACTGGGACCCATGGACCTGTAAACCTTCTGGCCCCAAAGAGCAGATCTAATGGTTGCAGAGGGATAGTGGAATCTATAGATTTGTCCACATCTCTCAGCAGTTCAAGAAGAGACAAAGAAAGCCAGAAAAAGGTCTACCTGCTCGCTTCCAACCTTCAACTGCAGGATATGTTACAGAAGTATAGTGATCATATAAAGGAACATAGTAGACTCGTAAGAAAGGAGGTCACATCAGGGCAGTGAACTTTATCCAGGCATTTAACTGTAACAGCCGAGTGAGCCTGCTTCCTCAGATGACTCAATGGAGTTACACTCTCGCTGTGACATATCCTGCTTTTATTCATGGGCTGCTGCTGCGATTTTCTAGGATCCTAAGTCAGGTGAACGTCTGCTCTGACACTTCAGCTCTTATATAGTAACTGCTAGTTGCATGTGCTAAGCACAAGGTTGCAGTATGATGAATAGCTGAGATTAATCTGGGATGTTAATGTAGAAGCACACTGGCTTTTGGAGCTGGCTTACTTAATTAAGAATCTGTTGATGTACTTCTGGTTTGATATTGAAAGTAATTTGGATTTGACTGAAAGCCTAGTAAAACCAGATGACGTCTTACTCTGGGCTTCAGTGTATGTGAAGGTCTATATAAGAATGAAAGAGATGAATTAAAATACTGTTTAATATTTAGGTAAGAGAGCTTAAGTGCCTGAAATCTAGAAGCTGAAGGTATGAGTCAGTTAAAGGATAATAAGCAACTCCTCCTTGTGCCTTGAATGATGGTTTTAGACTTTATAATGGCAGGGAGAACATGAGAAATGAGAAAAGTAAAATTATATCTGACGTGTGAAATGTCATAAAAGCAAGTATCACATACAATTAGTATGGGCAGTAAAATGGATTGACTAACACACTCTCCATTTCTGGAATAAAAAGGATCACATTTTTGTACAAAACAAATATGAAGTTACTTTTGTTTTAAAAGTAACCATGACTGTACTAATCCCAGGCAAACTGTTGTATCCTTTCTTTTTCTGCACTCCAAGTTTTAAATAGAAAAGTAGGAAAATTTATTCTTCTATGCCTGAAACTAAACAATTCAGCAAACTACTGTAGCTGCTGTGAGAGAGGATCCTGTAGACCATTAGCTTGTGAAACCAGGCTGAGGAACTAGCAACTAACTGCTGACAGGAGAACATAGTATTTTCAACATTTTAGTGCATGTTTTGGTTGCTCAGTGAGAACACAGCATTTTCCCAAGTGAAAAGGCTTTTTTTTACAGACATTTTCTTTAATCATAACTCAAAATTCCTCATGAGAGCTATGAAAGCATAGTCACAGAGAAAATGTTATTCAGGGCCATGGCCATTACATTTAGATGCGTACACCTGATTTTGAATAGTATTGTTTTATAAAACCATTGTCTTGCCTTTTAATTCAACTCAATCAAGTTTTCACACTGAAATTCTTAATAATTATGATGAGGGAATCCCAATAATTTCAATGTGAATTTTGCTAGACAGAACTTTGGACTTTCTGCCTTGTGCCTTTATGCATAAGCGTATTACTACTCTTGTGGAGTAGCATTACTGCGTGAAAATGGAATATGGAAGAAGCCTCATAGCATCGGCAGGTGATCATGGTATGTTTGTGCTAGTTGCAGTATGCATATGTAGCAGAATCATGGTCCCATTCCTGAGTAAATTTCAGCTAGAAGTTACTAACACTTCTATAAATATTTTTAATATTTTTTTTAATATTTTTAAACTTTACAACACCACATAGCACTACTGGCTTCACTTGTTGTCATGATGTTCACATGTAAAGTTTTGTGTATATCTAGAACTTAGAGCCACGGAATAAGACCTGTTTTGACTGTCCAAATCAATACATGTACTCAGTAGAGCATGTTGATTTGGGCTGCATTTTTCCAATGGTGATGTTGATGTCCCATTTGCTTTTCTTTTCTGAAGAATCAAAAACATGAAAAAAATTATTTCTTCTCAGAATTTTATACCTGAATTTTCAAAACTCTGGCACTCATTCATACCAGGATTCAGCCTGGTCATTTGTGAGAGTGACTTGTTAGTGAATTACCAGTTTCTTTATCAGCTTGTATTAGCATCAGAAGAAATTACATTAGTCTTCCAAGGACCTTTGAAGAAGTCATGTTTGGCCATATGCACCCATATTGGTGTTAAAATAAGGTAGGTAGAAAGCTAAACATACACAATTAGATAGCCATAAAAGCAAAGCAAGTAATGTATCTCAAAAGCAGAAGTTTCTTCTTACTGCGGCAGTGACACAGTACTGCCAAAATACTTTTCCTGAAAACATACTACATTTTACAAAAGGTATTACATACATATGTAATATTTATGGTGTATATGTCCATGCATAGTATATATCTCTTTCAAAGTTTAAAATAATAATAATGTCTCTCATATCTTGCTTTAGAAATAATTTATAAACTGCAGATTTATTTGATCAGATTACACTAAATTTTTATGCTCATTTGGGGGAAAATATTGTATGTTCATTTTGGGGAAAATATTGTAACATAATTTCCGGGATGTATCTTGTTCCTACATAGTGGAGTTTTTTAAAATAAATTTTGAAATGTTTGTTTGTTTTGTTTGTAAGCAGTTCCCACCAAATCAGATCCAAACCAAATCTACTCTTTCCCAATAAATGGCTTCCTGGGTAACAATATATTTTGAGCCTGGAGATTAGGCTTGAGATCTGATTTCAGGACTTGATATATTGCTGTTAGCGCAATTTGGCATTTTAGAGTATTTTTAAGCTGCTAAAAATTGAGATATTGGAATCAACTAGGGTATGATATAATAAATAGTGTCACATGGACGTACAGAAAATTTATGGATGACCTTCATGAAATATAATAGAAGAAAAATCTGTATTTTTAAATGGGTCTTTGAACTGCAATTTGAGCTAGATTTTAAGACAGTCAAGTAGAGAAAAATAACTAGAAAAAAAAGAGATCCTTTTTCTTCTTCTTAATAAACCCTGCTCTTCTGATGCCCATGCATGACATCCTATTTTTAGCTGTCAGAAAATCAGTGAAGCATATGCAGTGCAGTGGAATGCCTTGTTCCCATGCCTGACTCTCCATATATAGCTACTGCACTGCGGTATTCTTCCCTGGCTCCCACATTGAGGGCTTAGCTTGAATTTTCTTGGCAGAATTGCCTCATCTGAGAGCTGTCCTCATGGTCAACACTCAGGCAGCTGCTTCTTCATCGTACTCACCTTCCCATCAGGACCCATAAAGGCCGAGCATTGACTAAATTCAGTATGAGTGAAAAGATGTGCAAAAATCATGTACAATAAATCTCCACCAATCCTTCCTCTATCATCCCTACCCTTCTCCTCCCACCTTCATATTGATGTTGGTACTAAGTAAGCTTAGTTTTCTTGTCTTGTTATTTTTGGAACCAACTTCCAGAGTTGAGAGACTTCCATGCACAGGAGATGTGTTTTGGCTCTTCTGTCTGTTGCATTCTGTGGCTGATTAGATCAAGCCCAGTGGCTGCCAGATGACTAATCAGCTTGTTACAGAATAACAGGGCTCACTGGAGAATTAACAATGTCTTTATAGTCTCCCCTCAACTAAGTGTCTGGAATTTTTTTGTTTACAGGATACATTAGCTTAAGATTTTCCAGTGTTACTTGAATATGATCTATAAGAAAGCCTTAAAATCCCCCCCCCCCAAACCCAACCCACAACAAAACCAGCCTCCACTAGCCCCCAGAGTTTATATCTTTAAATTTTCCTTCAGGGTTAAAGGCCCTGTGTTATGTGGTATTTTATGCTCCCATGTATTAGTGAGACCAGGAGCTCTAGTAAAGAAGTACTTCGAAGCAATGAAATCTGATTTTGTATTCTAGGAGTTAGAGCTCTCAGATATCATGTGTACCTGACCATAAATCAGATTAGCTGCAATGAATTGCAATTGATGTAAAAGCATCTAAAAATGGTGAGGGCCTGAGCAAGAAAATGTGTGGACTTCCCAGATCAGCTGACTTATTCTGTTTGCTCTCTTCCCAGCCACTTCTAGATTTTTTTGCAGAGGGATACTCCTCTACTGTGAAGCAGATATATGTATTCCTGAAAACTCAAAATTTAGAAGCGATGAAATGGCAAAGAAAAGCTTATACTTTAAGTTGCAACCATTTGAAACAGTGGTATTCTGTTCCCACATCAACCTGTAGAGTTGACTATAAAGATGAAATTGAATTTGACCTTGATAAGTATATATATATCTATAATCACACAAGAAATACATGTCCAGTAGGAAAATGTTCTTTAGCTTTGGAGGCATGGACAAAAGATCTGGAATCTGGATGTTGACAAAATCAAACATGGTATAAGGCGCTGTCTTTTAAATAGGGTTAACAGTTGTTACAATCTCCAAGTAACATATATTATGTTAAACCTTTCAAAATACATGTTACATTTCAAAAGTAAGTCATTGCAATAGATGCTGGAGTTGCTGAAGGAAATTGTATTGCCTCTGACAAATTCCCAGCAGGTTAGGCTTCTGGCATTGGTTCCTTTCAGCCTTGTGACAGAACTAAAAAAAAAAGTGGGTGATTTAGCTATACTCACTCAGCACATGTAGAGGTGGAAGAAAATATGGTTCAGCCAGCAAGACGTGTGCTACACAGAGCACTGTGATAGTACAGTCTGAGACCTGTAGAAGTCTACAGTTTTCTCTTCTGAGCAGGGACAAAACTTATGTAAAACTACACATCTTGATGCAAAAGAAGGACTATGACGCAGAACCCACATGTTGAAACCAGTAGTTCAGATAGCTACCCCCAGTGAGTGTTGTTATTGGTGCCACACCCTTACCTTGAACTAGCCCCAAACTGGAAGATGCAGTTTGCTTTTTTTTTTTTTTTCTCTCCTGTGGTGACTTCACATTTGCTTTATCACACCTAGCTTCAGAAGTTAAATATTAACTGTCTAGATCCAACCTAATCATTCAGATCTCCCTGTGTATATAATGAAGGGAAACAAGATCTTGCAGGTTTCAATTCCTGATTCAGTCACGGACGCAAACTTCACTGCTTGCATGGTCTTGTTGTCAGAAGTACGTGGTTTTCCAGGATTTCTGTGCTGCAATGGGACGGATGAGTGCAGGTGGTAGACATGATTAACCTTGCTTATTGCATTCAAGGTGTCCTCCTGTGCATGAACCAATCTTCCCTTGATACCAAAGCTGGAACTATTGTTTCTACTGAAAATGTATGCACCTTCTATGCCTTATCTGCAAAAACTGAGGCTCGGTAAGGAAGTATGGAAATACTAAGAACATATAAATGCTAAGAACATATAAAAGGTTAAGGCTGTCTGTTCACCCACAAATCCAGAAAACACTTGCATGGTTTCATCTGCACTTGTTTTTGGATCAATTCCAGAGTTCATCTTGGCCAGGAATTGCATCTGATTTGGTTGGATACATTTGTTGAACGTCTGGAGTGTAAAATAAATATTTTAAATAATATTTATCTCTGTTTTACAGCTCTCTGACCAAAATGATATCCACAAAATACTACTTTCTGAAAACATAGCTTACAAGCAATTAGATTTAAACAGTGTCAACAGCTGCAGTAATGACTTATTTTAAATAAATCCTGTATTTCACACAGAAAATGTCTCTAACCATGCCAAATGCAAGTCACTTTGCATGCATGATTTTTCTGTGGTGCTTTCTTTTTTTTTTTTAATGTCAGAAGGCTGTAAGAGAGAAGAAATTTATTTTGAAGTATTTTTTTAATAACTAGTATTATCATCTACAGGACAGTAGTGGTTAGCATTTTCTTTCTGATTACTTATTGTATTTATATAATATCAGTATTAACATAAGACTAGGCAGAAAAAAGTGACTGTTAGTGCAAATTGAATTGTTTGTACTAGTACAGTGTGAATAGAGTATTTGGTGCATTGTTAAATTGAACTGCTGAGATAGGGGAGACATTAGCAGAGAGCTGCATGTGAAACTCAGCCAGAGTCTGCATTTGCAAAGGTCTTTAACTCATGCTGCGCACAAACTCGACTGTGCTTTCCATTTGAATGTTAGACAAGCTCCAGACATTACTACATGATGGTAGTATTACTAATTTAGATCCTAAAAAAAGATTTAAGCATGCTCTAAACCAAATGAAACCATACACTGTAGCAGACCTCATACTCTGGACTACAGTCATGATGATGTGTTTCAAATCAGAACACACAGTCTGACAGCAGAACCCACAGAGGTGCTGATTGTCACTTAGAATTTTATCCTTTTTCACCATAAAACTTCATTATAAGTAGTAGCAGTGCTTTTTCATGTGTTTTCTTTAGTCAGTGTTAGTGAACGTAAAATTGAATTGGTGGCTTGTTCCTTTAACTCAATTACTAGACCTCAATAGTCTTTTTACCCCCCAAAAAGCATGCTAATACCAATATTCTACACAGCAGAGGTTCAAGGTATTCTAGGAAGAGTGGCAAAATATTACTTTCTGGTTATTATTTGAAACAATGCCTTATGTATTGAATGCAGTCTGTATTCTGTTTAGTTTGTTTTGGCTTCAGTTTCAATAGCAGAGAGACTAATTCTCATTTAATGCTAATATTCACTTTCAGGTAGACTGTTTTGCAGAGTAATGAAGAAGTGATTTATAGTAAATGAAAGTCAGACTCACCGTAGCATGCACCTTATACTGGTGATACTTTAAAACACCTAGCACTGAAAGACACTTTCCCTTTCAACAGGTGTCATGAGGAAGTAACTTCACTGGGTTCCTCGGCACATGATTCTTCTGATATTCAGTGTAGTCCTATCATTTTGCATTCTTCCAAAAAGAAAAAATGAAGGAAACAAAAAGGAAGATTGTAATTTTAAAGAATTCCACAAGTAACTTACTGCTTGATTTGATACTACAAAACACATCAACAGACTGTTCTGCACCATTTTAGATCCATGTGATTTTTTTTCAATATTTTTGGGTTCAAATGATAAACCCCAGTATTTTAATGTTGATTTTGTATGTTTGCATGGAAATCAAATGCTTGTTGGAAGCAAGAGAACAAGGGCTGTGAAGAATTCTTGTACAAAGCACAAGGGTAAACGAAAGTGGTGGTTGGGTCAATATTTCCCTTTATACTTCTAATTTGTTCCGTCTATAAACATAATCCATGAAAAACAGACAAAAATCATGTTCTCACACAAGAATTCCATAGTTGTGATTATTCTGTATCAACAGGAAATTAGGATGAGAGAGCTGAGACCAATCACACAGATAAAAATTGGACCTATTCTAGAATATCATTAAATAGTAGGCAGGTGGAGATAAGGAGATGCATTACTCTGAAAATAATTCATTTTTAGTGACAAGGAAGAAGTGTTGTACTACATACGTTCATTTCCTAACTGGTAATAATAGCAACATTTTATCACTCTATGGCATTACCGAAATGTTCCTCTTGCATCTTTGTTTCTGATATTTAGATTTGGCTTTTATTGATGGTTTTACTTTTTGACTCTAATGTTTGTAAAGGAACATTTTCTCTAATGCTGCTAGAGCTGTACATAAAAGCCCACCAACAGCAGAGTCCTTGTACAGTAACTGAAGACTGTACCCAGAAAGGTGTATGTATTTACAGCTGTGGACAAAACAATTAAAATTGACTGGAATACATATCATATGCATAGAGATGAGAAAGTGAAAAAGCTGCTTAAGAAAACATAAGGTGGAGGTGGGCTAGAACAAGTTGAGGAACATCTACATCTTGCCAGAGAAGCTGAAGAAGAATACCCTGTCCTAAATTGACTATGTGGTTCAAGGATCCTGGATTTAAGGTGGGGTTGGTTTTTGAAAGAGCAGCTTGACAAAACTGGAGACTGTACAAGGAGTAAGGTCAAGCTTTTCTTCATGGTCTTCACCTGAGATTGGTGATATGCCTTTGCCACACTCTTCCCTGGACAAAAATCTGTGTCTGTGGAAGCTGGGCTGGACCACTGACTTATAAGCAGCCAGAATTTTTCTGCCTGAGCTTCTGCTTCCCTTCTCACATGTTTTTCTTTTCTTGCCTGTAGATTTCAACCTGACCTGGACACCTACCTGAGGTGGTGCTGAACCATGGGGCCACCAGTGGCCAATTTTTGCTCCCTGGGCTGTGCTCTGAGGTATGATTCCTGCTGTCTGCTTGCAGTGAAGTGATCTAGCACAACAAGGACCTCTGAAAGAACTCCAAGGCTCTCCTGTAATATTAATCCTTACACCAGCTCATAGGTGGATAAACATTAAAAACAAACAGAAAAACCATTCCTTTAGTTCTGGTTGAATCCTGTTCACAAAGGTGACAGAACATATAAAAGAGCCAGCGACACATGAGAAAAATGTCCTGAGCAGGAACAGAAATCTCCTTTAAAAGCTTTGCATTCAGCAAGTTGCTGTTTAGTTCCTGTGTGAACAATTAATCTTAAAACAAATATTTGGCCAAGGGGGATTGAGATCCAGGAGGTTTCATAGCTAACTAAAGTTGAATGAAAATACACACTGCCTGATTTCTTCAGGCAAGTTTTTCTTTTTCATCTTTATCATAAAAATAACTAAGAAAAAGTATCTGTTACAATGACCCAGGTTTTGCCATTCAAGCCTCTCAAAATTACAGGCTTTCCCTCCAAGATCATTTACAATGGGGTATATAATACATGACTGTGTTGCATCCTACCACTCTTTGAATTCAGTATAACTAGTTATTACTACGTTAAAATGTAGTGGCCTGGTTCAAAGGCTTTTCTATAAATAAATATCTTCCTGGCTGGGCAGATGACTGTCCTTACCAGCAGTTCCTGTGTTAACAGCTCTCTAGTTTTTGGCTCTTCAGCTGGGTGTGGCGTGGTGCTTTGAGAAGTCTGTAAATGGCTGGCAGCTGCAAGGTCTTGAAAAACCTGATTAGGATTATTGGGAATCAATAGCATTATTACACTGCTGGTGCCTATTCTAGTTAGTATTTAAATAGGGTTATTTTTTAATTTCCTGTTATCTAAATTTCCTGAGCTATATTTATTTTTAGATAGAGAAGATGAGAGGGAACAACTGTTCTGCTTGGGACACAAAGGTTGCTGTTTGTTCTGTCACGACTGCCCTATCCAAATCAATGGAGAACCTCTCCTTACCTATTGGAAGCCCAAGGTCATACTTCAATACCAAGTGGATACCGTTTTATTTTAGCTGTATTCTGGATTATGCTGTGTGTATGTATATCTACCTCCTGGAGGAGGGTAAAAAACAAAGCTAGGGAGTGTATAAAACATCTGTAAATGCAGCAGTGTTTTTCTGTGCCCCTGCAGCCAGCAGAGCCCCCTGATTTTCTGCTTGTTGGCAGCTCCACTGGGAACAAGAGCTCAGCCACTCTGAGAGCCTCTACCAGTGAAGGATGAGTGCAGCCTGCCTTTGTCTGCCTGAAATCATGCCCCCTCTGAACCTCCTGGGCCATCTTTGGATAAAACAATTAGTACCCCATCACTATCAAAGACAAGTGAAACAAAAATCCCCCTAATTGAACAAATTGAGCACAGCAATCTATTTAGACTGTGTGGTCTTTAGAGATGAAGCTTACTTATGTTGTGTCTAGTAACTAATGGAACAGACTTGTGATTACTGCAGGCTCTCTGGCTCTACTATAGTACAAATAATAAAGGGATATAAAAGTATAAAAAATATGTGGCACTGTTGGTAAACAGTGCTTTCAATTTTCAAGGCACTGCCAAATTAAAAATATGATGTAATTTCGACTTCAACTGATAACTAGCAGTAGTACTCACAAGTCCAAAACCCATAAACAAGCTTTTCACAAGACTGTAAGTTAGAAGCATTGAGATATTCTTTTTAAGAAAAAAAAAAAAAAAAAGCAAGGCACATTATTTGGTTCTTGGTTTGATAGTTTTGTATTCATATCCTAATTTTTAGGGTTAATATTTTCAAGATTTTGTCTACAATGACAGGGACATGGATCCAACATTTTTTCTTATAATTGCATAACTGTAAAGGCTGATTCTTTATTGAAGCATAACATATTGCATTTAAATAAGGAGAAGGAGAAGCCACATTGTAATTAGGGCAAAAGTACAGTAGTGCCATCTGTGTGAGATCAAAACTCATGAAGCATATACTAAGAAATCATGGATTTTCTTTAAGATCTCATGAAAACCAAAATATTTTTTTTAATTGCCTAAAGGTTTCTGCAGTTACTTCAGACTCTAGAGTGTGGTTCCAAACCCATGAAAGCTGGCATTTTACCTCATTTTAATGAAATACACTTCCAGTAGAGGGTGATTCTTGAAAAACATTGAGTATTGGAAAAATTAGTAACACTGAGATCACTATGATTTGGTGACTTCAAATTGCTCTCTCTAGACCTCTTTTTTCATTAATCATGCCACCTTTCAAGTTGCTATGAAAGAATATCATGGCAAAGAACCTTAAAAAAATAAGATATCACTTCAAAAGATGTTAAGAAAAAACATATATCACAAGTCTTCTGTGGTCTAGACAGACACTGTCAAATTGACGCTAGAGCGCAATGAAAGAGACAAAACACAGTGGAGTTTTTTCCTTCTAATTGAAATTCAAGTAGTTCTGTGTATTCCCTTTTCTGACTAACAGGCTGGGTTTTTTAAAATGCCAAGTAGGAGCTTCTAACTGGTGACATCAACTTCTAACATAGTAACTACTGTACTTCTCTCCAGTTTGTACTGCTCCACTAATGCTGCATAAATTACTACAGGGAAAGCAGCTTCCAAAGGATAGGAGATTTTAGCTGCCTCTAAATTACTGGAAATGTGCTTATATGCCACAATGAAAGGGTACACACATGAGATGTTTCAGCAACTTCAATCTGCTGCAATTATAGCAGATACAACTACACCAGGCAACCAATTCAAGTGAACGGCATTCAAAACACAAAGCCAGACAGTCCATGGGGAATTTGAACACTTTTCTTCTTTAAGAGTTGGTTTTCCCAGACATCCATGGCCCTTCCTTTTGATCTTGATGAACCTGTCCCAGCTTATGGATGAAATTTAAAACTAAGAACTTGGTTACTTACAGTAACTGAAAATCACAGGCCATTTACAGCAACAGCAGAGTTCCAGCTCCAGCATCACAGACACATTTCATTGGGAATAGGAACATTTTGGGGGTTTTGTAGAAGATCCATTGGGTCAGGCCTCTCTCAGCTGCCTCTGCTCCATGCTACAGACCCAGCACAGAGGAAAGGGAGTTTCACCCACCCACCCACCTACCTGGAGATGCTCCACTAAGCATGGACCTTGTGCATTTGCCATAATTATTGATTGTTTCTGTGCAAATATAAAATGTGTACTCATAGCCACTAACATTTCCAATTTTGCAGGAAGAAAAGGATCTCCAGTGCTTATAAGATTCTTTAAGAAACTTTAATTTCACTAACTTCAAACTGAGCCTGTATTCAACAAATGTCACGATACTCTCTGACTATGATAATAGCAAAATTTATTTTTCCAGCACTGACACTGTCTGAAAGCCTGTGTATTTTTGAAAAGTGACTTTCAGATTGTTTTAATATTTGTTTAAATTTTAAAAATTAAGTGTGATGCTCTCTTGGTTTTTTGCTTATTTTACCTACTTTTGTTTTATACATAAATAAAAGTATTACACTGTAGCCCCTCTGAATTTGTGAACATCTAGAAAAGTGGAATTTTTGACACAGAAAACTTCTAAAATTTCTGACTTTACAGGGTAATCATAACCACACTAGTCTGGATATTTTTCATATACTATTCTGCTATACATAAACCCCCCCACTCCTTCAAATCACTTACTCACTTATTTGTCCATGAAATTGTGTGGGTATAGAGGAGAAATTTCATGCTAAAAAATATTGCCATGTTCTAAGTTGTGAATGAGGAAAAAGAGAAAGACGACCTTAAAGAAATATATGTTTTGACAGATATCTACATATAATCCAGATACACTTGACAGCATCTTGTTCAAATTCTCAGAAATACCAATGGGCTGGGACCAAATTTAAAGAATTTTTAGTCACCAAAGTGAATTGTTTCTCCAGAATATTATGAGCAAAGAGATTAATATAGCAGTCATTGTCAGTAAGAAAAATCTAAAGTGTATTGGCCCCTTATGGGGAAGAAAGTGATATACCACAAGATTTTGCTACTACATTTAACAGGTGCAATGAAGGTGTTTCAATTTTATTTCTTCCTTCCTCAGAACTGCAAATATTTTTTTCTTATTTTCTCTGCTTGTTCTTTTACTGCAGGATTATATTTTCATTACTGGAATTTCCTGCTTATATAGTGACATGCAAGCCAGGATTTTCTTGGCTGTTAGCAAACTATTTCTTTTCTTGTTGAAGAAATGCAGAACAAAGCAGTTAGAGACTGGTGTTGGGCTGTTCATTTCTTCATATTACTTCACTTATGAATTTGTCTCTCTTCAATACCATGATTTCTGAAGAATGTAAGGCTTTTCCTACTTTCAATTATATTGTTTTCTGCTTGTAAGATACCCAGTTTCTAGGTAAACTTGGCCATATGAATTTGCATGTGAATTTTCCTCTTCTGAATAAAAATTAGCTTCAGTAAGATCAAAGCCAACTTTGGCGGCTCAGGAAAAAAGACAGCACTCCTCTTTTATTTTCTCCCATGTTTATTTGGCTGCCAGTTCTCTTTGAAAATGGCCCTTTTTGCCAAGGCTGCAATTTTGCTAAATGAATTAGTATTATACTATGTCTTGTTTATTTGCACAAGTGGAAAATGAAAGATGGGAAATACAGAAGTGAAAATACAGTAAGAGATGAAAACCATGACAGTATCAAGAAAAGTGTGAAGTGTAGCTGAGGTATGTACCACACACACTTCAACCCTTTGGCAGCAGGTTGGCCCTTGAAAATCCTCCTGATAGACCTGCCGAGATGCCAGACCTTCAGGCTCTCTTGACAGCCGTCCTTGCAGTCCTTCAGCTTGACTTGGGGGTTCTTGAGGAATGAGGTTCACACACTGCAATGTTCCAAATGCACTATGTCAGCCTGGAGAAGGGTAAATAAGGCCTTGCAGGTTCCATCCAGAGGTTTGTGAGAGCAGAACAGGGGTCAAGTGGTACACGTGGTTCTGTCTCTGTTCCTGAGTATGATGCTGAAGTAGCTGAATTTGCTTGTTGCCAGCTCTCAGTTCATGATGCTTCACTGAGACTCTGAAAGCTACAAAAGTTTGGACCACTTTAGTCAGGTCATCATCCTTCAGCCTGCTGCTAGCCAGGAAATGATAAATTAGACATGGCTAAATACTGGATTCTATGACAACTGAGGACAGGAATCCATCAGGATTCTTTACAAGCTTAAAAATATGCTAGCCACTACTGAGGGCTTTTTAAGTCCTTAAAATCTACATGCTTCCTCCATGTGGTAACTAACTGAAAAACACAGACATGTACAAAAAATACAAGGTGAGGTAGTCCAGCTTCCCGCTCCAGGAAGGAAATTGTTCTGGGCCATGCAGAGTCCAGTTTTGAAAACCCTCAGGGATGGTAGACTACAGAGCCTCTCTGGGCAGCCTGCCATGTTCTCTGACCACCCTCGTGGTGAGGAATATGTTGTCAGGATTGTTTAATAACAGAAAAATGTATTTCTTAACTCGAGAATTTTTCTGTAAAATGCCTTCTCTGGGGTATGACACTTTCTCAGAAAAAAACAGTCTCAGGGAGAGTGTTCATTTAAAGAGTCAAAAATGACTGATTTCAATCCAGTGGAGGTCTCCTAGATGGCTTCACACTTCCATTTTCGTCTAGGCATCAAGTTTTCTGGTTATGCTACATCACCTATGATGTAATTTTTATGGCATAGATATATTGTATAGATACATTTCCCTTTTTCTAGGCAGTAAAAGCACACCATGAACAGACCCTGAGACTACCAAGTTTACAGCCAGTGTTACGTGCCTGCCACAAGACAGGACAGGGGAGGCTACCAGGCAGGTGATGAAGTGCCTGGACAGCATAATGCTCCACAGATCAAGGTGAGCTGTCTTTCTTTTACATGGTCATGAGAGCTGTGGGAGATGCTTTTGGGATGAATCATCTTGGCAGCAGAAATGTCAGCCAAAGGGAGTGTACTGACAGGTGGTTTAGATGACCAAGAAGGCCAATGACATCGTGGCCTGTATCAAAAATATTGTGGCCAGCAGGACTAGGGAATTGATCTTCCCTCTGTATTCGGCATTGGTAAGGCCACAACTCAAATCCTGTGTTCTGGTTTTGGCCCCCCTTGCTTCAAGAAAGGCATTGAGGCACTGGAGCACGTCCAGAGAAGGGCAATGGAGATGGGGAAGGGTCTAGAGAGTAATTCCTATGAGGAGCATCTGAGGGATCTGGGAGTGATTAGCCTGGGGAAAAGGAAGCTTAGGGTAGACTTTATTGCTCTCTGCAAATACCTGAAAGGTAGCCAGGTGGGCATTAGATTCTTGTCTCAGGCAGTTAGTGACAGGGCAAAAGGAAATAGCCTCAAGCTGTGCCAGAGGAGGTTCAGGCTGGATATCAAGAAAAATTTCTTCACTGAAAGGCTGGTAACAGTCTGCCTAGGGAAGTGGTATCACCATCTCTGGAAATGTTCAAGAAATGACTGGATAAGGCACATAGTGCTATGGTTTAGTTGACATGGTGATGTTCAGCCAAAGGTTAGACTCAGTGATCTTGGAGGTCTTTTCCAACCTTAATGATTCTATGATTCTGTGATAGAAGAGCCACATGATAATTAGAGGTGTGTGTGATGAGTTTCTGCTAATACATATCAATAATAAAGACATCCCTGGTTTCATGCCAAACTTGGAAGTGTGTGGTGGCATCAGAGATTATAAATGGCAACACTGAGATGAAAACAGAATGACATTAGGCTGAAAAGTCTCCTGATGCTGTGCACTGACAGCTAGGCAGCTGCCATCACCTTCTGCCACCATTCTTCTTCTTCTGTCTTCCATTTGTCCACAGCGCCAGCAGGATTTGTCCACTGTGGCCTGAACAACAGACTGGCCTGAGGGAAAAAAAATGTGCTTTTCTTTTTTTGGCTGACTGGTTTGCCCACCTGGCACATCTGGACTGCCACACACAAGTACTCGAGCTGGCAGTGGTGGCACGGAATGGTGGGGCAAAGTCTGAGCGGGCCAGTCCTGCATACACATTTGGCTCTCCTGCTGGTTCTTTAGGAAAGGAGAATAGTATCCTGCACAGTGGCCCGGGAAGAGGAGTTCTGTGCTGGAAGGATGGAGATGGGCGAATAGGTGCTGCTTCCATACTTCTCTGCTCTTGATTGTGCACAAGCTGCTTTAAGCTCCCTGATCACCAGCCTGAAAGTACAATTTATTCTTTACTGAAGAACAATAAAAACAACATCACCATTTCCCAAGAAAAGTCTTGGCAATTGTATATTTGTCTGATAAACAAATGTGTGGACATAATTTCTCTATATGTCTTTGCATTGTTTTAGCCAGAAAGCACGTGTCAGAAGTGGGTCCTGGCCTTAACCCGCCGCCTACCTATAATTTGATCTCAAACACTCTTAAAATTTGCAAAGGGGAAATGTATTCTGATCTATCAACAGTTGAAAGATCATTTAGTAGTGAAACAAATAAAATTTAATAAGGACTGCTTTAATACTTATCATTACTGTCTGCTTTACTTTTTAATAAAGTTTTATTAGCCCACTTAAAATGCTTAGACTGTCTTTATTATTTTCATCCTGGCAATTCCTTTTATAAGGCTAATGAAATTGCATCCCTTGGTCTAAATACAGTCATGACTTTATGTCATGTGACATCCAGCCCTACAATCACAGAAGTCCACAGAAGTTAATGTGATATTAATTTATTTTTGTGGTGTTATTGGATAATTCTGATATACCGAAACATTAAAAAAAGTTCCTCACATCTGCCTAAAAAGATAGACAGTAACTTTCTGTAAAACTTGACACTGATGACATGAAATAGCACTGTTGCTTGTCAGAAAAGTGGCTGTAGTTTAATTTCTGTTGTTAAACATTCTAATCCAAAGGCAAAATTCTATGTTTCTAATGGGAATTAAAGCTGTGTAACTAAGACGGCCAGGTGGTCCCTAAGAGCAGAATCTGGACTATTGTTTCTTAGATTTATGTAAGGTTTCATGCCTATCCCAAATTTTGGCTGCTAGTCATTTCTTTTGCTATTGTTGCTTAAGGTCATCTATAAATGCAAAATATTTCTCAGTGGGTACTTGACAGCAGTAACCTAGATAAATATTTTTATTTATAAAAACATTGTCTTAACAATTCAGAAACTGTAGTAAATAGTCTCAAACCCCAGAAGGGATCGAGAAATTGCAAGAAATACATTGTTTTTTGAAAAAAGATTGATGTTCTGTTTTATTTCATTGGTCCCTGTCCAACACAAGAGGGTGGACTGATGAAAGAGATGCTTAACGCATCCAGGGTTTGTGTTACTTCCTTATTTTTCTAACTGTGCTAATAGACAAATTTCCATTTGTTTTTCAAATTTTTGTGTAGCCTTACGCAATAAAAGCTAATCTAACTGGACAGACTCAACCCGTGGAGACCAAATGGCTTTTTAAAAAAAATCCAAACCCAAGAAACCTCTCTCTAATTGTCAAAAAATACTAAAAAGAAGTGGAATTACTTTCTCCTTATTAAGAGCAAAAATATTGGTATTTCATTGGAAATGCATGCCACTCAGAGCTCAGTAAGTTTGCACTGAGTAGCTGCAATCCTGTGTAGTTCGTTGTATGCGCTCTTCATGGAGGACATGCCCTCCTATAAGACCTGTTAGACTCAGGCTCTTCATCCATGCAATGCTGCACCACAGGTCTATGCCAAAAACAACCAGGCTCCAAGCACCTCAGATGGCTAAAGCTAACAAAAATTACACTAAATATAGGCTGTGGGTTGTTTGCATTTGGTAACTGCTAGAATCTTGTAAGATCAAACAAGAAAAAGACACTTTGTCTCCAAGGATTTATCTTTGTTTCAGAAAAGCACATGTATGTGAACAGATCCAGAGAGGTCTTAGGTCACCTCCAAGGCAATCCCTGCTTTTTGTTTATGCGACACGAGCAGAGCATTGCTCTTTGCAGCTGAACACAGCTGCCTGTGGCTTGCTGTCCAGCCTGAAGCCTTGCAGACAATGAGGTTTAAGTGGAGTAGGTATGTCTAGTTCAGTTTCAGTGACACGCTGTCTTCCAGGGTTGCCATGCCAGCCTGAGAAAAAATGAAATAAATATGAGGAGGTGAACTTCCCTTACTTGGAATACTGGTGTTCTGTTAGAAGAGAAATCTAGCATCCAGCCACTGATTGCCATTGTCTCTGCAAAGATATTCCAGACTTTGTGCGCTGTGTACATTTTGCAGCCACAGCATGTGTGTTGAAGCAAAGCCTTCTGAGCAACTGCATTATTGCTGTGATCTGTTTATACTGAAGCTCAGCAACTAATCCTTCTAATCCTCAATTATTTTAGCCAATACTGTAGCTGCTCAGAATTAGTTGACAGCGTTCACTCTTCATTTAAATAATCATTGTCTTATTAAAAGTCCCCCATTTGATTCCTCAAGAACACATTATAAATTCACTCCAAGTGAATTTGCAAAGGACTGCAAACACATTCACACATATATGTAGCAATCTGTGCACATGTCTGTTTTACATGTACGCATTATAATTGAGAACTGATTAATGGTGTTTGATGTACAGCTTTCATGAAGAACCCTACAAAACCCAAGCCCTCAATTTAAGGTTGAGATTTTGCATTTGGATCCACTAATCCACTAAAGAAATTTCTAAAAAATCATGGCAGATTTCCTTATATTTGAGAGTTCTTCTGTGCTCTCTCACAGGACATGAACTAAAATAAATCAGGGACCTGCAGAAGTTAAAGGTGTCTTGGCTCTTCATACTGGGCAGATGCTCACTATCTGGTGTCTATCAGTTATGATGTCCAGACAACCATTTTGTAGGTACATGTTTTGCCAGCAGAAAGACAAACATTTTCTTCTTTTTTGCTTTTTCAGTCTATAAGATTAAGTGAGTGACTAGTGAACTACAGTCCCCTTTGGAGGAGTTACTTCTCTGTGCTTTGTTATCTCTCCCTCTGTGTAAGTGTGACATTTGCTGCCATTGACTGCCGAAACTCCTCCCAGTTATGACTTCACTGGTTTGAAGCTGCAGCTTTTGAGTTAGCTCCCAAACTTGAATCCAGGCATGAACATGTAGCTTCCCCCAAAGCTGCCAGACTTTCAGATTTCTGTTTTAACTGAGTTTTGCCCACTGACTCAAGAGTTCAGGCAATGTAATCGTGGCTTATTCTGAGTGTTCAGTGATTACTGCAAGATTTTCAGAGGCTGACTCTCCAGGTACAATAAGCTTATATCTATATTAAATGCTAGAAAATAGCTGAAATGCTGTGATGACCTTTAACCCTGGTTTTGACACTGTCTTCCAGCTAGTGATGGAGTTGAGACCCAATTGCAAATTAATGTTGGTAACAATTTTGTGATGACAACACTCTCAAGTAAACTTTAAGGGGTATAATCCATCTTTCAAAGAGGAATTTCCATTAAGTTCAATTTTCTCTATCATCATACTGTAAAGAGAGAGGAATCTATTTATTTATAAATTGCTTTGAAGACTTTGAGTGCAGATGCAATGAATTATACTAATTTGATTGCTAAAGTCTAGCAGATAGAGAAGGCCATTAACCACCCTTCAAAAATATTTTGTTAGGTTTTATTTTGTATAGTACTCCTTCTAGGCATCTGACATATTGTAAAATTTAAATGAATAAAATAAATCCTTATAAAATAAATACTTAAACAGAATTAACCTAGGTGGGGCAAACACTCCTTTAATTACACCCCTGTAATTAATTACAGAAAAGGAACAAAGAAAGAATGAGTTTTTTTCAAAAACAGGGTCAAGGATTAAGATCCTGCACTGATTTTTCACAAATTAAATTATATTCTGCTTCTCTGTCTATATCTAAGTTTCCGTGCTTAGTGAGCAGTCAGGACAACATGATCAGTTCTCTGTGGCTGAAAGGGAACCTAACAAAGAACAGTATTTTCTTGCTCATCATCTATTTGCCCGTCAGCAGCTGTACTCAATGTCTCCATGTGGGGTGAGACAATAGTCGTCAGTTCTAACCCTTCTGGCTTTTCCACAGACAAACTGGGGAGTGAAAAGGGAAACTGCCTAGTCCTGCCCCTGCAAAGCAGAGGCAGCTGCTGCTCTGTGCTTTCATTTCTTGAGGCTCTCCTCAAGTGCCACTGGACACGTGCCCAAGAAAAGGCAGCTGATTATTTTTAGATTATTTTCTCCACCCTGTTTCTGTGACACACTTTATATCACCGTCTAATCTGACAAAGGGCAAGGCAGGTTTAGAGGACAGCATGTTGAACCTGTAGAAACTCATTTGGGAATGGTAAAATGCTTTTCAGCTTGCAGCTGTTGTGTTGTGTTATTTCAGAGGTGAGCTGGTGTCTTATATTCCCAGAACTGGTTATCTATTGGTGTTAAACAAATATTCATAAAGGCCTCTTGGGTCTGTGCTGCACATTCAGCTCAAGCAATCAATAGCCTGCTGAAACTGCTTCTTTTGGACGTCTATTATACAGTTCCTGTCCAAAACATGTAAGTACTGACTGATTCAGAAACATCACAGGTAAACTGTCATGTCACTCGCTGAGGGTACATTGCCATAGTTTAGTCAGGCTTTCTTAGAGTTATTTGCTAAGCAGAATTATCTGCTGGGCTTTTTAGAATCATCCAGATTAATATTTGTAGTGGAGAAAGGAAAAGGGAAGTTAATTTATGGCAGCAAACAATAACTTTTGAAGGGGCACTGCTGTTCTGTTCATTGATATTGCCTATCTGTTCCAAAACAAATTATGCCAACTGCAGTCAAAATATTTGTATGCTTACGGAAATGTGTGAATTTTTTTTAAGAGTGAATTATCTCACAGTTCTCTTTTCTACACTGTCAATACACTTCTGCAAATGAAACCATTTCAGACATCCGATCCCTCTGATCCAGATTCCAAACTGCACTGTTATGCCAAGGGGAAAATGCTAGAGAAATGCTGCCTTGAAGGCACCAAAACGGTCATTGCAAAAAGATTCACCTCAAAATTTTCTTTAGTGCTTTGCTCACACAACAAGCAATTAAACCGTGAACTGAAGATATGCTGCCTGTGGTGCATGGCAACGCCACAGGCCCAAACTATGTTAGGATGAAAGGGGTTTAAGTAATTTTTTAAGAAAAAAAATCATCAACAGTCTGAGCTTTTGACTTGCATAGGATGTGCAAAATCACACCAAAGCCACTTCTCTGTCTGGTGAGAAGCAGCAGATCTATGATCTCCAGAACTGAAACTGAGGGCTCCTGGTGTCAGTTTATTGTCCTGGTCCAGGTGGCTTTTCCTCACTTTTCTGACCATAAGTTCCACCTTGGAGCTTCCTTTCCTTTTGAAACTGAGGCATGTGGCTGACAATGAAATGCCCTTTAGTGAGCTCATTCTCACCCAGCTCTGTTAATCATCACCACTTACCTATGAAGACTGCTCAGGCCTGTGCCTTGGGAAGATCCTCACACTTTGTCCTGAATCCTTACTTGGCAAAACCTCCCAGGGAATAGCAGGAGTTTTATCTGAATGAAATTTCTGGGATCAAGCCACAAATAAATTATGTTTGTTGTCTTGAAGTCATATAGAGATTGTCTGATCATTGTAAAAATAAGAGTTAAGACTGAAAATGAGAAAGAACAGGACATTAAATTATCATTGTAGGATATAGATAAAGGGCCAAGTGTTCAGATTTCCATCACAAAACTGCTGTTCTTATTCTAGTGTTTTCACAATGGATCAGCCTGAAACTTGGCTCTGAAGAGTAAAATCTGCGCCCTTGAGCTAATGAGCTTCTAGTCTCTATGCTTGTTTGTTAAACTTGGTGAGCAGGGAAGCCTGAAGCCTTAAATATAATCCTTGTGATATTAAGAGGCGAATAACAAAGCACCAAATCAATTTGCAAAAATGAAGAAAAAGAGGCAACGGGGAGCATTAAAACAGTTGTATGCATAACTCTGGATTTCTGGAAAACTCACAAGAAATTCTTTGAAAAAGCAGGGAAAGGAGAAAACAACTTTAGTTTTGTTTGCAGAGTCTCAGGCTAACAGTTCCATGTAAGCAGTTCGTTAGACAGAGGAGGAAGATAGATCTATTAAGTTGCCCAACAACTTCAGTGTTGAATTTATTGCAATGTTTGTTTTAAAACAGGTCTGTGTGTTTCATATAAAATACTTCCAGATTTGAAGCTTTTACTTTCCAAACCATCCAAAACTCAACTGGTTTTTAACATATTTAAAATTCAGCTGTGTTTTGTTGAAAAGTTTATGAGATCTTCTTCTGTTCTCTAAATAATGCTGAGCATCTTAGCGAGAACCGAAGTTTCTGACTTGGCCAAAAGTGACGCCTGTCTCAGACAATAGAGAATTATGGACTCTGCAATAAAAAAACTGATGAGACTTTCAGATCACAAGGTGTTTCCTCACTTCTGACCTTTCTCTCATTGAGTCAGACACAATATTTACCAGACAGGGCTTAGTTCATGTCAAACACAACCACCATTATCTTTGACAGAACTGTTGAAGTCCAAATTTCCAACGCAGAAGCTGTTCTCTACCTGATGAGTAGTATTCCTTAAAAACTCATATAATCTTTCTCCATTTCCCAATTTGAAAAATAACCATAGGTCCAAACGTTTTGGGTTCTTTGACTGCCTGGGAAATTAGGTCTTTGAGGAAGTTAATGGGATTACTCAAATGATGAAGGACTTACCCATGTGAGAAGAGGTTTAAGAGGGCTATCCCTTAACTTGGCAATGACGATCTGCATGTGCGTCAAGAACAATTCAGTTTGCATTACTCCTTCTCAGCCACTCTACGCCATTAGACTTTAACATGCTATTCTCGGAGAAAAGCAGTGCCTAAAATGGCAGTGGTTTTTACTCTGTGTCACAAGAAAGGGAGGGGTTTTGCCCAACCCTTTGAGAGGGGAGATTTTCTTGACCCTTAATGTTTTAATTGTCCGTCAGTGCTCCAGGGAAGCTGAAACCTTTATGTTCGATGAGCCTGTCAGCATCCCACAAGGGGGGGAACTCTTCACCAAACAGATTCACTGGATCAGAGGATGATTTGACTACCATTTTCATGGGGGGGCTAAGCCAACAGTGTGGAGACCCCTCAGCAAGTCTTCCCAATGCCACCAACCACTACCGCCTTATAAAGGACTCACCTCAACAGTTTACAGACTCTTTATTAATACAAATTGTGACAGGTTAATTAGGTTTGTAGGTTGCCAGTAATAGTGTCTGACGGTAAAAATGTATTTAAAACAACCTACCAATACTAAAAAGTGAGAACACTCTAGTACTAATAAAAGCATTTAGTGTGCATAGCATGAATTTTTTATACAGTGAGCTTCCTATGTGTGAGAGAGATGGGTTCAGCCCATCGATTGATCCCACCAGTTTTGGTGGAGCCTTCCTCCAATTTCCTCCTATTTCCAATTTATTTTGATACTATCTCTTTAGGTTTACGTGGAGCTTGACTGACCTTAGCCATAAGTATTAAATAGGGTAGTCCGAACTTGGAATCTGTCTCCCTTGGTGGACAGATATCATGTGGTCTTTGAACTACAAAGTATCACCGTGCTCCTCTCCCTTCACGGATGTCTATGAAGGGAGACTGCAGCGTCTCCACTGCACTTCCCCCTCCAGTCCATCCTCTGTAGCAGGTGCTTATCCTTGTCTGGGGAACCTTTGTGGGGCATGCCAACTGAGTTCCATCCAGAGAGCAGCAGCTGCATTTATCCTGTAATTCTTAGCTCTTATTCTTAACCCATATTAAGAATGTCCCACATTCTGGTCATATATTGACCTGAGTCTGAGCGGTACCATAGTGTCAGTCCTGGAATCTCATTAAGCAGGAGCAGTTCTGTTGACAGCTGTGCAGGCAACCTCAGCACTGACACAGTAAACAAAGAAAAAAGGTATGGAGAATGACTAAAATACAGCAGTTGTTGCACTGAATGATCCAGTTGTGATGGTTTCTCATGTAAGATGAGGCTGTGCCATACCAGGATAAGGCAAGGGAAAAGAAATAGGGGAGATAGGGCAAGAATCTCCTCTTAAAACAGTGCTTTGTGCAAAGCTGTAATAAAATTTGTTTCTTTAAAGAATGATACCCCTTTGATAGCTGCCTGGGAGAGGAGAAGGGTACTGAGATGAGGCTGCCTGATCTGTGAACAAAGCCCTGCAAGCTGGCCATCCATCCTGAGCTGGGGACCATCAATGCTGCTTCATCAGCACGTGCAGTCGTGTCCCAGATGAGCATCGGGTGCCAGCACCACAGTGTGATCCTTGCCTCATCTGAAGCCATTTCTGTAATACTTTGTTTAATCATCTTCCAGCAGCTGCCTTAAAATTGTTTCAGAAAATTAAAGTAAACACTCCTTTGGAGTGAGCGGGTTCATTCTCCTGGATCTCAGGGAACACAGGCAGGAAGTAAAGGAACTGGTTGCAGCGCCACTGGCCAGGCACTGGACTTGTGTCAGCTCAGCCCTGCTGTGCAGCCCTTCTGCATTGCTTTACAACAGTTTACCATTCTAACAGCCAACCCAAAAGCTCCAATTTCACTAAAAAACTTTTGCAGAGTTTTAGGGTTTTTTTCAGTTAAAGACCCCGAACATTGTTTTCTACTTTATAGCTCCACAATTTTATTTTTCTTTTAAAAAGAAGATATAATGCAGACACATGATTCTACAACCTTCATTATGACTGTCTCTGTTTCAGCATGCAGTTTGATTTATATTTCATCTTTTCCCATCTGTAAAATGTGTGATTTCTCTTGCACACACATTCATACTGGGGAAAACACAAGGGTGAAATCTGGTTTAGTAAGGCAGGATGTCAAGGCACAGTATACATAAAATTAAAATGGAAAGGACTTAACAGAATAAAAACAATATTTTTTTTTCCCTTTGGTGACAATAAGGGGTTTTGACACATGGCCGCTCTCCATGGGAACAAAATACTTAGCCTGAAAAATCCCAGAGAGGTCTGTGTGACCAATTTCAAGTCAGATGAAAAAATATCTTCCAGAAAATAAGCGAATGAGCTGTTTGCAGTGCAACAAATGCTTACAGGACTAGCATGAATTGTGAAATCACTGGCTGTGACTGATCAGAGTTCATTAAAAATAAATCTTGACCAAGCAATTTTAATAAACAATGAGCAATAAAGGCAGCCATGATTCACTTTTTCTTGTGCAGAAAATGGTCTGATTTTGCATATTTCACTCAGTCAAAGGATTTTTGCTGAAAAAACTCATTCTGGCATCCAATGTAAAAATGTAGATTTCACCTTTCTGGAGGCAAGGAGAAGATGGCAGACAGCAGCTTTGTAAACCCTTCAAAGTCTTTCAAATTTAACTTTTTCTAGAATTTATTTTGACATTTAAGACTTTGAGGTAAAAAAAAATGCTGAATTTTCTATTCTGCCCACTGAGGAAACAAAAGTATAAAAAGAGGGCTTTGCTCACACTCAACAGCCTGATGGCTGAAGGACTGCTCACGTGGAACCAAGTATTACCTTGGCTGGAGAGCTCGCCACAGAGACAAAAGGCAAAGTAGTTTTTGAAACATAGGTACTATAACAGTATTATATATGCATCTTGTCGGGCCAAGGAAGGAATGGACTAAACACTAGGCCTGGAAATATGATCTGCATTTTACTCTGCTCTATCATGTGTGGAAGCTAAGAAAAATCTAATGGAAAAGACAAAAAAGTTTCCAGTTCTGTGCTGTTTAGACATGCAAGCAGCAAGGTGCTCATGCTGCCCCAGAAACTGGCTATTGAAGTGCTCAAACCTCTACTTGGGGTGGAGTGGCACAGCCTGGACACTTGCAGTAGTGCTACAGGTGGCACCAAAACCAGACATCCAGTCAAAGCTTGCTGCTTTCTGGCTCAGGAAAAAGGAAGTAGGTGGCACAGCACACAGGTGAAAAAGTAACATACTTCCTCTGCATTCTCATGATTATTTAAACTTTTGCCTCATGAGACCAGCAAATGGACAAAATAAGTCCCAGAACATGGTAACACGTCTGTGTTATGGCACACACAGTGCAAAGCAAAATGTCACCTACTAATGCTAGCACTTCTCTGGCATTTGGACACAGAGAGCAGTGCAAAAGGGTGGACCTTGCTGGTATAACAGAACTCCAGTTACAGAAAAAATGTGAGAAGCCTGTGAGAAGTGGAATTAATATCGTGAGGAATATTTTGTCCCTCCCTGCCATCCCTCTTTTCTTCCCTGTCACCTTCCATTCCCATTGCTGTCACCACACAATTCCAAGTCTAGTTGCACCCTCAAGGAGCAGTAATCCCTACCAGAGCTCCTGCGTGCAGACATTTCATCACTCAGGTAACCAGTTCTTGAGAACTATGACAGCAAATATTTATCAGCAAAAATACTAAGAGCAAGCTCCTCCATTAAACTAAGCATACAGAACAAGCTGAATATTGGCATGGCAAAGAGAACTGCTCTAAGCCAAGATCATGCAAGTTCCAGTTAGCCTGTATCAGGTAACTTTTGTGTTTGAGCAGGGCTAGTGCCGAATTCACCGGGGAGTCAAAGAGACAAAGGTGTAGTTATCCTGGTCTGAAGCCCAGTGGAGTGGGTGGAAAGTCACACACTGTTTTGAATGTGCTTTGCAACGTATCTGCAAGTGGGGAGGAGCAGAATATTCTCTGAAGTACTCTGTAGACCTACCAGGAGGTAGGTCCTGGATTTTGGGGAAGTATCTCTTCCAAATCAAAACACTTGCTGTGCAAGTGCCAACTCGGAGTGTATATGCAAGAAGTGATACCAGGAGGGCCATTTATACTCTAAGATAAATGTTTTTAATAAAATAGCAATGTTTACTTTTCCTTTGCTGAAGCAGAACACAGAGCACCTTCATGAAAGGTCATTGAGGTTAAATAAACTATACTTAGTCAAATACCTTACAGTTAAAACCCAGAGCTGCTCCTACGCATGAGCTTATTATTCTCCTGGGTATAATAACTTGTGCAGCTTATTCCTTTGCACCTTGTATCTCTAATTAACAAAGGCCAGCAAATGAAAGACTCGTGTAACACTGACACATGTCAACAGATGTGTTAAAGGGTTTTTATATTCTGATGATCTTTCACCACTGGGGCTTCTCATACAAGTTGGGATAGAACTGATCCTCCAAGCCACCATGCCCAGAGGGGTACATGACACACCTGTTTTCAGATCTTCCCTTTTGAAACTTAATTTTTTTTATTATTATTTCTTTTCATTTTCTCATAAGTGGCAATATGATGAGTAATAAATGAGGTTATGTCTTGTAGATTTGATAGTAGCAGCATGCTGCAATGATTTATGTCCCTTAAGCTAGCCAGAGAAGTGTGAGTTTTTTGCCTGCAGTCCCTTGTACAGCCTACTCCCTAAAATGTTCCCCCTCATTTTGATTTGATAAAGATCCCTGTTTACCCATTTTGTAGGCCTTGGATGAAGGACAGTCCCAGTTAATCAGACCCAAGGAAGACTGTGGGGAGAGGAGAGAGACACGGCTGTGTTTATCCATACAACCTGTCAGAGTAAAAAGCACTCCCCCACAATGTTTGCTGACAGATGTTTCAACACTTGGGAAAAAAAATCTGTTTTCAGCTCATGGTTCAACCACCACTTTTGAAATAAGTGTTAGTTCCAGGCTCCTGATTTCATGTGGGTAGAGAAATGGGAGAAGGAAATCATACGAACTGGGTAACAAGGGGTGAGAACAAAATGTGAAAATAAAACCTTGTTGCTGACAGAGATGAAAAATGTAGTATGTCCTGAATGGCAGAGAAGAAAAACTAATGTAGAGGTGGATATGAAAGAGCTGGAGAAGTGACCTTCTGTGCATGTCTCTGAAGCTAAACGACCACAGAGGTCCAAACCTCTCACCAGGTCTTGGTCATTGGGTATTTAGTTACTACATGTGTGCCCTAACAGTGCCCAGGAGGAGCTTGGGGTGAATATCCCTTCTTAGAGCATTGAGAAGGCATCTCTGAGGCATGGGCCATGCTGGGGGAGGATGGGGACCTGTGTTTTTGGGGAGCCTGAACAAAAGTGTGAACACAAAGAGAAGTGTCTGAGGAGTCTAGGTGACACCAGAAGAAGAACACCCATTAGGTGATCCAGTTTACCAGTCCTGGCTGTGGCTTGAGGCATGATCCTTCCCTAGGCAATAGAAGTGTTCAGTATGCAAAGTCCAGTTCTGCTGCCGCAGATAAAATCACCGAGCTGCCCAAGTCCTGCTCATGCCAGTAGGAATGAGGCAAATAATCAGTTTGAACATGAGGCACTGCATGAACTAGACATGTCAGCAATCTTCAGTTGCTTTTGAATTCCTGGCCCTCAGCTAGGATAGGTTTTGCATCTGGCATAGCCTGGATTTCCTCTAAGGCTACTAAACATTTTCCAGCTATAGCCTGAGCAACTTAAGCATGGAGGGAAGGATTAATCTCAAGCAATGAGATTTCAAGTAGTTGACAGTTTGTTTAGGTTTGAGGTTTTTTTTTTTATTAGGATAACAGAGGTATGTGTGTAGAAACTAAAAATCCTTGGGGTGTATCCATTTCAACACACTGTTTGTTGGAAGGGTTTCCTCAGCTTTTGGACAGACTGTAGAAACATGAGGACAATCCCTTTCTGTCTTTGCTTCCTTCTTCCCCTGTCCCAGGCAGGCAGAAGTGACTGGAAAGAATATTTACAGTCTTTCCCAAAATTTCCATTGGCTTGCCTTACCTTCTTCCCCTTCATATTGCCACCTCAGATACATACTGAAAGGTAAAAATTCTTATTTAATCTGAGGTTCAAAGTCAACTAACTGTGCTATCACCTTGCGTATATCCCTATCTTCTCTGGCAGTGTGGGAGTACTTGTTTACTCACTGTGAATGTTGCACTGATTTGTATGTCTACTTTTCAAAAAAATTGAATCAAAGCATTAATATGCCACCAAGTAGCATTCCTTTTTGTCAAGCTTCATCCACACCCAAAAATATTGCAAGAGAAGATTGCTGAAGATATGAACTTCAATATAAAAATAACAAGCAATGTCAGGTTTCATCTCTATTAACATTACTTTTTTAAAGGCACATACACATAGTTTCTACACTCTTATTCTGGAAGGCAGATTCATTCAATAAAAGTTAGCAATCTATTAGTTTGGGGGTTTTCTCTGTGTGCAACACTTCTTAAAAATAATGTTCTCTAAAAGACAGGCAAAGTTTAAATGCTTTCCTTTTTTACTGACTAATCATCTGGCCATTCGGATAGACTGAACTAATGGGAATTCCAGTAGCCTGAGCCCTGTATACCAGAAAGAAAGACAGCAGTGCATAAAATGAAGGAGTCCATCATGTGTGTGTGCATACATCCCTCCTTTCACACATACATCCAGTTCTAGCATGTTAATACTAGACAGGAGGGAAAAGTTTTGAAAGATGAACTATTCATTCTGTTGTCTCTGTGGCTGTGGAGGTAATTGTGATAAATGGTGCTAGAAAATTTTTTGAGTTTTATGGAAGCACTTTGTCCCTATATTTTTTTTTTCTAATTGAATCTTTAGCACTTTATTAAAGGGGACAGTATTTTCCCAGGTATACTGGAGGAAGAATGTCTCAAAATGGAAAAACTAAGTACAGTTTCCATGATTTATGCCATTTACTCTGCAAATATAATACCTAGAGCAGAACTTTGGCAGGTGTTAATCAGTATATTTTTCTTTGCACCAGTAGACCAGCTTCAGCTTATATCAGCTGAGAATCTGGCTCTGTATACTAAATAAAAAAGTGGGTTTGGCTTCCTGAGCTTTTGTAGTAGACACTCAAAACTGTTCATTATTGAGCTGTGAGCTTGAAAAGCAATCTCACTTTTCAGTACTGGCAGAAGGTTGGAGAAATGGGGACACAGTGTGCCGAGATCCTGGGTAGAAGAAATGTTTTCTTTCAAACCTTGACAACCTTTTTGGCTATTTGAAGGATTATGTTAAAAATTACTTGGCAAGCAAAGGTGGGACACTAGCCAGTTACTACATGAAGGCTTTGAAGATAGAGGGAATAGTAAAATGGGGGAAAAAATTAAAGAGGAAAATCTTTTTGTTCCCAGATGGGTAACTAAGGTATAACCATTCTTTCCTCTGCTTGAAATCAGAACACAAATTTGCCTGATACATCAAAATCAATATTTTTTTTTTACAGTTCCTTACCTCAGATGTTGTATCTGCTTTTTAGAGGACCACAAGCTTTTAAACAGGTCCAGTTAGCTTCTGAGAGTGCCTTCAGGTGGTATTTCTGATCTGCAAATGGTTCTGGACCAAGTTTTTTGAAAAATGGTGCACACTATAACAGGTAAATCACTTGAAACCCTGCCTGATATTCCTGACTTAATATGGAGAAGAAACAGGACATAATTTTGGGGGAAAAGCCAGATATTGCCAGAGGAAAACAGGAATATTGTTTTGGTAGAAATGATACAGATGCACATGTGTATTAGTAATAGAAACTGTCATTTGCCAAAAATTGCTGTCAGAAAAAGTAATAGTGAAAACTTAGGTAGAAGCTGGAGAGAAATTGAGGAGCTATAGAAATATATGCACACTATTTATTTTTTCTGATCCTTAAACAAGCTCCATTTAATCAAGCTGATTACTCAGGATATGCTCAAAGGAGTGCTGGTTCGTGTGCACTGAAACACAAAAAAAGTTCTCATAATGTAAAGATCCTGTAAAATCTTAAGGTCACAAAAAGTGAGCTTCATATAACAAATTTTGGGGAAAGGATATGAAAGCTTGATGGGTATAAATGTCAAAGTCTGGTGTTCACTGACTGCGCTTAGATGTTGTAATTGCTTGTTTTGGAAGGAATACACTTTTGAGTATACAGAGCACAGAATTTTAAAGATTAGATCTCTCTTTAATAAGTAATATTTTGTTACCCCAGGGTTTCATTATATCAGACTGATATTTAAATGATGCTTTCTGTTATTAGAGTTTGACCTAAACTCTTAAATAGCTCTGTTATGTCCAGTGACCTCATTCTTATCAGGTTTTACAGGTCAATGGTGAATTAAGCTTCCAGCTTCCTGGTAATTAATCCTATTTAGTTAAAGAACTGTTAGACTGAATTATCTTATCTCTGTTAAAAGGAAGTTTTTACAGGATTGGCACCAGATTACTATTATGAATGACAACCCTTTGCAAGTTTGACATACAATGCATGGGCAAAATGGTAGAAGAGCATAAAAAGAGGTCAGTGCACAAATTCCATCTTGTTCCTCAATGTTTTGCTGTAATATGAGTGATCCGAGTTATTACAGTACTCAGATGGTTTTGAAATTATACAGCCCCTAAATCTTCCTTTCCTGCAAGGCATTGCATTCTAGTATGCCAGGGTCCAGGTGTCTTGTCAGAAACCCAAGTCCCCAGCTATCGTGACTGCAGATGGGAGAGGCCTTTGTGTACATGGTCCTTTTTTTACTTCAGAATAGCAGCAGCCTGACGGAACTGAAACCTGTTGTGTGACAGGAAGTCTCTGTCAAAATGTTTGATACTGAGATTCCATGGCTTGCTATAATTATGAGGACTTTTCTGTGTCAAGTTTTAAAATCAATGGGTTACGTTAAGTGAAATGGAATGCAAGCCCTTGCAGAAAAAACTCATGAGTACATAAAGGGAAGGACATTCTATAACTATAAACTAGGTAGCAGAAAAATATTTGGTGGTTCTAGTCCATGTTGGCTGAGTTATGCATGCACCAATAGGTTTATAGATGCTTCTCTTTTACTATTTTTTTTCCCCTTTTCCTTTTTGCCTTTTAACTGCTCACCACCATTATGCCTTTCAGTGCTTAATTTTTTGGTCTGGATGAAGTGGACAAAGTCTATGACAGAGTTCATCCTGCCAACAGGCATATCCTGGAAGCAGTGCAGAGAGGGAGAGGAAGAAGGAGACGTTTATAAAAGACCTTATTTTTACTGATCTTTATGTATCACATGGAATTTGTGGAACTACGTCCATGAAAAGTACATATTTAATAGGACAACTGTTGGCATGGGAGAACAAGGTTAGCTGTTCTGGGGACTGTTGAATAACGGATGTATTTTCAGCTGAACTGCTTGAAATGACCTATCCGTGTGGATCCTACGTCACCCATTCAGATGCTTTTCTGCCTAGAGCTGCCAGTGCCCTGGCATGGCTGGTGTCTGGACACCTCAGCTACAGTACCTGGCTTTGAACAAAGGTTGGGCAAATGCCACTTCCAGGATGCTGGCAGGAACAGGCAGGGTCTGTAAAGATATGTGTTCACTCTGCTCAGGGTGAGGAGGATCACGGTTGGAGTAGCCCACAAAAACTGGATAATTAGAAGTCAAATCATCTACACAGAAAGATTATTAAATCCTATGTCATTTCTTAGGGGCACTGAGGTATTTTTGTCTGTAGGATACTAATGACAAATCCAACCACTTGTGGTATGTGCCACCTTTAGAATCAGAATAGCAAATATTTGGTGAATATTTCAGATGTAGTTGCCAGATGCTTAATTGTGACCGCTGCATGGTATTATTAAAGGTGAGTAGAAAGCTTAGTTTTAACACTTTAGACATTTCATAAACCAAAAGAAAATGTACACTGGATAGCAAGAGGAAAAGAAGGGGCAGCTATTAAGTAAAAAGGACTAATTTAGGACATCAGCTCCACTAAAAACTGGTTTTAGCAGCTAAAAATCCCTCTAAAGGACCACTGCCTGCTAAAGAGTGGCCATGGTCTCCAAGCACACGAGGCCCAGGCCTTTGGTAGGTATAATTAAAAACGAAAGGTAATGCAGAGCTCTTTACTTGGATTGGCAGCAGGGTGACCAAAATATAGAATTTCTTTTAATAATAAGAAAAGCTACCCATATTTGGATGCAAAATGATACATTAAATTACATATGTTTTGTGATGAATTGCTAATGTATTTTAAAGTGTGCAAAACTAGTTTAAAGAACATCTTTTCAACAGCACAAGAGATATGTGAAGTAAGTATTCTGCACTAAATTTGCACGAAAAACCATAGAAAATTCCATTTCTTTATGTAGGAAATAAAATACATACACCAGAAAAAGGGATAATGAATAAGAGGATCTTAGGATAGATGTACACCTTTGGCTGTTGGGTGACTGTTCTTTGTCCGGCCTGTATTTGAGGGTTGCAAATGTTTTCCTCATTAGTGGGTACAGAAGGTTTATGGGCTGCACTTAAGTGTAGGCCATTTTCCCAGCAATAAAAAGGAAGAATCCAAAAATGCTCATACTCAAAAAATGCATTTTTTTTCCAAAAGAAATGAACCATCAGGAAATCTGAGTTTTGAAATTTCATCAGCATCTTTTCTATGTGGCTGCAGTCAGTCACTTCTGCCAATGAGGACCATGCATTTGCTGTGCTGCATTACAGCCTAACATGTGCATAATACAATTAATTTGATGTAAGCTGAGCTGAGTATGCCCAAGTATGCTGCTGGCTTTCATCCTGTGCAGTTAAAGCACTGACCTATTCAGTTCTAAAATGAGTGCCTGTGTGTTTTTTCATGCTTCTATATCCTAAGATGATCTGTGAAAAGCAAAGGAGTCAGATTTGTACTGCGTGGCTTGCTACAATACAGACTCACTGAACAGCCTATTCTGGAACTCATGTACTTCCAAATGACACATAAACCTCTAAGCCTTAAACCAACAGACTGCACATCTACTGGCATGGTTATTTTTAATTGTCTGCCTCATTTTGCACACCAGCAATATTCTCATGCCTGGCAAATTGGGATGATCTGTCTTAAAAGTTCAGCAGCAGCCATGTTAAAAAGACCAGATGAAATGGATAACTCATCTCTGGAAAATGCAGCCCTTTGGAGTAGCGCCAGAACTTCTTAAAAGCAAATCAGCTCAGGATTACAGTTTATTAGAAGCAAAATGGTGAAACCTTTTCCAGGCCGTTTTTTGACCCACTACTTCCATACTGTCATTAGCAGAGAGCAGTTTTGCTCATCCCTAATTTTGTGCATTCATCAGGTGTGGTGTTTCGAAGGGCATGTGATAATTCTATGCTTTCAGTACATGAGCACATAAACAATCAGAGGCAACTACTGCTAAGTAGAGCAGCTGCTGGAAGGGCTGCAAGAAGCCTCCTGGCACTTCCTTCCCAGTTCCCGGCTCATCGCCCATGGGAGAGAAAACGTAGGAGGAGGCAGCCAGAGATGAAAGCTGATGGAGCAGTTGCAGCTGCTTTCAAAGCAGAAATGGCCTTGGTATTTTTCCTTGGTTAGATCTGCATTTCCTCAGCTTCTGGTGACCACCTCTTTGATCAGCCCGCTCTCCTAAGTCTCAGGGCTTTTTCCTCTGTCTGGCTGCTCACCTGCTTTGGGCTTCCTGTTTGACTTGCCATGCGGTCAATGGCAATGCAATGGGGGATGCCTATGCTCCTACTTCTTCACAAGGCTGCCACAGCATGATATAGGGCTTGTTTGGTCTCTGGGCACATCCAGGGCAAGTGTGGTTAGTAACAAAATGCCAAGCTTCTGTGAGACTGAAATCTAGGTGAGAAAGGCAGCAATGATGAGAAACGGCACACTTTGATTAGCAGGAACATCAAGTCACATTGCCTGCAGGGGATCAGCTGCTTTTAAGATGTTACTGCTTTACTAACAGTTGATATAATCAAAGACAGATGTTGGAAAGATGCATGCAATACCAACATTTATTGGGCATCTGCTACTTAACAGCAATCAAGGTGCAATTGTTCAAAGAAACGAAGAGCTGTAAATTATGCAGCAAATACTTAACACCATAGAAAGACAGAAATGTATTACCTGCCTCAAGTGGGCACACAGCATGATGTAATCAGCAGAAAAGGCAAAAGGTACCTCTCCTCCCTTGCTGTGAAATACCATGCTGGATGGCAAGCAAAGCAATACCTATCAAAATTACCTCATCAATGGGCTGGCCAGAGACATATGGCTCCTACCAAAACAGTGTGTCCTGGAATTGCAGGGAAGAGACTGATATGGAATCACCCTTCTTGCATAGGAATCAACCTTCTTCTGTGCACCACCTCAAGAAATAATCAAGGGTTGTTTACGAGACCATCTGTGTAAAAGCACAGATTGTCAGTTCATAATATTCTGCGTATGTGGAGCCAAAGTACTTCCCCTATTATTTTAGTAGGAATGATAGCAACATTTGGCATGTGGAATAGAAACCTTTCTCTGAGGCTTTGCACTAGTACAACAGATCTCCAGAGAAAAGCAATATTTGGAATGCAGTGGCAAATGAAAAAATATAATGCTGATAAATAAGAATTTCAGTGAGTTAATTTTGAAAAACCAAGAGTAGTCTTCAGCAGAGGAACAAGAAATAGACTAATAATATTAGCATGCTATTCACTCTGGTTTCATTTGCCAGGTCACCTCACAGGACTGCAACACTCAACAGCACTTTCAGATGCACAGTGGTACAACCAAAAGAAATTCCTTAATGTCAGGGAAAGGAGGAGTCTGGACTGTGAGGGAACTGCGGCTGTTGCTTGGGCTAAGATTAGGTTTGGATATGTGTAGGAGTCAAGCTCAGGGCTTTATTGCAAAAGAATGAAGTTTCACAAACTGTTCTCTGCATTTTGGTTCAGATAAGCTGTTTTAGAAGATTTTCACTGTGACAGGGAACATTTAAACAACAGAGCCGAAATGGAAGGTACCATTCCCAGTTTGGATCCCTTTAGGAATCCCGGTGATGGGTTGAGGTTACATGGTGCAATGCCTCCTCCCTATTCCTTAGCAGAGACCACTTGAAAGTTTGCATGCCCAAGGAGACTGTCCAGAAAAACTGAGAGCTAAAAGGACCACGTAGTGCTGTGGCTAAGAGATGTTTTGCACTTGGACTTCTAGTATTGTGAGGGCTTCACAGTAAGAAAAGAACAGGAATGTGACAGTTGCCCTTATTTTGGTGTTAATGTTATTCATGCCTTACTATTTTTATCTATCTACAAAGACAGTTTACAGTTCATAGTTCGGCTAGGCTACTGCTGAAATCATCGGGAGTGAGGAGCTGAAGCCACTGCTTTGAGGAAGAGCCTTCTGCCTCTTGAGAAGGGGGACAGTAAATGAACTCCAAACTCAGCAGGAGCTGACAGCTGGAGCTGGTCTAGTCCTTTCCCAGTCAGGAGGAGGTTCCCAGCTCCTAGATCTTGCTGATTTCTGAAGTCTTCAAAAGCGATGAGACCCATGCCACAGCGGCATAGCTCAGTGAAGATTGCTGTGCTTCAGCAACTGCTCCTCAGGGAAACAACAACTCTCCTGCCTGCACAGCAGTTTGTAGCCCTCTCTGAGGTAAAATTGGGTTGTAGCTGCCGCTATACAGCTGACCAACCCTCCCAGCAGTAAGTAGTGATGCCCAGGAAGGGCTGGAAGCCAGGGTCCCTGGCTTGTGCTGCACAAAGACTGGTGGTAACTTGCAGCTGAGATGTGATGGCCCTTGATGCAGCTTTTTCCATTTGGGATCCAGCAGGGTGTCAGCAAGAGAACTGGCAGCACAGATTGGAATCGTCTCCTCTTCTCTCCTCTTCTTCTCCTCTCTGTCCTCCCAGTGATACGGACACAGAGTATATTTCTACATAATAACCTGCCTAAGACACTGTTCTGTAGAATTTTCACATTCCTGGATGAAAAAATCTTACATGGGAAAAACCAGCTTACTCTTTATTTTTTTGCTCCCATAACATGTTTACTTTCTAATTTGAAAGAGAAAAGTTTGTATTTTGGTTTTCTTTTTGTTTGGTTTTAAAAATACCCTGCTTTTGCTGTGGAATGTACTTGAAAAATTGCCTGTTATTTTTTTTCCATATTCTGACTAAACACACTTCTCTGACAGTATTTTGCTCTTTGAACCCAGCATACCAAAGCAGTGCACAATGTGGAGGAGCAGGGTTTCCCATGAACGACAAGGAGAACTATGAAAGAAAAAATAAGTGTTGTAGCTGCCATCGTTAGCATGTAGAGAACTGGGAATCATCTGTGATGGGAAAAAAGAAAGGATTAAGTAAAAAAAAAAAAAAATAAAAAAAAAAGAAGGGACAGCTTTGCATTTTTTGGGTAACAGTTTGGCTGTAGATTGAAAAACATGCAAAGCAGATTAAGAATGGATGCCTACTTACATCCTGCAATTCCGGAAAAGTCAAGGGAGCACCAGGATTCAGGTAGGATTGTCAGTGGTCACCAGCTCAGCATGGTGGCATTCCATGGCCAACAGAAAAATTATTGCTTGCTAAGATGTCTGAAACAAACTGATTTTCCAATGGTAGCATATGAGGTCATCAAACACCCTGTTTGTCTCCTCTACTGTGCACATACTGTGGCACTTCCCAGATTTGCTTCTTTGGATGAAGCTCTCACACCCTTTTGGTCCATGTTTACATAGAGTTTTGGTTATATTCCCATTTGCTCAGCCCTGAAATATTGTGTTTCATTCTTTCATCTTCATAGAATTTTGATTCTTTGCCTTTAAGCCAAAGACCCATCCATACAATACTAGAGCATGCTCTAGTATGTGTAATGGTTATGTATAGGCTCTAAACAAACACATTTTGCCTCCCTGGGAACAGTTAGAGACAGGCAACCTTCTTTAACAGCAGCCTGATGCCTTCAGCAGACCTGGGTGACATGCAAAGCTGTGTGAGATGCCAGCTAAAGAATTCTTATTGTGTCTCTATGCAGGTGTTTAAAGACCAAATCTGTATATCTCATTTTTTATAGTTGCTAAGAATTGCATCCTAGGAATATACATATAATTTCAGTGCAAATTCAACCCAAATGCTCCTGTTCTGTGCAAACATGCCCTTTGACTAGGAACATAACATACATTTTTAACAGTGAAGTTAATTGGATAATGAAACACACTGTCAGTAGTAGTCCAGTTATTTTCCAGCATTTATAGGCTTTAATCAAGACTGAAAGGTGCCCTGACTCCACTGGGAGTCACAGTCCTGATAGTGAAAGTACTTGGTAAGACAGGATTTGTTTTGTAGTAGGAGAAACTAAATTACAGCTGTGACTCTGTGAAACCAATTCTGTCTGAATGAACAGTAACCCAATTTCTGTTAGTTCACGTTGTGTATTTTCACTCTGCAGTTTGCTGTTCCAAAAGCAGGACAGCTTGTTTAAATCTGAAATTACGAGTTTCTCCATCTCCTCTGAATAAAAGGCACAATGCTGAAATCCACTGGAGTGTTCTGACATAAGCTTAATGCACTGTAATATAAACAAAACAAGGAAAAGTAGAACTGGCACAAAATCCTATCAGTCATAAGCAACTGGGATTACATGGATGTGTGAGTCAAAACAAAAAAGTCTTATCCTTGACTGCCACACAACTAGGAATACCTAGATCTTGTATAGTTCATTTTTATAGCATTTAGATCCTAAGGGCCAATACAGGCAAAATTGTAACAGTATCTGAGTATAAAACATAACTGAACCTGAGACCATGGCTATTATTTTTATGCAGGTGAAGTAGAGGAAAAGGGTTTGCCAGGAGTGCATTGTCTTGTGCCTTGCAGGGTGGAATGACTGCCCTCTTGGCATGGAGCAGGTGAGAGGCTTGCCCTCTCCTGTGTCTGGCTACAGCCTCAGCTCTGAAAAATCCCATTCTGGAGCAAGTGCTGATGGGTTTGTCTAATGTAAGATACTACTATGTGCTGGTATCTTTAGGCTATGAACCCCGCAGATGAGGCAGGAATATGTCCTGTGGTAGAGGAAGCTTTTGGTGCCCTGATCTCTTGACTTGGCCTGTAGATGTTGCAGCAATGCACATGTTGAATACTATTTCATTTAACACACAAGTTGTCAGTGGAATTGCAAAAAGCTACTGGCAGGCTCATCAGAAAATTCTGATAATTTGTCCTTCTTCAAACTTCACCTTTTCAAAACGTCACAGTATTTAGTCCAAACATTGACATTTTTCCCAGGATAAGTAAAGCATCTTTCCAGTAAAATTTGGCAGAAGAAAAATAAAACTAAGAAAACAGTGGCGCTTTGAATGCACAAAGATTTCTTTTATTTATCTCTGAAAGATCATTTTCTAGTATCTCTGCTTTTTGTCTTATTCGAAGAACCTTAGTATTGACTACTCCACAAGTCATTTCTAATTCCTAGTATTGATTATTCCATCACAAAATGTCATGCACAGAAATAAATTTTGGAAATAAGTCAATGTGAACTATAGAATATCAAGGTATCAGAAGACCTGGGGGTAAAAAAAATCAGACTTGAGTACCCTAATGAGAAAAAAATTATAAAACCCTCCAACCAGCCTTTGAGTTCTGCTTCCACATCTGTGCTCAAACTTTACCCAGACTAGTTCTGAGGAAAGATGAATCAAACAAAATTTGGAAAGGATTCCAAGTGTGTCAGGTATAGACAAGGTCTTTTTACAGATAATTTTGAAGGTGCCTTGTTCTGTGCTATTGTCAATAACAGTACTAGTCATTTTGGTATTCAAAGTAATTTCTAGCAAGCCTCCATTCACTGTTGGCTGTTTTCATGAAACTAATTTTTGAAATGTACATGTGTGGTGCAAGGTTCACCCTGGACTGGGCTCTGTATGGTTCTGATGACTTTGTAGTAATTCACAGCATTTCCCATCCAAGTCAAGTTCTCTGAACTTTTGTCCCATTGGGTGATGCCTCCTTGAGAGCTCCCCGTTCTCTGGTCTGGGACAACAACTGGCAGAGAAGAGCCATCCAAATGTACTGTGTGAGGAGTGGGATGGAGCTGGAAGCTGCTTGGAGCACCTGCCAGCACCTTCACTTGAGGTGATGAGGAGGCAGGAAAAGGGGTAAAACAGCCTGTATTATCCAGAAGTTTTTATCTGGAGCTGAGTTGATACATTCATGTGCTATCTGGGTGGAGAACAGCTACGAATATTCTTCAGTCATAGAGCTGCTGTTTCCAGCAAGATAATTATGTAGCAACACTGTGAATAACATAAAGAACTTTTCCGGTGACTGCTGCCCAGCAATGTCTTTCCATCTCTAACAAGTAAAGAACAAAAAACTGGGTCAAATCTCATTTTTAATGTTTTAGTTGCTTTTGGCCTCTGTAAGAGACAGGCCAAGCCAGCCATGCTAAGGCACTGTTAAGCAGAGACAGAGAGAGCTGCTCTGCCAGGCCTGGGTGGGAAGCTGCAGGGCTGCCATATCCCAGAACAGACGCCAGTGCTCCCACTGCAGCCAGGGTTGCTGAGAGGCCCCAGAGCTCCCCTTGCACAGCCTGTTCATCCACACTTCATACACTGTGTATCCTGCCACCTGGAAATTGTGGCCTTCCATGTCCACCTTGCTACAGATTATTGTTTTTTTATTATATTGAACATCTACTTGCATTTTGAAATATTGTCAAGAGGGGATAAGGAAAAACATTATGATGGTATCTGTCATTTGTCTCTCCACCATGAATAAGTGCCTCTAACAGAATAAAAATAAAAAGAGAGGAGGAATAATATTACTAAACTTTCCATGACAAAATTTTGACAAAATTATGCTGTATCTTCTTTTTCCAGACCTCTTCTGAGGGTGTTTCTTGGACTCCCTAGACTGCTTTGTTTCTGCCAAGTCAATCCAAGACAGAAGGCTGCTGCTTTTAATACCTAGTAATGATAGCAGCATTTATGTTTGTTATGTTTTTGACAAAAACAAACACCTCTGGCTGAGTCAACACTAGTTTTTGGACTGAAGTAGTGTTTCTGCTCAGAAGTGAATTCCCCAACTGTCTGTAGGTTACATATGTTGACTGTGTTGGCAGAGCAGTCATGTCACACAAACTCAATTCCTCTTGGAAAAAACTAAACTGGAAGTTTGGCTCCTGCTGGGCACCAAATGGGCATCAATTCCTAGAACAGGGACAGCTGAAGAGCCACAGTTTCTTCCTGTTTTTTTTATTTCTTTATTTTTTTTTCCTCGAAGAGAGCATATTCCTGTTTTAGGCATCATGTCTTAGGCAGAAGAGAGACAGAATGATGTTACAGTCACAGTACATATAGTTCAGTCAACGAAATACTCAAATTCCTAGATTCAGCAGAACTCACCTGGAGAGTGTACTCTCTGCTATGTGGCCAAACTGAAATGAACAACTCACACTGAGGACTTTATTAGGCAAATTGACACAAATGCGTATACAAGAAACACGTTATTGCTATTAATTTACATTTTTTTCCTAGAGCAGGACTGAGAGTATGGGTTAGATGAAGGGACTAATTGAAAAATACTGTACAGACATACATAAAGACATGATTCACATCACACATCTTGGGCTTCTCCTAACTGCTTGGGCAGTACATGAGTAATACAATCGAAATTCTGACAAAGAATTACTGCTTTTTTGGACAATTTAACTCCCCTCACCTCTTCCTTCCAAAAGCAGGTCTGTCATTAAAGAGACAGAGCATGCTCCTGAACTGAACTAATGCTTTTATTAGCAGCAGCATTGCCACTCATAATGAGAATAACCTCTGTAAAACATGAAAATATTTCTGAATTTCTTGTAAGCTAATTCACCCTAATTCAATTTCTCACTGAAATTGTTAATGATTTTCACTAACTTAAAGTGAGTATATATTTCCTTTCTATTTTGACAGTTTATTTAAAAAACCCACCCTTTATCTAGTGTCCACTAACTAGGGGAAGCGAAAAGAATAGCACATAATTCTTAATCCATACAAAGAGCATGATGATTAATATCGCAGTACCTTTCTGAACTGAAAAAGTGTAACTACAGTGATTCTGACTGGAAACGATTTCCTCTCTTCTTTCAAGTGAGTGGGAAGTGATTTGCAGGTGCTTACGCTGAGAAAGGGAGGGTGAGGTGAGGGCAGGGTTTGGCTGACCTTGCTCCTTTAGCAAAGCCCAGCAGTGTAAAGGTCTTTCTTCTGATACACATTCACTTTGTCTTTAGCAAATCAATATTCTCCAGGGTGAACTCATGCTCATTTTTCTTTTCAAGTGGGTAACTTAAGAGAGTTTAAAAAAATCACACTTCATGGGGAAATGAAACGAGATCCCTATAAAATAACATTAAATTCCACTAGCCAGTGTAAATGCACCGATACATTCTTCAATATTTGAAATATTGCTAAAATTTTATTGTAACATGCTGAGAAACACAAATTAAATGAAATGTTGACTACTTCCAACCATGAAGGATTCTCAGTTCTTGGAGGTGGCCTGGGTTAATATGATATGAGCCTCCAGGTTTGATCTTTACTCTTGTTCTAGAAATCAGTAATCCCACTGACTCCTGATACTGGTAATTTTCTTATAAATAATGTGTAGTTATTCCTTTTGAAAGATGTGCCCTAGTGAACTATGGTTCACCTGACGGATGCCAGTTTTGGAATGGGGTTGTGTTTTAACCTCTCTGAGCTTCCTAACTAGACACTGAGAGCAGTGATGCCTCAGTGCTGCAGACAGGCAGACCCTCAGTGGGACTCCTGTGAGCCCCTACACTCAACTCTGACCTGGCTGGGTCTGCGGAGTTATGGGCACTGCTTAGCACCCTCCCTTGGGAATGCATCAGCAGTTTGAGGAGATGCTCTCCCTGCACCCTGGCAGAGACCGGGGGCTGTCAGTGGTCAGCAGCAGCAGCCAGTGGCCCAGGCTCCCCGGCGGCAGGTCACAGGCTGCTCTCAGCAGGCTCCCCTGACAGCAGGCCCCTTAGTCTGAATACTTATTTTAAATAAAGGAATAGGTTAGCAAACCCCATTCAGTGTGCCAGTGGATGCACAACTCTCTGCTTCTGCTGTCAAGCTGCGGTGACTTGTGCACATCCGGATTTTAAAAACTTTCCACTTTTTTTTTTTGTTTGTTTCCTATAGTGCATTGGCACACAGCACTTCAAACAATACTTACGTCCCATGGAGCAGGCTGAGTTGCTGCATGACGGGGGCACAGGGTAGAGTCATCCCTGCTCCGTCTGCTCCAGAGTCAGGAGCAGACATGTCTTGCTGGAGTAACAGGGAATCTAGGCAGTGAATCAAAGCTTAGGTCGCCTCC
>VXBA01002290.1:125723-142617 GCA_013399895.1 Serilophus lunatus
CTATATGTATTTTAAGTAGTATCTATATGTGTATAGTATCTGTATGTATTTTAAATAGTATCTATGTGTGTCTGTATGTATTTAACAGGTGAAAAGCAGATATCTCCGTTGTTATTGAAAAGCAAATGTAACTGAAAATAAAATATGTGTGTAAATTTACCTAATATGCATGTCTTACATGTTANCAGCAGGAGCGGGAGGAGGCCGCACTCCCCGCGGGGGCAGGGAGGGGTGTTGCACTTGTTGCCCCCCCGAAGCCGTGCGGGGGGAGGCTGCGCTGCGCGTGTTTCCCAGCGCGGGGCGGTGCGGGACGGGACGGGACGGGACGGGACGGGATGGCCGCATCGGGCGCTCCGCGCGGGCCGCGGGTGCGCGGGGTGTGGGCGGGCCGGGGGCACCGGCGAGGCCGGCCATGCAGATGGAGGGGGCGGGACGCGGCCGCCGTGACTCGGAGCCCCGGAAGCGCGGAGAAACCCCGTATAAAAACTACTGGGGACCTTTCCCGGGCAGAACTACGAAAGCTCCGAAGACGGCGGCAGCCTGCGGCGGCTGCGAACGGGGCGGCCTCTTGGGCGGTGCGGGGCGGCCTCTCTGCCGGCGCGGGGCGGCCTCTGCCCCGGCGGGGGCGCGGAGAGCGGCGCAAACAGCGGCTCTGCAGGTCGGGCGCCTTCCTCTATCCTGCAGCACCACCCGGCTCTGAAGGGCTCTTTCTCTTCCACTCCCTCATTTTTTTTTCTTCTTTTATTTTTTATTTTTTTTTTTATTTTTTAGTCTAATCAGTAGGTGTGTCCCCCCCTCTCCCCCGCTGGAAGGGACTGCCGCGGGGGAGCGGAGCTCGGGCGCCGGGTGCGGGCAGCTGCTGATCGCTGGCTTTTCCTCCTGTTTTGCCAGGCGCGGAGGGAAAGGGGGCCCGGGGGGCCGGCAAGGAGCCGGAGCGGTGCCTGGATCCAGCCCGGGGAAGCGGCAGCCGTGGACCATGGCAGACGATGAGAAGGCCGGCGGCAGCCCCGGCGGGAGTTCCGCGGACGGCGGTGAGAGCGCGCACTGCAACGTGCTGAGCTGGGAGCAAGTGCAGCGGCTGGACCGTATCCTCAGCGAGACTATCCCCATCCACGGCCGCGGCAACTTCCCCACGCTGGCCATGCAGCCCCGCCAGATCGTCAAGGTGGTGCGGAGCCGGCTGGAGGAGAAGGGCATCGGCCTGCGGGACGTGCGACTGAACGGCTCGGCCGCCAGCCACGTCCTCCACCAGGACAGCGGCCTGGGCTACAAGGACTTGGACCTCATCTTCTGCGCCGACCTCAAAGGGGAAGCCGAATTTCAGACTGTGAAGGACGTGGTCTTGGACTGCCTCTTGGATTTCTTACCCGAGGGGGTGAATAAGGAGAAGATCACGCCGCTCACCCTCAAGGTAAACCTGCCCTATGCCCAGACACCCGAAGCTGGCAGGTGTGAGCGCCTGCCTGCGGGCAGTGGGCGCCTTGCCCCTCGGGATGGAGGGGTACGCTCAGAGACGCAGCTCTCCCCCGCACCCTGCGACCCACGGGGACCCTGAGCGATTTTTTTCATGCCACGCTTAAAACCGTGGAGGAGTTTGCACTCCGGGGCTCTTCAGGATTAATTAATTAATCGGTTGTTTTGCTGGGAGCGTTGTTTTACCTGGGGCGTGTGTGTGCCAGGCACTGCACATCTCTCTCCCAGCCCGGCTCGGCGGCAGTCCGGTGTTCCGGGCAGGTTTCCGGGTGCAGGGAGAGCGTAGATGGATTTGATGTCTGCAAGAAGGAAGCCCCCGTCTGCAAGGTATGCATTCAGGTGCACTAAGTGCGCAGCAGGGAGGCATATTTCCTCCCCTCGAAGACAATTCGCTTGAATTGATTAGGCTGAATGCCAAATGCCTTTCAGATTTTTAGAGGGATTTTTTTTTTTTAATGTGGGGCAGATTTGCGGAACCTGCACTGGAAGGATCGAGGGGAGTGAACACTTCCTAGATTGTTTTTGTGGGGTGGAGAGAGAGAAGTGGAAATCGATAAATAAGATTTCTTATCTGATTGTAGTAGTGACCTTTTGTGTGTGGGTGCAAGCATGTGTGCCATGGGCTTAGTGTGTAGATGTATTTAGAAGTGATTGAAAGAACCAGTGTTGCTATATGCTTCCCTTGGATGACACAGTCCCAGCAGAACACCCCTCTCTGCCATCCTCTTGCAGTGACAGCACTTTGAGCTCTCACATTAAGCATTTCTTCCCTAGTTTGTATCTGCAAGCTCCATGAAATTTCCTATGAAATGCAAGGACTGGGGGGTGTTTCAGAGTGCAAACAAATGCAGCGAGGGGGAAATTTCTTGCATCCGTGTCTTGATTTCCTCATTTTGTCTGATCTGCTTGTTTTGTCTTCCAATTATAGGAGGCTTATGTGCAGAAAATGGTAAAAGTATGCAATGATTCAGACCGATGGAGTCTCATCTCCCTGTCCAATAACAGCGGCAAAAATGTGGAACTGAAATTTGTGGACTCTCTGAGGCGGCAGTTTGAATTCAGTGTCGATTCCTTTCAAATCAAGCTGGACTCTCTGCTGCTATTTTATGAATGCTCAGAGAATCTGATGACTGAAACTTTTCACCCAACTATCATTGGCGAGAGCGTCTATGGGGATTTCCAGGAAGCCTTTGATCACCTCTGCAACAAGATAATTGCCACCAGAAACCCAGAAGAAATCAGAGGAGGTGGTCTCCTGAAGTACTGCAACCTTTTGGTAAGGGGCTTTAGAGCTGCCTCCGAATCCGAGATTAAGTCCCTGCAGAGGTACATGTGTTCAAGGTTTTTCATTGACTTCTCGGACATTGGAGAACAGCAGAGAAAGCTGGAGTCCTACTTGCAGAACCACTTTGTGGGATTAGAGGACCGCAAGTATGACTATCTCATGACCCTTCACGGTGTGGTGAATGAGAGCACAGTGTGCCTGATGGGGCATGAGAGGAGACAGACTCTGAATCTGATCACCATGTTGGCCATCCGGGTCCTAGCCGAGCAAAATATCATCCCCAATGTGGCCAATGTTACCTGCTATTACCAGCCAGCCCCATATGTAGCAGATGCCAACTTCAGCAATTACTATATTGCCCAGGTTCAGACAGTGTTCCCTTGCCAGCAGCACACATACTCTACTTGGCTGCCCTGTAATTAAGGATGGAAATCGGTAGATCCGGTGGGGAGAACGTTTTCTAAGACGTAGGAAGGGGCGACGGGTCCCTTTGAAATGGGGTGTTTTGTGCAATGATGATCTGCTCTAGTTTTCAAGCTTGGGAAGAGCTTGTGGTTCTTCTAATAAATAATGGGAGCATGATCGAGAAAGAACCCCGAGATAATTGGATCCTACCCCAAGCACAAGAGGCCTGTCATTAAAAGCAACCAGCTTCCCCTGAAATAAATGAGGGAGGAATGCTTGATGACAATATGGGTTGGCAATATCTGCTCCCATAGCTTTGGCATAGAGAAGGTGGGAAAGCCTTATTTTCTTTTATTTTTATTCTTACTCTAGAATGGGATCTGCAAAAGGGAGAATATGAAAGAAACATAACAAAAAAAACAACAAAAAGAAAAAAAAACTTCACAAAAAATAATTATATATATATTCGGGAATTAAAAGTTAGAGGCATAAAGCAGAGATAAGCTGAATAAAATTGTATATTGGAATTACTGCATTTGGGGCTTGCAGCAAGTGCCGTCTATGGATTGACTGTGTAGAATGTATAGCTTGCTTGACTAGAATGCTTTACCAGAAACAGCTTGCTCCAAATGAACAGTAGTGGATTGGTACAGTTGTAAAAACAGAGACACGTACGATGACAAAGTCCATTATTTCCAGCTGTGTGCATGCCTCACATTTTAAAAATGTGAGAATGCTGGAAAACCAGCTGTGCCAGAGAGAATATACTCAAGGACCAAAGATTTCACAAATAAGTTATCCGAGCAAAGAAGATACAGTAGAGTATATATATATATATATATGTGTGTGTAAAAGAAAAGGAAGATGTTCCTATATTTGTACACACCAATAGTAATCAAAAGTGCCTGATGCCTTCATAACATTTGAAGTGAGGAAAAAATATAGTTTTGTGGTTTAACCATGCATTTTGTTTTATCAGGGACAGAACAATTAAAAAAAAAAACAACCCCATAAGCTTGTGAATAAGTGGTGGAGGAAATGCCCTATTTCTTTTCTTGGCAAATAGCTGTATAGAGTTAATGTTATGTCAGTGTGCTATTATCCTAGGTACGTGTGTGTATGTGTGTATATATGTTTGTGTGTGTATATATGTACATTTTATAGGTGTATATCTATATATATACACACACAATATATATTAATGTGGTCTAGGAAAATGTAGCAATTAAGGAATGTTTAAATAAAGTACTACTTGTTTTCCAGTTTGCAACAGGATGTCATAGGACAGTGGGCACCTTGAATTTTTAACCTACACCTGAGAAATTTGGAGTAAATGAACCAGTCAGGATTAAGGTGGGATTCAGATAATGTCTTTGGATGCAAGAACAAGGATTACAGTAATTCAGTGGGTTGCTTGTGAGCCATAATAATTCCATAAATGGAGAAACATACGACTAGCTGATTTTTTAACTGTTTTGTACTGTAATGCCATTTTGACATTTAACCCACTAATGTTGTGACTGCATACCTCCATGATGTGTAATTCAGTGGAACGTGGATCAAAGATAGGTTTATTTAAACCCCCTGACAGCTAAAGAATATTGTATTAGTTGGTGATTTGAACACTAATTGTTAATATTTAAAGGAATATTTTTAATAGAATGCATTATGCATTCCAGGACCACTAGAATTTAGCAAATGTGAAATGAACCCTTTTTAAGAGTGTTGCACGATTGCTTAAAATTATATTTTATATATATATTATATATATATATTTTTATGCAAATATTAAACATCTTTGATCTGGTTGTCACACTGCATTTACAATTTTAGTACTGTACTTTATTTAAATGGAATCACTTTACCTTGGAACAATAACTATTCACTTTCATTTCCTCTCCCTAAGACCAGCAGGGGGTAAAAAACCCACCTCTGCCGTTGTTTTCACTTCAGTGCCATTTCTGAAGGTGTTAAATTTTTTGTTAGGCTTCAAAAAATTAATGACTAAGTGACACTTGACTCTGATATTTTGCTTTTTCTTGCTGAGGGGAAAACAAGCAAACAAAAAAAAAGGATTTCAGACTTTTGAAGGAAAAAACAGGCTATACCCTGTCTGGTCGCAGGCAGGGTCTGGTTTTGGTGTCAGGGGCAGGGAGAGGACTAGTGTCCCGGCAGTGTGTTTTCCCTATGGAGCGAGTAAGGTACGTCTATTTTTGTCGTGCTTTGTACTTTGCAGGCACTTTAATAGGAACACGATTTGTTTACTGAAGCACCTTCCTTGTGAATCCTTAAGGAAATATAAAAGCTGGTTCGTTGCCATCCCCGGCATTGACGTGCAGACCTTTTCCCTACCTTCCCTTCCTCTGGTGCTGGCTGCAGCCTCCCACTGGCTTCTTGTCCCTGCGAGGTCCCCTCGGGCCCCTTGGAGGGTCTGGGCTGGGTGCTCCCCTTGCCTCCTGCTCCCAGTTTGCTAGAGGAAGCAAGGGGTAGGCTGGGGAAATAGGATCAGCTGGTAATGTGGTATGTCTTCTCTCCCACAACTATTTGCAGCAAATAAATGAGTCATCCACTCTTTAAAAGGGTTTGAGAATCTATAGCTGTGCCACAACCACAGAATGTTGATAATACATGACACAAATTTTTCCTTTGAAGGACCCTTTTTTTTTTTTTTGCCATTGCTTGAAAGAAAGTTTTGAATTACTTCCTCTCAGCTCGAATTTTATTGTGGTGTTTTGGGGTTTTTTTGATTGACAGCAGCTAATTACCTTATAGTGCATACAGTAGGGCTCTGAGCTAAGCTGCACCTTTTGGTATTTGCATTTTGATACATATATAATATGTTTTTATATATATTATATAGGTATTCCAAGTCTGTTTTGCATATGTTAATGGTCAAGTGGTGGAACTAGTGGAGCTTTGTTTCATTTGTGGCTGGTAGCTTTAAAGGTACTTGGTGTTAGAGGTGGGAAGAAGGTAGGAGTTCAGGCCAAGAGTAAAATAAGAACCCCTTTTCAAAGCTGGTTTATTTCTGTGGTTTGCACACCTTCCCCTCCATGAAGTCTGACTTCTTTTTAACTGTTTTTTCACCTCCCTCTTCAGCACACTGGTACTTTTAAAGTTAACAACTGTGTTCTTGCTTTGTAGACTTCATCTATCCAATCCAATCAGCTGTAAGGTTAGAGCTTGTGCTGCAGGAGACAGTGCCCCTTTTAAAAAGCTGAACTGATTAAAGACATTGACCTGATTACAGTAAAACTGTTTGTGCCGCAGCTGAATTTCCTGCTAACCAATGGAGCACTAAACTTGGTTAAATGTAGTGACCGTGAAGCAACCAAGACCTTTGAAATGGGATTTTTTTCTTTTTCTTTTTTTTTTTCCTTAGATATAGCTGTCCTCCCAAATGCAAGAACATTTCTTTTAAAAATAGAAGGGCAATTAGAGGACCAAAAAGATTATATTTTTCTAGATTCTCTTATTGCACTTAAAATATATTTTATCTTGCACAAAAGGCCTTCACACAAATCCTCTAAAAGCTCTTATTAAATGCTTGTTTTGCATCACATCGGAAGCTCTTACTGGTTCGAAAAGGGTGATTTTTTTAAAATTGAGAAAATGAAGTGTATTAGATAAAACTGCACAGAAGAGAAAAAACTGTATTTGCATATTCAGCTCCTATTTGATTATATTCTTTTTTATAGTTTTCTTTATGCAGAGAGTTTCCCTTGAAAGAAAGAAAATCAGTGTACTGTTTTGCTGTTGTAATAGTGGTTTGCTAACAAAATAAATAGTAAAAAAAAAAAAAGCCTGCAAATTTCAAGTGCTTGGCTAAAGGCACTGCAGGCTCCTGCAGTCTGTAGAAGTCTGTGCAGATTTGCTTTCCCTCAAATTTCTTTACAACTGTTGCCTTCTGCAAGGCATCCTGTTGCAGCAAACTGCTCCTTGGATTGCTCTTTTGGAACATTTTGACTATAGGCTTTGTCAGAGACAGAAAAAGAGCTGATGGAAAACAGACTCTAGAGGGAACAGATTGTGAATTTTGTTTACAGCATCCAATATTTGGATTTTTTTTGTAAATAAAAAGAAGTTATTTTTTTCTATTGATTTGTGTCTGCTGTCTTCCATGTCTGAAATAGCTCTGTCCTGCTTCTACTGAATACCAAGTTTGCTTTCATTAAAGAAGGACAAGAGCAGTACTTTTCTGAGAAGAGTAGCATTTAACTGCTTTCTGATTGGAGCACCGAATGTTTTGAAAAGCCCTGCCTTCTGCCAGCTGAGTTTGGCTGGCTGCACTCAGCTGCAGAGGAACCTCCCTAGCCAGTGCCAAAAATACTCACTCCAGCACTGGTTGGGCTGTGCAAATGGTCCAAAACATGAAAAGTGAAACAATGCCATGGCAGCTCCATGCCCTTGCTGCCCTCCCATTTTAGGTCCCAGGACCAGGGTCTTCTTGTGATGCCTGCAACCTGTGCATCACAAACCACTCTTCTGGCAGTAATGTTGGGGTCCTGGTGCCCTTGGGGTGTATTCAATAGCGGCTGAAATCTTACCCTTCCGGTAGGTATTAAGGGGGTAATGGGGTGCTGCTCCCTGGGTGTAAAGGTTGGGCCATCTGTAACAGGTGGGTGCTGCGGGTCGTGCAGCTTGGGGAGCTGCTGGGGATCAAGGCTGCAAATGTCTGATTGATTCAGCTTCTGAATCAGTCCAGTTCCTCCTGCAGATTCAATGTTTACTCTGCTTCCCTGCCCTACAATGCTGTCCTTGTCAGCAGAAGTGTTTTCTGTGTTTACAGGAGAGATGCCTCAGTAATGAAAGCTAATTTCCTCAAAAAAAGCACTTCAAGGGAATGTAAAATATTAATTTACAATGCTCATTGCAATACTTTTTCAATCAGGGTGCTTCAGACTGACCCAAATTTGAAAAACATTGACTAAGACTCTGCAGTATGTGGCTCTTACTAGGCTCATTCATATACGGTGCTGATCTTGGAAGTCTCAAACCGCCTCAACGCGAGTGTGAATGTGCTTATTGTAATGATGAGTGTACCTGTATTCCTCTGTAAAAAACCCAATAAACAAGCTGCTGGGACCGCTCATTTTTCAAAGGAGCAGCCCCCTTACCGAATGTCGTGTCCCTTCTGCACAGTGCCTCTTTTGAAACATGCTGGGCACTGGACAGGACCATCGGGCAGCCTGGACAAAAGAGGGATGCGCTCAGCAGCCCTGCTCATACAGCATTGCCTTTCCTCTCACATTACTGCCAGCAAAGGGAGGGGCACGTGGCACCTTTCCTCCTGTTAACTTGCTCAGTGAGAAAATATTTTAGGCAGTTTGACAAAGAGGACTGCTCAAAGACACAGATGGAAACTGGGGGATTGGAAACCATCTAAATCCAAATGCCTTTTTCTTTCAAAATATAGGCTGAGATGGATGCTCTTATGCTTTAGAGTGAATTAATTCCTGTTTCTCTGCTTAAATTTAGGGGGATTTTTTTGAGAGCCAGTTGAATGTCTGGAGCATTGCGAGTCCTCTTTCCCAGACCAAGGAGAAGTATGATGAGGATTTGACCAACTGAACACTCACTTTAGAATGTTGTGGTTTTCAGGAGAGCAGAATTGTTCAGGACTGAAGTAGAGGTAGGAAAAAAAGCAAAGTTTGAGAATGGACATCACCTGAACAGCAACACAGTGGAAAGCTGGAGGTTATGCTGATAGGTTACAACAGAGTACGAGTAATGCTCACGTCTTTAACTTCTACTCACCCTGCTAAAATGAGTCTTATCAGGGAAGATGTTATTTGATAAGTAACAGTCTACAGTTTTTCTTAGCTGCAGCAGTACATTTTTATTTTATTGTCTTAGAAAAATTCCTCAGGAAAGCCTTTACCCAGGAATGAAGCTGTGCTTCTAGTTTTCATAGAATCATTTCAGTTAGGAAGACCTTTAAGGTCGTCAAGTTCAACCTTTTACCCAGCACTGCCGAATCCACCAAACCATATCCCTAAGTGCTACATCTACATCTCTTTTAAATAGCACCATGGATGATGACTCTACCACCTCCCTGCTCCCCTGTTCCAATGCTTGGCAGCCCATTTGGTTAAGACACTTTTTCCCAGTATCCATCCTAAGCCTCCATTGATACAACTTGAGGTCATTTACTCTTGTCCATGAAACCTCTGCAGAGATTTTTGTAGCAGTGGTATGCACCTTTTCGACAAGTGTTTGTGTGGATCTAGTCATGCCTTCCCAAAACTACCACCAAACAGCCTCCTTCCTTTTGTTTATGTTTTTAGTAAAATTCTGTTCAAGTGGTTCTATGTACCTAGGTAAGGCACAGTCTACAGCTATAAGCTGTTGCATTGGAGCTGTGTAGTTTTGCAACAATTCCCTAAAAATCTATAGATGTGTATCAGAAGCAGCTCTACAGTGGGGCTCTAGTCTGCATGTAAGGATCAAGAGCAGAAAATCAAAATGTGCACTTCAGATTTTTTAGAAATACCCTTCAAAAACCTAATAATACATGATGAACAGACTCATCTCCTATACTTATATAGCCTTAGGCTGTCCAGAGTATTTGTTTTCTGAATGCATAATTCAACCATTTCGTGTGGCTGTTGCACTAGGATGTGCAATGCCAGTACATGCCAGGAAATTTTCATTTTGCATTGTTTGGGTAAAAAACTATGTCCTAAATATGCATCTAAATATTGTGTTGAAAACATAGGTATTCTCCTAGGTAAAAACATCCCATAGATTCCCGTAATGTCTTTAAGGGCATAAATTCCTCCTTTTCAAGAGGATAGTATTCTTAAATATACCTTACTTTCTGTTTGACTTGGGGGTGAGCAACTTTTCTGAATGGACAACTCTTCTTGAGTAAAGTTTTCTTCCTGAAAATGAATAAATCCAGAGCAGCTGGCATTTTTTAAAAGTGAAACTCTCTGTATCTAACCTACATAGGGTTTCTTCTCTAAAGTTCCTTTACTGGAGGGTGTAGAACAGAATCACTTCTAAAGTCACAACTAAGGACAGTAGACAATGAATATGCTTTGGAGACCTCCAGATCATCCTTGTCAGTATATGTATCCGGTTGCCACTCTGCAGTTTGAATAAAGTTGATGAGAGGTGCCTGGAACAGGAAGGCAGGCATTTCAGAGGGAGGTGTACATGGCTCTGTGATAATTTTCTCTCAGAGAACTTGTTCCTTAGTGAATGTGTGCTTGAAGAGGACTCATTTATCTGCAGTGACTGCATGGCCTTCATTTTAACCGCATCTCCTTTCCCTGGCTTATTCCCTCAATTCAAGACATACGTGGAGTTCCTGAAGTACACTTTGATGTGGAAGAGTAATTGCAAGGAAAACTTTCTCTAATTGCAATCAATCTTAATTTAACTCATACTTTGAGGGAAAGGTAAAGCTACAGTCGTTTTGGTTTTTATTCTTTTGTTTGTGAGTAATTTCTCTCACTTTCACTTCCGTATTGCTGTTCTGTGCTTCCTGCTCTTCTGCCTTCTCATCCGGATTCTTGTACCAGAAATGGAGGGACCAGCACCACTTGATCTTCAGGCTGTCAGTAATCCTGCTAGGCACTGGCATTTGAGAGCCACAGATGTGACATTGGTATTAGGTGGATCATTAGCTGAGATTCAGCAAGAGAAGTGGAATGAAACGATGTCCTGCAAAATACTCTTCAGAAATACTTCAATCCAAATTGTCTACTAGCAGTTCTTCATGACAAGGGGAATTATTCATACAGGCTTATATAAACAATTACTTGGACATTTCAAGTGCAGAATAAGAGTTAATTCAAAATTTAGCAAAATTACAATTCAATCGAGGGTAAAATGCACTGCAAGGTACTTATTAAAAATGTCAGCATACAAACTAGTAAGAGAAGCTCTTCCTCATCTTGAAGGGTTTTATTTGGGTTTTGGTAGGCTATTCATACTCTTTGCAAACCAGGCACTGGGCTTTTTTGAGGCTAAATTACCCACTGAAGAAGCATATACTTCTCTTGTCTCTCAGGCTGGCTGTTGTTCAGGAAGCAACAAATACATGATCATTGTCTGTGTTGTGATAGTGGTATGAACTGTGACTTGACTGATTTATGTAAGTGCTGTTTATAAGTAAAACCCTATAAATGTCAGCCAGTGGCGGAAGCGAAACCAAGAGGTTAGGCTTCCTTCTCACCAGCTGTAAATGGTTCTTTTGCATTTTTTATGGAACTGTAAATTTCTGTAGATTGAGCTTTCCAACATGCTTCTCATTTCTTCCCAATCCTCTGTCACTATTAGCGTCAAATATTTAAGAAGGGATTTTCTAGTCTGCCGAACCCACTCTTGCCTGTTTTTGCCGATGTCATGGACCCCTATGGGGTCACATAGACACATTTTTGCTGTGTGCTATATGCTTTGGTGGCATGCATCTGCAAAGTATGCATCTGCTTTGCTGCAGCCACCATAGGTCTTTACATATCCCATACTTCATAAAGTTACTAAAAAGTCACAGGAATTCCAAGAATTTGAAAGTAAGCAGTTTTCACCCAAACCCAAAACTAGACAGCCCCGTGTTTGTCAGTAGGGTCTTACAGACACAGCTTGCCACCTGTCATTCTCCGTCCCCAGGAAAAAATATCTGTATTTTATATATAAATGATGATTGCAGCATCTGCCTTGAATCAGGCTATTGCTGTCATTCTTATGAAGATAATGCATTAGGCAGCAGAGCCTCTGCAGGGCTGGACTTGTACCCATCCCAAAGGTAATCTACTAAGAAGGGAGGAAAAGAGGTCTTCAGGTGCTGGTGAGAAACTACTGTCAATCTTTCTGTGAAATGCACACACAGTATTGGCTCAACACTGTTTTGTGGCCATACGTATTTGCCACAGGTCACCTGGTGTATTACTTGCATTTTACTTGTAATGAGTGCACATTATTGACCGATGCACATGGAAATGTTCTTTAAAGTGTGCTCTTTGACTGCTCAGAGGGTATTTTCCATAGCACAAAGGTGCCCACTAGATATTGTCCACTGCCAAATGTTCCATCTTTGGTGTCTGAATACATTTGCGTGACAGTCTTTTCTAATGATTTGTCATCATCTTAGAAATACCCTCCCACAATAGTTGGGATGTACATGAGGGACAGGAAGCATCTGACGAAATTCTGACCAAGGCATCAGACACCTGAGCTTGGTGGGGTTAATAGCTTTTTCCTTTGGCTTTAGCAAGCCTTTCAGTGGGGTGGTAGCAGTTACCTCAGTGCTTGAGGTGGTATGCAGGGAACATACAATGCAGATTTGGTAGCTGAGTTTGACCCTAGCATTACTTGCTAGTTCTTTGTTGTTGAATGTTTGCTCTGCAATAGCAATCAAAGGGCATGACCAGGTTAGGACCCATTGTACCAGGCACTATGCAAACACCACTGTGCAAGTCCCTTCCCTGAGAGCTTCTCAGTGCAGAGGTTTCAATGATCTTATTCTTTTCCTTTAGTTGTCTCACACTAAGTCAACTCATTTGCTAAAGGTAAGCTTTTGCTTTTCTAAGAGATGGGATATACACTGCAAAAAGTGTTCCCAAAGAGGCAATTTTCATGAAATATAGAATTCTGTAAATTTGCTCACCTGCTAAGTCTGTCATTCATAATCTCAGCTTGCTTTCACGAATAACTGAAATCAGTTTCTGTCTTAAAAAGCTGTGTACTTGATGCAATTTTTGTCAGAGATCTGAAATCAGTTCTATAGTCAATGCAGACACAGGTGCATTTCTCTTCCATCTTGAATTGCAATCACTTCAGGAGATGAAATGAAACAACTATGGAGTTGCAACTATGAAACAACTATGCAGAAACATTAAATGACAGCAGAGTCAAAAGTAGCAAACTGCTGAAGAAACTGAGCCTGTAATTCACATATCTTGAAACTAACTTTCCACCAAACGAGTGGATGTCCTGACTGGGCTTATTCCTTTTTATTTATGTAATAATACCACTTTTTTATTTTTTTTTTATTTTTTAAATATTAGGCTGGCTGCCAGACAAATTCATGAGGTTCAGGGATTTTCTTAACAAGGGAAGATTGACCACTTTGCAGGGCTGCCTCCATCAGTTGACCTGTGAATCTATCTCCCCATAATACTCACTGTCACAAATCTACAATATCCCAGCCATAAACTGATAGCAGGAAAACATTCTGGGACACACACTCGCACTGAATGTGCATTACCTCCCAAACATGTCAAATTGCAGTGTTTAGAAAAATCATGATATGCTAAGCAGTTTATAGATAAAACTTGTTAGAAAGACAGTTTAATGATGAGGTATATAAAGAGCTTGAGGGAGGAGGAGCCTAATAACAGCCCTTTCTGTAATTCAATAGAAGATCTGAAACTCAACTATAAGCCTGCGACTGTGGCAATTCCAACTAAAGCTGGGGACTGTGGTCAGTGGTGTAGCCTGTGTTTTCCTCATCATTCTATGTTTTCAGGGTTTACATTTCAGCTGTAAAACACCCATTGAAAATTCAGTGACTTCACATATGACGTAAACCCACAAAAGGGAAGATATTTAGAATTAGGGCTGGAACTACCTGTCGTGCCCCTGCCAAGCTATTGCACTGTCATGCTGCCTGTTGGGAGGGATGATGGCTTTTAGATTATCTCCTCCATGCACCTCTTCATAGTGAAATTGCTGGGTAGTACAAGCTATTTCTAAATATATAATTCCATCTCCATACCCCAAAGTGTAACGTAGTGCATTGACAAAAGTTTGGCTCATGTCTCTGATGTGATAAACATTAGGGACATTTTCCCTGAGAGCTTGGCATTAAATATAGGAACTTATTCAAATATGAACTATACTTTCTGAAAGGCATATGGATTTCTAAATGAATCCATTTGTTAGCTGTAGTTTAAATAGCATGCCAAGGCAGACCAGAAGGATAACTTTTTTTTTTTTTTTTAAGTATTTCAAGTATTGCTTATTTTGTTTGTTTAATAGAAACATTCCTGTTTGGAAAGATTGGGCTAGGATTTATTTATTTTGCACCATTAATTTTAGATCCAGATTTCCTAGACATAGTAAAAGAAAAAAAATGGCAAATTGAAACAAAACTCCCACTGATTTCTTGGGAAGCAACTACTTCACTAATCAGAGGTATGGCAAATCTACTGAGAATGTCTTTCTTATACTGGTCTAAACTAACTTTCTCAAATACCAGTGGTAGCTCATGGCTCAGACTCCTTACATAGCATGAGGTTGATGTAATTTCTACTCTCTTTGGAGACATGACAGGAAAAAGCATATGGTCTGGGGAAGGCCTCCTGCCCTGTCCCTTTGAGTTTGAAGGAGGCTTGCATTAGAAAGTACAGCTTGCTATTTTGTTATTTACTTCTGATCACCCCAAAGCTTTGTGGGAAGAATCCATTCTCAGTGTCTACAGCAGTTGCTGGACACTGGCAAGAAAAGCTTGGAATGAATGTGGTCAGGAAAGAGTCACCACGGACCTTCACCCGTGTGGTAGCTGTGGTGTACACTTAATTTACTAGATGTGTACCAGGGGAAAAGTGCAGGGAAAGAGATCAAACAAAATGGTGTAGGCTGCCATACTGTAGAGCTGAGAGACTCAGATACTCATGGCAGGCACCATGGTTATGGCCGACCCATCTCAGGAGTGGAGATGGTGAGTAAGTTGGTCAGGAAAGCACTTTTTGATTCTGAAACAAAACCTCAGAAGGCAGAAAGGGACAGGAGAAGACTTCAGTTAGCACATTTGAAAATGAAGAGAAGGGGTAGAGGATGGAGAAAAATTGATACTGAAACAGGGGATTTAATAATAAGTACACAGTTCATTTTGTCTTAATTTCCTTGGAGACATTTTATTCCATCTGAAAAAGAACAAATTATTTTAAAATATGCTTCACTAAGTTAATGTAGAAATAAAAAATGCAATTTCTAAACTGATAATGACTTTAAGTCTTATGACATTTTGTAGTCTAAATATTTATCTGAAGTTGTGTGGTAAATTTGTTTTGAAATAACAAATTTTTCTTACAGCAAGTGCATGTGTGTATATGTGTGCACATGTGGCAGTAAGAATATAAAGACTGGAAAATACCTTTTAAGGTTCTTGTTGCTGTGTTCAATTACATGATTTAAAAGACAACTTGATTAACGCCTATTCAGCCGCGATTCAGTGACTTCTGTGCAAACCCAAATCCTTTTCATTGGTTGTCTCTTGCTCAAAAGAAGAAAGCATGTGCCAACAAAGCTTTCTTTAGGGACTTCCTCTGATCATCATTAAAAACTGAAGAGTTAGCATATTATCTGCAGAGTTAGCGCATACAACCTTTCCCACCTCTAAGGGAAAGACTCCCAGGATGACTATAAGTGGAAACTTTGGAAAGTTTCTTTGATGTTCAATCACTTTCAATTCACCTTGAAAACCATAAAATACAATTCAGTTCATACATCTGGGGGCAAAGAGAGAGCAAGGGTATGCTCCTCATTAATCTCTTATGGCCCAAAACCTCTTCCCTATGTAGTCCTCTTATATTTACCCTATTTATTTCATCATTAAGAAGGCCAATGGCCTTTTTTAGCAGCAGGATGCCTGCATAAAATACCCTTCTTCATTCTGTACTAAATCCAAGGTTTTTGACACTGAAATTTAATTTTGTGTTGATTTTTCCCCAATATGCCTTTCATTCATAAACCTTTGTTTTTTAAGGAAAAAAAAAATCAAAAAGCCTCAAATAGGAAAACTATAACTCCAATAAATAGTCTGGCACTGCTGCTGTAAGAGAAAGTTAATCCTCACAGCCATTATTATGTCTTCAGATTTCTTCTCTGACATTTATTAACTTCTCATGAAAGGCAGGGGGGATTTCTTTCCTCAGCGGACACTTCCCAGCTTGTTTTACAGGCCTCTGAGTTTTGGCAATAATCCACAAAAGGATGTCTGTTGTCACAAAGACCGCATGGACACTTTTAGGTTCCTAGCAAAAAATCATCATGTCTGTGGAAGTGTTCCCAAGGAAGTGCCAAAGACTTTGGCCTCCTCCTTCATGATGCTGCAGACCTAGAGCAGCTTTTTTTCCCACTGGCAATCATGGTTTGGGGAGCTCACAGAAACCAGATCAAGCACCGTGAGTACTTGGCACCACTGTTGAATTGCTCAGCTCCTCCTAGGAGTCCTAGACAGTTTTTGTGAACACTCCAATCTGCTGGAGTGCAGCAGGATGGAGAGGGATGTAAAGCAACAAAGGGCCCTCATATAGACTTCCTACACTTGGCGGGTGCTTGGTGCCTACCTACTAGCGTGCAACTTCAAAAATCAGTCTGTGGAATCTCTTATCAGAGAAAATCATAGAATCATAGAATGGGCTGGGTTGGAAAGGATCCAAGAGATCATCTAGTTCCTAGCCCCCTGCCATAAGCCGGGACACCTTCGACTAGACTAGGTTGTCCACTAGACTTCCATTAAACTAGGTTGCTCAAAGCCCTATACAACTTAGATTTGAATACTTCCAGGGGTGAGACATCCACAGCTTCTCTTAGCAACCTGTTCCAGTGCCTCACTCTCCTCACAGTAAAGAATTTCTTCCCAAAGTCTAATCTAAACCTGCTCATTTTCAGTTTCAAGTCATTCCCCCTCATCCTGTTACTACATGCCCTTGTAAAATATCTCTCTCCATCTTTCTTGTAGGATTCCTTCAGGAACTGGAAAACTGCAATTAGGTC
>VXBA01002290.1:142638-191820 GCA_013399895.1 Serilophus lunatus
CTCTCTGGCTACACTTCTTTTGATGCAGTCCAGGATAAAATTTGCTTTCTGGGGTGCAAAAACACATTGCTGGCTCATGTTGAGCCTTTCACCCACCAGCACCCCCAAGTCTTTCTTGGCAGGTCTATTCCTGATCTGTTCACTCCCTAGCCTGTATTGATACTGGAGGTCACCCTGACCCAGGTGGAGGACCTTACACATGGTATTATTAAATGGCATGAGATTCCCATGGGGTGAGAAGAGCCAGCAAGAATGTTCTGCAATGTCTTCTTGCTCAAAGGCAGGATCAGCTGTCCTTAAACTCTTCCTTATTGTGCACTCACAGCCAGAGCAAATAAATATCTAAAATATTTTCTTGTAGCAAACCCTTCAAGTTGGATGGGAGAAAATTGTTTCATACTGTCTCCTCTGCTCTTAGGGTCTTTTACCCTCTCTGGCTGGTCAGGCAGCTACAAGCAAATGTCCTACACTGCCTTGCCAGAACCAGGCAGAAGGAGGTTGTGCTGATTTTGGCTGGGATAGAGTTAATTTTCTTCAGAGTAGCCAGTGTGGACTGTGTTTTGGATTTGTGCTGAAAACACTATTGGTAATTCAGGGATGTTTTTGTTATCACTGAGCAGGGCTTGCACAGCATCAAGGCCTTTTCTGCTCACCCCATACCACCAGTGAGGAAGCTGAGGGTGCACAAGAGGCTTGGGAGGTGACACCGTCAGGACAACTGACCTCAACTGACAAAGAACATCCCACATGGCATTATGTTCAACATATAAAGCTGGGGGAAGAAGAAGGAAGCGGGTGAATGTTTGGAGCAACAGCTTCAGTCTTCCTAAGATACCATTACTCATGATGAAACCCCTGCTTTCCCTGGAATGGATGAACACCCGCCTTACAGTGGGAAGTAGTGAATTAATTCCTAGGTTTGCATTTCTTGCATGCATAGCTTTTGCTTTCCCTTTTAAACTGTCTTTATCTCAACTCATGAGTTTTCTCACTTTTATCCTTCCAGTTTTCTCCGCCATCCAACTAAGGGAAATGAACAATTGGCTATGTGAGGCTGAGTTGCTGTCCAGGGTTAAACCATGACAAATCCATCATACTCCAAAGCTGACAGAAAATTAGAATTTCGTATCTCAAGCTAGCAGGAAAAAATGTGTGCTGAGGATGGGTACAGGCAAGGGATCAGCGTATCTCATTAGGAACGGGCCAGGAAGTGAAGAGTGGAAAGATTTTTGTTTAGAAACTCTGTAGCAGACAGAAAGGATCAGCAGAGTGAGGACTTCAAGTCAGGAGGTCTGTTTGCCCCATGGAATTTCAGCGCTTCTGAGCCTTTGAGCTGTCTCAACACTGAAACTGGATGAGGCTGGTTTAAGGTACAGGCCTTTTACTTAAGGAACTGAGAAAAAGTAATGGGAGAAGTGATATCAACTGTTTTTGCTGAGTTTTCATTTCCTGATGTCTCTGTCTTGTGACTTTCGGTGTGTAGCTGTCTGCTTGGTGTGGCTGCATCAGTTAGTGTCTGGCTGCCAGGAGGGAGGCTGTGCGCCCGTGAGGTGTTGCAAGCACATTCTTGCCCAGGAGAAAACACAGATGATGTAAAATCTAGAAGCAAAGGACTGAGCAAGAGAGACTAGTTTTGGGGAAGACTGCAGGGATGAGACTTGGATTGATAACATCAAGATGACTCATTCCTTGTCTGGGTTTTTGTTCTTTTGAACTATGTTTGTTCAAGAATTGGCATATCAGAGCTCAATTCTGCAGAATTGCTTCATGCATACTGTTATGCATATGAAGGATTTGCTTCCTGCATCATATCCTGCTTCTGAAATTGTTTTGCAAAGTCCCCTATATCTCTTCTCATATATTGTGTTGTGGACTCTTTCTTAGAAGAGTAGCTCCTTAGATACATCCCAAGTCTAATCCTGACCATTAGCTCCCCCAAAATGGTGCAATAAATTCCCATCCCCGTCTTTCTTTTCCACTCTTTACACTTTTTTTCTGACTTGAAATATTTTTTATTCTTTTCTCATTTTTCCCATGCTACCTCATGCAGCTCAATTACAAACCCTCTGGCTCTTTTGCCATGTCCCACATAGTGTATCCTGGTGTTTTTCTGTGTGCCTGGCAGCTACCTGTTCCTTTCCCATTTATTTTGGCAGTTACAGTTGCTCCAAACAGAATTTGAGATGCTTTTTGACCCCACTTCCACAGTGTTATTTTGTGGCTAAAGGTGTCTGTTGCTGAAAAAGACTGTTAAGAAAGAAGAATTGTTAGTATCTTGTGAACAATGAAATCAGCTTACTCCACTGAGGAGTGGGTGCGGTTTTTGGAGTATCACAGAGCATCATCCATGACGTGCATTTCACTCTGTATTTTAACTTCCAGCTATGCTGGGAACCTGCGTCATACAATGGATTTTGTTTGCTTTCTTCTTACATGCTTGAGCAGAATTTGAAATCATTTCTTGGAGCAGAAGTAGTTAATTTCTTATATGCACAATGCATGTTTGATCTGTCATTCCACTCACAGCCTTTGACCCTAAGAACCAATTACCTATTAGAAAATAATAGGCCTATGGAATTTCATGACTTCACAGAACAGGACTAAAGGGTGGAAACTGTTGGAAGGGCATCTCTGTCTCAAAAAATCACTTTTCTACATCTAGGCACACTCTCCAGATGACGCTGGCTTGGCAGGGGGAATAGAAAAGAGAATGAAACAATAGACAGATTTTTATTGATACCAGTCTAATTTTGAGAGCCTGTTCTGATCACATGGGACTTGTAGTCTTGCCCCTTTTCCAACAGGCTTGTTGGAGTCTGTTTCTAGTGTCTGCATTTCTTTGTCATGGTTAATGAGTGGCAGTTCAGTGGTGACTGAACCAGTCCTGTTCCCAAACACTCTCCTCCTGTTCACCTCTGGGGTCAGGTTACCCTTTTGCCACTTTTAACTCCTCGGAGATTTGTTCTCATTTTTATGCCTTGGCTGCAAACAGTGTAGATTATACACAAATTGTAATAGGAACCGCAGAAGTTTGCTCAGGGTATTACGAATGCAAAATTCATGAGACACCAAAAACCCTCACAAAAAAACCTTTGAGAGTTGCCCACTTGTCTGAAGTTTCTACCCATAAAGGATGGCTTAAATCCCCTATTCCTTTTCAAGCTGATTACTCAGTAAAATCTATTAACACTTTGCTGTATTTTGCATCAGGGAGCCTGAGTGCCAGACTTCTTCACATCTGGAACTTCATGTACTGTCCAGCAAATTCTTTTCTTCACAGTGAAAACTGAGCTGAAAATTTCCTTTAGACAGTTGAGTGTACTGGAGAGTATGATATAATACTGAGGCCTTACTTGTAAACTGATAGTGATAGAAGATGGCATTGCATAGGAAAATGTGAAAAACTGAACACTGCTAAGATCTGTAAGTATTAGCAATGAGAAATCTGAAAGATAATAAGTACAAAACTGAAAGTTGCACTTAGGCCAATATTTGAGTCTTTAAATTGAATCATACATGGTTATAGAATTAACTAGAAATAACAAGTAACAGTAGCATGTTGATGAGAAATTAGAATATTACTAAAGCAATCTGAATTTTCTGAAAAGCAAGGAGAACTTAATACTGAGAAAAGCAGATCTTTAGGGCCAGACCCAGTGACTGGCCATTGGCTTCAATGAGATTTGGAGTTGTTTCTTGTTCTGTAATTGGGGCAATTAAAACCAATTGTGGTAACAGTGCAATACTCCTGGCTTCCTCTGCTTCTTCACTGCCAGTGATGGGTGTCCAGCATTCCAGGGCTTGCAGTTTCCTGGTAATTTCAGCTCCTCCAAGATGCTCACAGTTTATTTTGAGACAAAAAAAATAAGTCCACAAGCAGCTGTGCATTCAAGATCTCAGTGTTGCACAGTTGTTTCTGTTTAGTTGCCACAATAGTTTTTTGTTCCTCTGGTCTCCTGATTAGTATGTACTTAATTTCTCCAATCTTACTAATCAGGAAGAATCCACAGGACTGAAATACTTGACCTAAAAGTCTACTGAACGCAATTGGTTTTGACCAAATTTAGAATTGGTTACTCTAAGTAGGATTGCTAGTTGGACACCTGCTCTTACTCACAGTCTCATGTGATATAGAGCACATAGGCCTTTTTGTAAGATCAAAACATCTGTCATTTCTTCTGAGACTGTGCGGAAATAAAATCAAAGCATTATGTGAATCTATGGGTTTTCTACTGGTGATTTATTTTGTGAGATACTGACTATCACCTACCTCATGGATGGTTATGAGAAGGTTTAAATTTAGCTTCCCATCTCAAAATCTGAATTTTCATCTAAATATTTGAATATTTATGAAAAGACTCTGTGTTATTTCTCTTTCCTTGTGATCTCAATGAACTTAAAATCCTGTTATGAAGAAAGAAATAAAATAAAATAAAATAAAGCAGGAAGATTTTATCAGTTTCCTTAGGACAGTGTGTTTAAACAGTAGCTTTTCTCGGTTGAATTTTCCAGTGATGTGCTCCATTGCAGCACCTAAAGTTCCACATTCTGAGAAGCTGAAATAAAAAACTGAAGACTGCTCATATAGACATTATTTTTACCCATTAAGTCATTGACTTTTCCACATTAATGACAGGATAAAAGATATCAGGCTTCAGTTCAGATTATGACAGTACCTAATGTCTTTTCCACTCTACATCTTCAAACTAGGAGAAGACTTCCTCTCTCATTTTCATGGGAATTTTGTGAATTTCAGTATGTATATTTTTCCAGCTGTAGTGCTTTATTTGCTATTGGAAATTGCCAGTTGAAATATCACCTTTCCTATGGAAAAGTTTCTAATACTAAATCTTAGAAGCATAAGTTTATTTCAAGTACTCAGATGACAATAGATGGTCTCTACACAATGTCCTGTAATACTCTGGAATCATTCTCCATAGTTGCCAACACCTGTATCTTGGCTTGTTTACCCATATAGAAATCCAATGCTACAAAGTTGAAGAACAGAAGGGAGTGGTTTACATCTTTAGTCAAAGGTCATTTGAGGTAAACATTTCCCTTGTAAATCCATCTTCTGATAAAACTAGCCTTGTTGAAGCAACTACCTGGTTTTCTTGGGAAGGACTGAGTAAATGAAGCTACTGCTATGTTCATGGTGTTGACTTTTTATCTCGAGTCTGAAAATCGCATCTGGGAGAGTAGGGAACAAGGGAAAATCATGGCCTGTATGATAGACTATATGCTACACACATGGCATGCACTAGCTTTCCTGTTACAGAAAGAGTTTGCTACCATCTTCCTGCTCTGGTGAATCTAAAAGCATGAGATTCATGGGATTTGTCTGTGTTTCCATTGTGAGGTTTTCTCCTTATCCAGTTCCTCTTGTCCCATAAAAGTATCTCAGCCTTGACTTCTGTTCTTGCCAGAAGCCTCTGGCTAGGTTGACAAAGAAATGATGCTTCTTCCCACTTGCCAGGCTGCTTGGCTGGTCTAGTCTTGGTTCTCCATGTCTTTGAAGTCTGGTAGGTTTCAGGGGTTGGTTGGTTAGCCCACCATTGCACAGAGTATTGACCCCAGAAACAGGAGTCTCAGGCCAAAAGCAGTTCAGTTCTTCAGCTGCTTGATGCAGAGATCCAGCTTCTCATGAGGCTGAAGCAGGTGTGTGTGTACTACCACCTCTGGAACTGTGTTTCTGCCAAAATGGTGGCAGCCAGTCTGAGTTGAACCGTGTGTCACCTCTTAAGCTAGTCAGTGAAGGATGAAGTGCAGAAGAGCTGATGTATAAGACATACTGCATAGTCTTTAATATTGATGTGATTATGGTAAGCATTAAAGGGCAATAGGTGCAGCAAAGCGGAAGCACAGTGTTGGTTTAACCGGATGAACTAATCTAAGGGTTTGGTGACTGCTTAGGAGGAATGCAATTTTCCTTCAGATACAGAATGAGTTATTTGGTTCCATTCACCAGAACAGATGTTTTCACATGTTCTCTGCCTTCATCTGACAGTCAATATCTTCAAGAAGTTGAGGGCTTTGAAGGTTGACACTAAAATGCATTGTCAAAGAAGGACACATTGAGAAACTACTGAGAAAGGTAGTAAAAATAATGTCAGTTTTGTGGATGTTCCAGCACACAGTTTCCCTATATGACTTCTCCAGATGGCAAATATTTCTTGCTTATTCAGTGCAGGATGTATGTGCATATTAATATGCATATATATGCATGCTTGTAGCAGCTTTTATCCTCATTAACCACATCTCTAATTGTTCAAGGTTCAAATTTTTGTAAGCATGCATAGCACAGACTCTCTAAATCTTCTTTCACCTTTCCCTGAAGTTTTGCTATGTTTTGATACAGAGCAGAGAAATCTGACAAATTTTGTCACCAACATCTGTAGCTGCTAAATGCAACATTAAATTTAATAATTAATTTGTACCTCTCAATTTTAATTCTGATTGCCACATGCACACACAAATCCTGAACAGAAAGGCTTAGGTAAGTCTTTGAAGACTGTACATTGCTTGTTTTTGTCCTCCCAGTTTCATTACTAAAATGCCATTTACCATGAAAATTACAATTTCACCAGTTGCCCTCTGCAAGGGTAATCAACTTTTCCACCCTACCTCCTTGTGCTCACACAAGAAAAAGAAATACCCAAATGAGCACTTCTCTTTGCCCATCAAGCTAGTCGGGCAAACTTCGTTTATTAATCTTTTGCAGCTGTAGGTATCTGTTCAAATATTTTGGAATTGTACACATTTGGTAACTTGGACAAGATCTAACAGACTCCTAAGAGATTATGTTAAGTACTGAGATAATGTGTCATTTAAACAAACAAAGAAGACCATTTTAGGGACCTTTTGCTATGACATAAAGCATCTTTGACTATTTTGGATAAAAAGCAATCACTAAATACAAGACTTTAAAAACAGATAATATCAAATTCCAAAATAAACTCACTCCTCCTATTGGAAACAGTATCTGTCTTTACTCAAGCTAGAAATTTCGTAAGTCTTCCTCAGTTTTTGAAAAAGACATCCTAGAATGGCTGGCAAATCCAGTGACCTGATGGAAAGAATTTCTGGATGTTCAGCCAGTCTGATACATATTTGGACATTTTATGCAAGAGAATAAAAACTGGTCTTTCCCCCATTGCTCCAGGCTGTTATTACAATCATTTCGTAAAGATCTGGTTACGTGCTCACAGAAAAGTCATCAAAGTATTGGAAGAAACTATCAAAGAAAATTATTTCTGTTTATGTAAAACTTCTGGAGGTGCAATGCAGGTGATTTGCTGTTTCATTTTACAGTTTGCCATGGATCCAATTCAGAAGTCCAACATTACGCAGCAAAATCCTCACTAATGGCTCTTGCTGTTAGCCTGGAAGACTAAATAATGTCAGTCCTTCTAACATGTCAGTAGAAGATCAAGGAAGTTCCTCTCCACACTAGACTTCCCAGGAAATGGTGAACACTTGGAATGACCTAAATAAAAAGTAGAAAGGTAGTACATGCCCTTCTAGAGATATTTCCAAAACTGCTTCTTCAGGTGAGATTTTTGGAGATGTGTTGGATGTGAGACTTAGGGTGGGAAGAGGGTTTCATTTAAGCAGCGTTTCATTGTGTTCTCACTGCTGGAAATACACATACTTTGTGTTTCTGTCCAGAAGACTTTGTACCAGCAGGATCCATGATTCAACACATGAACCCAAAATTTCTGGCACCATCATGGTTAGTGACTCTCCTTCTGTTGCCTTCTCTGGTAGCTTCTGACTTACCTTGCTGAAAGATCTGTGAGCTGTCTGCAGCATAATGTGAAAAAAACCAACCACACATTTAATAAACTGCACAGTGTCTTGGGAAAATAACCATACTGTCTCAACTTGGTTTATCCTCCATAGTTTTGAGGTGTAATTGTGTGAGTTGGAGGTAGCTGATCCTGTTAGAATCAAGACTGTCTGTTCGTAACTTGGATGTCACATCTAGGCTACAAAGAATAGCTTGACCCTTCTGACAGACAAAGGTGATGTGCAGAAATAGAGAACCAGAAGATGTTCCTTAATGCCCAGTCCTGGTTCCTTCTTCCAGCTGATGGGAAATCCATGATGCTGAGAGCATTAACAAGTTGGATACCTTGGGTGTACCACACCTCAGCCACATTGGCACTGCTCAAAGGTAGTGGATGAATGCAAACATTTGTATGTTCAATCTCCATCACCTTGTATGACCTTCCTGCTCTGTACCTGCAACTCTTTCCTCCTCAAGATTAAAATGCTGCTGACTCTCCACTTCTGACTTCTTTTTCTGCTTGGCCTCCTAAAAACATGAGTTAAAGATCTTTCCTCCAGGTCATGCACATTGGATTATGTTTTATGTTTTTAGAAAAATTAATGACAGGGTGAAATCCAATCCCAAATCTCAAAAAAAATAAAAATAAAAATCCTCACATGGGTCCTGTCTTTCCTCCTGCAGCACTGAGAGTTCCTCTCAGCTATGCACCTTGATACATGCAGTTATAATATCCATATCAGTGTAACCATTCTAGTACACAACAAGAATTCTGAGCTGAGAAGTGTAGCTCTTGCTCAAGCACTCCAGTGTCTCAGCTATTAAGTCAGCCTTTTTCTGCTCAACAGAAAGAGTAGAAATGGCACACACCATGTGCAACCCTGTAGTTCTTCCTGAGTGACCAAACAGAGGGCATGATGAAGTAGGATGGGGAACCTATATGGAGACTAGAAGCTTAGATACATGAACTGCAAGGGAAAACAAAAAGCATCCATCCAGAAAAAATTACTGTTCCAGTATCTGTTGAGCAGAGATGATATTTTTGATCTTGATGAAGGGAATTCTCTTTTGCAGTTAAAAGCAGCAAGTAATGAAGACTCTGACCAGAACTAGTGGGGTCCTGCCTTCAGCCAGATGGAGGAAAGAGACAACCTGGTTTCCTGAACTGTGTGAATCCGATATCCTGGCACACCAGTCCCACCAAAGCATAAAGCTTTATAGCACACTGATGCATACTGTACCCTAGTGACATCAAATTACAAGAAGGCAGAATCCAACTGTATTTCTGGATTGATGTGAGATCCCAAGATCTGTCTGTGATGGAAACTGAGGTAAGTCTACCTGTGAACGAGGGGTAAAAACACCCCATTGTGACTGGCCCAAAGGCTATGTACATACTTGGCACAGACTACCGCAGGAGTCAGTACTTCAAAGACCCAGAATTGTACCGGTGAGCTTTTTGTAGAGCTCCCCAGAATATGGAGAAGATGAAACATCTGTTTAGCTTGCCTGGTCTTTCAGAGGATTGCTCTGTGGTGGGGTTGCTGGGAGGTAAACAACAGCTGGTGCTGATTGCTGTTATGAAGTTCACTGGCGACAGCATCTTACCAGTTGAGACTCCTAGGTTCCCATTATAAGATGATTTGGCCACTGCAGAGTGAAGAAGGAAAACTCAGTTGCCCTTTACTAGTCCCAGATGGCCAGTGTGAAAATCTAATGGAGAGTGGATCCTAACAGTGGACTATTGAAGCCTGGAAAAAGTCACAGCACTACTGAGTGCTGCTATACCAAACATAGTAGAGAGTCAACCGCTTCCTGGGCTTCATCAAAAGAAGCATGGCCAGCAGGTCGAGGGGGGTGATTCTGTCCCTGTATTCTGCTCTCGTTTCCCAGCTAAAATATTTCATCCAGCTCTGTGGTTCTCAGTGCAATAAAGGCATGGATCTGTTGGAGCAGGTCCAGAGGAAGGTCATGGAGGTGATCAGACAGATGGAACACCTCTCCGATGAAGACAGGCTGGGAAAGTTGGGGTTGTTAAGCCTGGAGAAGGCAAAGTATATTTCAATTAGCTGCAACATAACTATGAGAATTAAAGTGTAGTTCTGCCCCTAGGCCTCCTGACTGGTGTGAATCCAAAACAGTACACTGAGTAGAGACACTGAGTAATGATGTGCAGGATGTAATGTGCCAGTGGCATAGATTCTTTGCAGACATCTTCCTAGACCCTTAGAAGGCCAAACACAGTAGTTTTCCAGTCCATTTCCATCCTGAAAATGGTCTAAGAAGAGAGTGCAGAGGCAACCTTCTCCTTTCCAGTAGGGCAGGTGAGAGCAGGGGGAGTACCCACAGCTGGGTATCTCCTTTTTGGCTACAGAGAACCTCTTTGTGCAGCTGATAAAAGAAATTTAACTTCTGAGTAGCTAAAATGAAGTGAGATGTATTTAGTCCTCTGATGTTTTTCATAGGTTTACCTCGGGACTACATGGACAGTAAATAAGATGTATTTGCCTATACTGGAAACTAATTTGTGCTAATCAATTTCTTAATTTCTGCTTCACAGATAGTTTTTCTTTTGCTAGCCTGCCATAAAGTATTTTGGGTTTATTTTAGGGTAAAACTAAACTTTTTTATTTGCTGTCTCCAAAGACAATTTTCAATTCTTAAGATACTTTGGTCTCTCACTTCATATTGAAGTTAAAGTACCCAGCTCTTGTGTATCACAGTGACACCTCCCTGCAGCTGCTTGGGTACCTACACATCCACCTCCAGCCTTACTTTGACAGCTTAATGACATTTGATTTTGCATACTAATATTTTGTTAAATAGGAACGAATTCCTGAACTGGGACAGAGAAAAAGACAAGTGTGCATGCTCATGGATGCAATGAGCAGTTGAATCTGTCAGGTAATGATTGAAAGAACAGTGTAGATCAGGAGTCAAGCTACCAGACTGCAGCAACTACATGGTATGTTATCCTTCTTCCTCCCATGCTGCTTCAATCAGGCCTTGTCAGAATTTGGCAGTGCGAAGGTGTATCTATGTTGGGGGAGAGAAGCTGGCTCTGCCTGCCTGGAGTCTGAGAGAAGAGGCACAGGGGAGATGGGCAGGGTAAGGGTGGGCATGTGGTCATGCTATGGGGTGCAGCTGAACAGCTCCAGGAGCTGTTCTCTGCACTCCTGTCTGCAGCACATGTGTACAGACATCACTTTGTATTATGTTCATTTGTAACTACTGTAAGAATTTTTAAAGTGTCATTTGGTTTTTGTTTTTGTTTTTCTTTCTCCCTCCTCCAAGTACTCTACTCTGAAAGTATGGTACAAGACAAAGAAAACCAGAAGACTTCACCCAGGCTTCCTGCAGAAATAAAATTAACTAAATAGTACCTCATTGGTGAGGAATAAATAGCAGCCTGTGTTTTGCATTGGTTATTCCCCTAAATGAACTTTTTGTTGAAAGTGAACAGATACAAGAATACTGTATTTCCAACAGGTAAAATAAATTGCAAAGACAAGGGGCCTCAAAAGACCATGATGATAAGTCACTTCTCTTTAAACTGTAACGACTTCAGCTCTTGTGGCCACATGCATTGTGGCACCCCAGTGACAGATGTAATAAGTCCAAGCCATCCAGTATTTAGAGAATAAAACTACAGTTTTTGTTGTCTCTGGTGGAGTGATTTAAGGTACAGAGCACATTACAGGATCCTAGTCTAGCCAGTTGCAGCAGTCAGACCTTGATCAATACAAAGCGTTTAAGAGCTCCAAAGCCAGCAGAAATTAGAGGCATTTTTCCCAGACTGATGTCTGTTTGCAGAGGAACAACAAGGGATTCAGTAACAAGCCATGAGTGTGATTCTGATTGCAAGAGTCCATGACACTTTTTGAAGGTCAGTGTATATAACAATCATTGCACTGGATATCTTTTGATTGCTTACTGTAATTTGATAGATACTCAAGTGATAATCTAAACAAACAGGAGGACACATATAGGTTGACTCTTTTCAAGCTTAATAATTTGGGTTTGATGCTGTCATGGTCCTGCAAATTTTGTTTAGCATGTAAGCAGGTGGTTCCTAATTGTATTGGGTTTTCCGTGGCCAGGTTTTGGTAGCAGTGGAGGGGCTGTAGGGGAGGCTTCTTCGAGAAGCTGCTGGTAGCTTCTTCCATGTCCAGCAGAGCCAATGCCAGCCAGCTCCAAGCCAGTCCCACCTCTGGCCAAGGCTGGGCCAATCAGAAGGGACAGTAACGCCTCTGTGACAATGTATTTAAGAAGGAAGGAAAAAATAAAAAGTTAAGATTAGATGAAGACAGCTGCCAGAGAGGAGTGAGAACATGTGAACAACAATGCAGACACCAAGTTCACTGCAGAATGAGTGAGAGAAGATGCTCCAGATGCCAGAGCTGAGGCTCCCCCACAGCCCATGGTACAGCCCATGGTGAAGACCATGGTGAAGCAGCTGTGCCCCTGCAGCCCATGGAGTGGGCCAGGGATGCAGAGATTCACCTGCAGCCAGTGAAGGAGCCCACACAGGAGCAGGTGGATGCTGGAAGGAGATACCTTTTAAGCTTCTCATTCTTAAGCTTTGATCTTGTTAGTAATAAATTTAATTAATATCCCCACATGGAGTCTGTTTTTCCTGTGACAGTGATCAGTAAGGAATCTCTCATGGTCCTTAACTCATGGAGCCTTTATATTTTCTCCCCTCTCCCCGCTTGCAAGGAGAGGAGTGAGAGATTGGCTTTAGTGGGTCCCTGGCATCTAGCCAGGGTCAAACCGCTACACTAATATGAGGGCTGCAGGCCAAACTATGGCTTATATATTGAATTCAGACCCTGGCCAGAAGTTTGAGGCACTCCTGTGAAGTTGCCCTTCCCTTTCAGACTTGTAATAGGTTTGTATCAGGCCTCTGATTCACAGAACAGTGTTGTGGAACAGAGCTGATAAACTGGTCCCAGTCCCTGTACCTAGGACAGCATGGTAAGAAATATAAATCCCTGAAGATGCCAGAACAGTCAGTTCTGTCAGCTATTGCTGTTCACGAGGGTGACATGCACAAAATTACAAATGACAGTCATGTCATACTTGCATGCAGTGGTCTTGGATTTCCTCCACCAGTTCACAGATTCAGGATTTTCTTGGGTAATGGTAAAATAAGTATTCTGAAATTGGTTTTATTTGGCATAGACTTAATAGTAGCATGAGTAGCTCAAATTTCTTCCCTAGTTAGAAGTCCATTTAGTATATGATCAACAAAGATAATGAAAAAAATTACAATTTGATAGAGACTTCAATTAAAACTCAGGATCTAGGTGGACATGCAAATTGTGCAAAGACCCTGGAAGCAGGACCTGTGAATACAGTCAAACTGAAATGGAAACAGAGTAGAAGTGAGGCTTAGCAAGTAGGTCAGTAACGGGAGATAAGTAAAGTGAGATGTTTTAAAAGACTTGTGAAATATAAAGAGTGTAGTAGGGGAATATCAGAAAAGGAAAAGCCACAATAAATGAGCCAAATCTGAATGTCTGTGGACACATCAATCAGGAAAAACATAATTGCTCTTTTAGGTATAGTAAATAGCATTTTGCTACCAGTGGAAGGGTTGTATGAAATTGAGAAGGCAGGACAGAATAAGAACAGATTTTCATTGTCCCAGTCTGTTGATGTTGACTCAGATTCAAGAATGGTCAACTGGCTTTTGTTAAAGGCTCCAGTTTTTCATAAAAAACCCCAACAAGATGTACTTCTCCAACAGTAGCTCCTTCCTTGAAGAGTGAGATGCTAAGTCAGAGTACAACTGTTTTAGTTTCGCTTAACCTCCACAGATACTGATGGGATGGTGCCATCAGTGAGTCAGAGAGCTCAAAGATATAATTTGGAGTTAATGTTTGTGTTGTTTAATGTATATAATACTATAATTGGTTCCACTTTTTAAAAGAAGTTTTTACACTTTCTGTAGTCTTCATGGCTGTGACTAAGATCTTTAAATAGCTTGAATTCAAGTTTGTACAACTATGCTACCATGTGTTGCAACATCCTGAAAAAGTCCCCTTCTTCTGCAGACTAGAGCCTGCCTCTTCAGTCTACAGCAGAGCACTATATGGAAGAGTTGATTGCCTCAAGGCAGGACAAGGCCTGTGCCAAAGAGGAAGAAGCTGGTCCAGAGAGCTCTCGCACAATGCACTGGAGCTGGGGCTAGTCCCGTGACAGCAGACAGCAGTGGGAAAGCAGGAGTGCAGGATCCTGAGAATACAGCTCATGAGTCCTGCCCAGGGGACTAAAAGCAGACCCTCTGCAGCCAAACCCAACAGACCCTGGGACTGCAGATTGTCTTGACAACAGATGGATATACATGCTTGCCCTCAGTCTGAAGTTTGGTCAGTCCTTGTCCAATCCCCAAAAATGCTGCTTTCTGCCAGCAAGCATTACTACTGTTTTATCTGGATCAAACCAAGAGTATCAGACTTTCATCCAGACACTGGGGGCCACTCTGGATTTACACTGGAATAACACCAATGTTACTGAGGTCAGAGTCTGGCTGTGGGTGAACAGAAACAGAAATAGCTGCATGTCATGAAAAGGAGACAAAGGAATTTGTCATGAACTGCGATGTGACAGGAAAATTAAGAAGGTTTGTGGGAGTAGATGGATTCAAAATATATTTTGTCTTTTTTTAAAAGACTTTTATGACTTATATAATTTAGCATATAAAATAGGTCTTTATTTGTCTTTATTATTTGAACTGTTTTATATAATGAAAAGAGGGAGCCCAAACTTTCAAGATTAAAAACCTACATAAATCAAGTATGGACACTAGATGTTTTTTTTTTTTAAGAATGTAACACCAATGTCTGTCTTCTTCTTCCCTGAAGGTCTACAGGTTAAAATGCTGGCATGGTCCAGCTAATAAAAAAAATACGTGTGTCAGAGTAAAACCCGTGGATTAAATATCTCAGGGCCTATGTACTTCAAGCTAGGACAAGAAATACACTATTTCAATTTCTTCAAGGTGAATGCAAATAAAACTACAAATTGGCAAGGATATCTCAATTTAACTCTAGGCCTTTCAGAATAAGACATCTTCCCCCCAAGTGGAAATTAGATATGAAGGTAAAAAAAGGGCCTAAAGTTTATTTTAAGAAAGAAAAATAGCACAAAGAAGGATAAATGGAGAGAGACAGTTTTTGAAATTAATCCAAAAATTTAGAACAGATTAGATTGTATTACTCTGCCAACAGGACAAGTTCATCTTTTGTTGGACAAAGGACTCAATTCATTAAAAATACTAAGTTGTATACTGACATTTTTAATATTTCACCCTATACACTGGAGTCAAGATGGCGATTTTCTACCTTATTTAAAGTTAAAAAAGGCGTTTTTGTGGCTGCATAGAAGATATATGAGAAAGCTAAATTAAGACAAAAAGCAAATAGCCTTTTATATTGAATTAGACTGCTTCAGTCAGACACCCACAAGATCATCAGTAAGAATACTTGAGTGAGAATGGGTCTAGCCAGAAGTGGCCTTTTCTTCTGTGCTCCTGTGATTGCAATTCACAGTCCTTTCATTCATAAGCAAAAGCAAGAGAATCATGAGAATAAGAGACCCATGTCTGCTTTGAAAAAAATTCTGTCTTCCAGAGAAGTCCTTATGATGAAGTAGATCAGCATGGATAGGCTGGGATGTTACTGCAGTAGGAACTGGAGGCAGTATGAAGTACCTCCTGACTGTACCACCTCTACAGGCTTCATCTCCACTCACTTTTGGACTGCTATGCTGGCTCTGCCAAAGAAGATATCTGAAAGAGACAGTTCATCTGTGGCATGCATGTGGGAGCAGAACAGAGGTTAGTGAGCAGCAGGGAGGACGAGACATTATTCTAGGGACAACTCTGTAGGTTGAAGCCACTCATATGGACTGCAAAGCTCTTTGTATAGGTTGAAGGCACTCATATGGACTGCAAAGCTCTTTGTATAGGTTGAAGGCACTCATATGGACTGCAAAGCTCTTTGTATAGGTTGAAGGCACTCATATGGACTGCAAAGCTCTTTGTAAATGCACACCTTATGATATCTCCAGTCTTTTCTGGGAACCAGCAATTGTATCAGGTATGCCAAATCATGTCTTCCTTTCTCTTTTTCATTAATGGCAACAATTGGAAGGAATATCAGGTGGTTTTCCTAAACCTATGTGCTGTCCTGTTTAACATCTTTATGAATGACCTGGGGGGACTGACACTTGATAAACTACATGATTCACAAAGATAGATTTGACCAAGCTGGTTTCAACCGCAAACTCCCTGTATACCAGCCACTTCTCTGTGTTTGTCTTTGAATTTCTTAGGACCCAGAGCAGTTTTTGAGCCACATTCCCAACAGGAATGCCATCATGAGCCTAAATTGAAGGCATACAACAACAGAACTTGATTGTGACCTCGATGTAGGGACACAAACATTTCAAAGGTCTGTGTTTTCAGCATGTTCTCTACACATTAGGATTTTGTTGCAGATAAGAATCTGAAGAGTTTAACTAATAGACTTGAAAGTCTCTGTGCAATTATACATGACCAGTTCCCTCTCCTAACAAGGATTCTCAGAACACTCGTACAGCCCTCTCATAAAAAGCAGGGGAAAGAAGTAGCACCATTGAGAAGTGCCAAGGGCCTTCCTAGAAGTATGTCATATTCAATTGGCTAAGCATAACTATAATAAAAATAATAGAAATAAATGAGATAATAGTGAAGGTAAGCATACTCAAAACAACCTATAGAGCATGCTGCTGTGTCTTCTGTTCATTTTTGTAAACCCTGAAGAGCAGTACAACCGCTATTTTTAGGATGTATGATATTCAAACATAGTTCTGTGCTCTTCTCTCCTCTGATAGCATTTTCTTCTTTTTTTTTGGTTCATATTATCTATTAATATAAAATAAACTTTCAGAAGCATGTTGTCAACATGGTGTTTCTTGTGCTAGACCTTTAAATTTAGTGCTAACACCTGGAAGCACACTCAAAACATCTAATTACAATTTACTCCCATCACTTCTTGCAACTGACTGCCCTCCTTGCCCTTATGTCCTCCCCATCTGCATCCTGGATCTCTGGGGATGAAGCCTGTTCTTGTAAGTCTTTCTGCAACAGGATCTTACAATGTGTGCTTTAGTTGGTAATGCTGTGCCCATTTAGGGAGATAAACAGATATATATAACTACAGGCACAAAGGTGTGGATATTAAAAGCCTTTCCTCGGCCTGTCATAGTGTAAGGTGAATTAACTACCGACCTTTGTAAATTTACCCTGTTGTTCACCTGTAGGCAAAGAAGAAAATAATTTTGTAAGCAATTAAAATTCTAATAGTGAAATTGACTATTTAAAGAAGAAAAAAGAAAAATCTTTTCCATATGCATTGAACAGATCAGTGATTGGAAAGCTACCAATATGATGAAAAGAACACCTCTGATGGGCAAGAAGCTAAGGAATAAGGAAAAAAAAAAATTCTTATTTTCCAGTCAGCATTCTTACATTTCCTAATAAGCAGTATGTATATTAGCTGATCCAGATCACCTATGAAATAATATAGATAGCTTTTGGTTGCTAGACTAAAATGCCTGATGAGACTTCAGCAGCAGAAGCGGGGTCTGAATGGGAATCCCTGATCAGTGATGCAAAGAAAGTTTATGCAATTCAGCCATCAAAGTGGTAAAAAAAAGCCTGGTAAAAGATGTGCAATATTGCAACTAAAACTTGAAGTCCTGATATGCCAGGTAGAGATACTTCTTGTTTTTCCTAGGATTAGTCTCTCACCTTGCAGAAATCGATCACTGCTTTACAGCATCAAGCTCTAAGTGTTCCAGTAGCAGGTAAAACTATAACTGAGAATGCAGTTCCTGCTTGATGAAAAATAAATGCCATCATGTTGAGAGCAGCTACAGCCTTGAAGGCAGCAGCACTCAGAAAGGATGAATTACCTTTATAGCTCTCTTGATATACCAAGCAACTTAGGAACTCCTGGGGATTAATTTAGAACAGAAGCTGCTCTGAGAGGCACTGGCGCTTTCCCTGTCTTGGCTCTACCTGTTGCACCAAAACCCAACCAGTGCTATTAGTTTTATGTCTGGAAAATATTTTTCTTGCTGTTCATCTGATCTGCAAGGCTGTTTTGTACCTAAGTAGATGAAATAGCTGGACTGAAGTATTCAGAAGAAAAAATGGATTGTCTTAAATAAACTGCCCAAAATTTTTGTGTTCTATCCATTAATTGCTAAGTAATAATAACATCTGTGGTAAGGATGTATTATTTTTCCCAGTTTCCAGTCACAGAGACCAAATTTTTTCCAAATTCTCAGTGCTAACTTCTGACATTTGGATTCTTAGATACTGCACTGAAAAATTCTCAAGTCTTATGCGTCTGTATTTTGTAGCATGATAATTAAAATAAAGCCTCTGTCGATTGTAGGTGCCAACAGAATATCATCTAAATGAAAGCTTTGTGCTTTTAACTTCGCATACTATTGAGGTGAAGAGCACTCATCAAGTCCAGTTGTCTTCCTTCCTTCCTTCCTTCCTTCCTTCCTTCCTTCCTTCCTTCCTTCCTTCCTTCCTTCTTTTCTTTTCTTTTCTTTTCTTTTCTTTTCTTTTCTTTTCTTTTCTTTTCTTTTCTTTTCTTTTCTTTTCTTTTCTTTTCTTTTCTTTTCTTTTCNCCTTCCGCCCGCTTTGGGACACAGGATTTCCATCTGCTTCAAGACATTTTGAAATTCAGGGGTACTAGACAAATAAAGATTAAGTTTGTAAACTTTCTGTATAGTTTCCCAAGACAGTTTAATAACTGTATCAGATGAATTTTGTGAAGTAAGTGCAGGTTGCAGAAGAGCAGCATACAGTCTAGAGATGCTTTTGTTGATGAAGGAAAACTATTCCCTCAAATTTGGAAGATTTGTCCCAATGAAGAATTAGGGGTGTAAAGTTTAGTTCCCACATGAGCTGATATATGGGCATGTCTTACTCAGGAGGTCAGAACAGATGATTAGAATACTCTCTTTTGGCTGAGGGATATGTCAAGATGTAGCTAAATGGGATGAATGGATGGATGGATGGATGGATGGATGGATGGATGGATGGATGGATGGATGCATAGATGCATGGATGGATGCATGGATGCATGGATGGATGGATGGATGAAGAGCTGAAAGGAAATGAGCCTGCTAAGACATCTCAATCTGAAAAAATGATTGGCTGTTAGAGAGCATCTTCATGCATATTTTGAGGCAGAGATAAGTTCAGGATACCTGGAAGTTGTGCAGTGGTCCAACTGGCTATCACTTCAATCCTTTCATGTGGCTGGCATCATGTGGAGCTGGGATTATTCTAGATCAAGTGAGATTATTAATACTCAATAGTGAACATCATTCCATAATATTTTCTTTGACACCCCTTCTCCCTCTGTTATGTTTTCAGTTTTTAATTTTCACTTATGTGGGTTTCTTCCTGCTGTCTAGATTTTCTAAATTAATCATGTTGCTGGTTGCACTTAAGTCAAAGATCTTCACTACTTTCCTTTCTGTGTATGATCTAATGTGCTGTGGTTTAAAGTTATCAAGCTGCTCAGTTACTTTGTCTGGCTTTCTTCAGTCTTTCAAAAATAACTATTTATTTAAATTTGCCAAGCAAGTGAGTTGTGGTGATGGCTTAGTAAGACAGGGAAGGCTGAGTCAGTTTTACCCTCTTAAAAATAACATTTGAAATTGTTTTGTGGAGTGAGTTCTTTCAAACAGATCTCTGTCTGTGTGCTCAGAAACAGTAGGTGTTGAAAGAAATTTTCACTTCCATTTTACACCAAAATAATCTCACTGAAGGAACTAAGGAGTACTATTTTTTTGTTGCTTTTCTACCCCATATTAAATCTACAATGGTTAGAAAGTTCTGTGTGTGAAGTACATTCCCCTCTCTCACCAGACTGGTAAGTGTGAACTGGTGAAAAGACTGGGAAATTCTCATTTCCTTAGTGTGTGGAGATACAGTTTTACATCTTTTTCCTCTTCTGGGAAGAACATATCTCGTATCTGTGCATTTTAATTCCTAAATTTTTCTTAAGCTGATGCTATTGGAAGTCAAAGGCTGAGAAGAAAAAACAAACTTCTAGAGATCTGAATAAGGTTTTAACTTGATGCAATTAACTTTTCTTTCCCTGGCTTCCATACTGAATCCTAAAAGAAACTATTATTTGGAAGGTAAGAAAGGGGACGTGTGCCTTAAAAACATTTATTATCAGATTTATTATTAGATAGCTGAGCACACATAATACAGTTCTGAAGTCTTCTAGTTCTCCTGCCCTTGATTTCTGTAATAATTACGTAAAAATCCTGACAGTATTGAAAATGAGTAATTACTAATGCAGCACCAGCTAAGAGGCAGCAGACCAACTATGGATAGAGGCCACATTAGCTTTCACATGTGCCAGTGAACTTCATTTCTATATTTGACATGTCTATTATTCCACTGAGACACTCCTTATAGCAAAAGCTGCAATTCTGTAAGCATTGCTATTTAAATCAATATTATTTTTGCTTTTTTTATTTGATCAACGTTTGGAGAAGAAAGTGGGAGGAGCAGCTTCTAGAAACTCAAATGCTGAATTTGTGATTATTCTTTTTCTCCTTGAAAAGGATATCAAATTCTTCCACCAGACAAATTTTCTGTGCTGCTTTTTCTCCACCATTGCTTGCAGAGCATATATGCGATGGCAGAGATCCAAGTGACTTCAGCAAGAGCACTACCAAGAGGGAAAGTGTAGAGAGAAAGGTTACAAGTTCAACAAGAAGCAATTAAAATCAAATTGAATCATACCAACTGAAAATAGTTATTTAGCATAAACATATTTTCTTAATCACCCTGAAGAATAATCCAGTGATTCCCAGGCTACCTTTTTATTCCCTGCCTTGATGGGCACTTTGTGTAAAAATTTGCTATGTATAAGAAAAGTACACGAGACGTTTCATCTGAATAGAGTCTTTGGGAGAGTTTGGTGAAAAATGAAAGACTACGCTCAAGCCACAAAAAGAGAAGCCAATTCTGGAGGACAGGACAAAATATATAATTTATCTCCCTTGAGTATTTCTTCCAATATTTCCTCGTCCAACATCTCGGCATATGGTGTGATTTTTGGAGCTGTCCTGTGCAGAGAAAGAAAATGGACTTTGTTGATCCTTGTGGGTCCCTTCCAACTTGGGGTATTCTACGATTCTATGATATAGCTATTGCAGAGGCCAGTTTATTGTCTGTCCATGTCTTTCACAAGAGTCAAGGTTCCTATCAGTTTCCTGCATTTACCATCTGCTGCCTTCCTTCATGGCTAGAGTATGCCTCTTTGCAAAAATAACACAAACTGTCTGTTAAACATAAGACAAATGAAAAATTGCACCGCAGAATAAAGATAGGAGGAAAATTTGGACTTGTAAATTTCATTCATGGGCTGAATAGCATCAAGCATTATATTTGTTTCTGCAAATATATGAACTAGTCTCTTTTTTTTATTATTATTACTTTAAATAATAACTGCTGGGACCTTCTTATTTTATCCCTTGTTAAAATGTAAGGAACTCTTGACTTAGAAGAAAGCATTCCCAGTGAGCAGGCTGGCCCTGCCTAGCTCTTGCTTCACAGTCTTCTTTGTGGGTCAGTGGGTTGTACTGTAGCAGTACCTCTTGCCTTGGGCTGTGTCTGTGGCTTACTAGAATGGAATGCTTTCCTTCCCTTGCTTCACTTGTCTTTTGTTCATTTTCACAGCAACTTTCACTTTCCCCCATTCCTCCCCCATCCCCCTCTCTTCTGGGAAGCTGCAGGGAAAACTTGAAAGAGTATATCTGTGTGTTTTGTAATGTTTTCTTGTTTTGCTGTCTGGGATCATATCCAGATGACATCTAATAGGTAAAAATATAGACCCTGATACAGCAGTATGCTCAAATGGCCAAGAACACCAAAGACATCCTGGCCAGCAGTGCCAGGGAAGTGATTATGCCCCTGTACTCGGAACTGGTGAGGCTGCACCTTGAATACTCTGTCCAGTTCTTGGTCCTTCACTCAAAGAAAGACAAGAAAAAAATCCCTGGAGTGTGTCCAGAGAAGGGCAATGGAACTAGTGAAAGGTCTGGAGCATAAGTCTTAGGAGGAATGCCTGAGGGAGCTGGTGTGGTGGTTTGAACCACTTTTGATCGTCTAAGGGGCGTGCACAATGAAGATGACGGAAAACTGAACAAAATTAGCAGCAGAGGAATCGTTTCTTACGTGGGGTTTAAAATAGGGAAGAAGGGACAACTTATGGGGACCTAAATTTTACACAGAGAAGCACTCGACTCACAGAAAACAAAAAAAGGGACAAAACCAAAAAAGGAACTGTTTTCCAAGCTAGGTGACTAGCTGAGAAAACAGGGGGAGGGGGAGGGAAGCCATCTCTCTCCCTCCCTCTCTGCTGGTGTCACTCCCGGCCCTTGAGGTTTTCTGCAAAACATGAAGTGAAAAGCGACCCCCTCCCAGGACACCTTCTGGAAGTGGCTACTTGCGATCAAGCTGGATTTCGCTTTGGCGCCGAGAGGAATGGGTGGAGCCCTGCCACATGGTCTGAGACCTGGGAGGAGAGGAGCCGTGTGCTCCGGCCCTGGACAGGAACCCGAAGAGAGGGAGGGCTTCTGTGCTCAGCTTTTTAAGCCCTCTAAGTCTCGCGCGAATCTCGCTGTCTTCTTCCGGGCCAAGCTGTCTCCCCATTGGCCAGCGGAGCCGGGCTCCGCCTCTTTTCCGGCGTCTTCACTCCAGGCGAAATGGCGGTTCCCGCCGGAGACCGCGTGTTCAGGGCTCGAGGCGCCATCTTTTTTTCTGGCCACAGGCACTCCGGGGATGCCCCGGAGTGGCTGCTGCCCCTCTGCGCGGCCACCGCCAGCACGGTGCCAACGTGGGACCCCTGCTGGGCTCCTGCCAGCTGCTCGCCGCGGCCAGGACCCACACGAACCCTGCTGGGGCACCACCAGCAAGGAAAGGCTGGCGGGCGGTCTGTGCCGTGGCATGAAACTCCCACCAGCCGTCTCCACTGCTGCCAGGACACACTGCAGGTAACGGGGACCGGGATCGCTCGGGAACCAGCCAGAGCTGCAGTCCCTTACAGCAGCATGGGGCCGGCAGTGCCCGTCACAGCCCAGCTGCGTGGGGGAGCAGCCCGCACCAAGAGCAGCCCCTGCCCTCCCCCGGCCCCGGGGAGAGTGGGCAGGAGCGAGGGCCATCCCGGTCCCAGCTCGGCCCCGGGAAACCAGGGAGAGGGGAGGGGCAGGGAACTACCGGGAGTAGCCTGCGCCTTCCNCCCAAGGACCTCCCCCAAGACCAACCTGAGACCCGAAGCCCACCCCGACAACCCCAAAAGAGACCCCAGCACCCCTCAAACCCCAACAACTGGCATTGTTTAATCTGGAGAAAAGGAAGTCCAGGGGGGGCCTTGTCAATCTCTGCAACTACCTGAAAGGAGGCTGTAATCAGGTGGAGGTTTATCTCTTCTTCCAAGTAGTAAATGATGGAACAAGAGGAAATTGCCTCAAGTTGCACAAGGGAAGGTTTGGATTGGATATTAGGAAAAATTCCTTCACTGAAAGGGTTGTCAAGCATTGGAACAGGCTGCCTGTTCCTCCAGGTATCCCTATTTGCTATCCCTGGGGTATTTAAAAGACATGTGGATGTGGCACCTGAGGACATGCTTTAGTGGTGAAATTGACAGTGCTGGTTTAACGGTTGGACTCAATGATCTCTTGCAGGGGCTGCTGCTACGAAGGAATTAAACTTGGAAATCTGTGAAATTACTCAGTCATTTTTTAAAAAATATTCTTGCCTAGAGCTTATTTTAATTTCTACATGTTCCAACAAATCTTTAGATTAATATCTTGAAATGCACTCGAGTTCTGCTTGCAGCTCTTGGTATAAAGAGGTTCTTTGATTTGAGCCAGACAAATAATACATATTATTTAGTACACACTTGTAACTGGCCTTTCAACAAAATTTAATTAAGAGACTACTAATAGTAAATCAGTAAAACTTTTTCTGCTTTGAAGCAAAAAGAAGCCATAATGGGACTCTCAGCTTGTCCTTTTACAGGACTTCAAACCTTATTAAAATCTTAGTCAAATTCCACTGAAGTTAATTTGAAGTCTTATAAGGTCTGATAGATGGGATCTCTGCTATCAATTTGCTTCTTAATAATGAACTAGTTAAAATTTTAAACATTATATATGAAAAGGTGATAATAGTCAACAGAAATTTGTTAAAAGACAATAGATATTAATTTAGAGTTAGTCTTCCAATAGAGATATCTGAATGCATTCCTTAATCATAAATTACAGGCACAAAAATTAGAGCATTTGGTTTATGATGCTCTGTTTGAAGATTTATTTTTTTTTCTTCATGACCGGAACTCATCGGCTATTTATTTTTTTTTCACTAATCCCAACTTTTTCTTAGAACCTGGTTTACTTATTATTTCATATTTACCCATCAGAAATACCTATTCTGTATCTACAGAATACCTATTTTGTCAAGAAACATGCTCTGAGTTGATTTACCTTATGCAATTTAAATATCAACTTCATTAATATGCTAGAATTGTCATTGGTAATGTTAATTCCAAAGTGCTATTTTACTTCTTTTCCATCTGTTCTTTCTTTTTTTTTTTTTTTTTTAAAAAAAGTGTTACTATTTCTGTTGTTTTACTCTAGGTGAAGGGAAAATTCTCAAGTAAGTATTTAGGGAATACCATAGTATATTTGGCAAGATTTTAGTGGATTTGTTTTTATGTACAGATTTCTTGATCTCTTCATTTATAAACTCACCAGATTTGAAGTCTTAAATCCTTGGAAAGGAGTTTTGCCAGAAAATGTCAATATTAATAGAGTGAAACAGGACGTGGAGCAAATTTATGAATTCTGCCAGTTCCAACAACTATTATTTGTGCTGTTGGAAGTGAGAAACTTATGAACATGTCCATAGTCGAGAATTACTCTTGAAACAATGTGAAAAGTATATGTTTGGTATCTGCCATATTCCAGTGATGCGAAATATCTGATTAGGTGAAGATAATTTCAGACTTTGATACCTACAATTGGGCTTTATTTTTCAGAGGTTAAGTGTCTTGTGGCTTCTAGTAATTTTGTACTGCAAACAGAAGTATGTCTCCATATTCTGACTCATTAAGGATGGGATACAATAGTAAATGCTACCATTTTATATTCTCTTGAGCTGTCATTCATATTGGTTGAATATCTAGGACCTCATTTCGTACATGGCAGCAGAGGCTGGAGTTCTGTGCATTTTCACTAGTCAAAGTTTCCATCTAAGGTGACATCTGTTCTTTTCCAAGACGAAAAGTTTTGCAGTTTGAATCTAGTTTGACCTTGCAATAGAAAAAAGACAAGTAAAACCAAAGCCGAAAGCCTTCAAAGTCTAAGGAAGCAGCATTCAAGTCATCCTTTTCCAAAAGGGATCATAACCTCTATGAAGCAGAGCCTAGTGTTTGTTTATATTGCATTTTAGCCTTCTGGTGGAGAGAACCTTGAATTCACAGTTGAGCTCTGGCCAACTGTTTAAATAAAGGATCAGAAAATGCATCAACCAAGAATAGCATAGGCTCTAGGAATATTTGTTGAGAAACAGGTGTTATTGGTCTGAATCTCCTCAGGCTAACAGAATTTCAAACCAGTGTTTCCATTTCATGTCTGGGTGAAGGCTCTAACCACCATGATGCAAAAAAGGCAAGGTTTGCCATCTCTGGTTCTGTATCAGCTGAGATACATGGGGTAACCCAAGTTGCAGGTGGATGAAAGTTCATATGGATATGATTTTGGTTCCACGAAGTTCACATGCAGTTGAAATACCTGCCATTGTTCTGGATATGCTTAGGTAGTGCATGTCAAAATATTTGTGGATATTCTTCAGACAGCACAGGGATCCTGTATGCTTTTGTACAGACTAGATCACATGTTTTAGTAGTACTGCCATAACCTTTTTTTTTTTTTTTTAAGCAGGTCAGAATGTTGTCCCTTGGGATATGTTTAGCTCTCACAAAAGTGATGAGACTCCTTCTCTATAAGATGACAACTTTGGTGTGACTCCTCTGGTAGTCATTGATCCCAGTAAAATGCAGGTGCTGTCTGAAGCACATCTAGTTCTGTCTGTATTTGCCAGTGTATTTGCCTTACTAAGGTTTTGGGGGAAAAAGTTTTATATACAAATATATTTAACACCAGGAACCTTGGTTACAATGGAATTTGGTTATGTTCTGTTTTTGTTTGTTTCAAGAATTTTTTTACCAAGGAGGATGTTTACATGCTCCTAGAGACTAATGGACTTTACAGCCTCTTCTGGCACTGTCTGATCTGGAAGGTGCTGGTAGCAAAGCTGTTATTTCTTCCTCAGGAAGACTGCAGTTTTTTCTTTGTTTTTGTTTGCTGAGACATAAGGCCCCTAGGCTATGCAGACATAATCCATGAGCCAGTATATAAAACTGATTTGCTAGTTCCTAGAATCCACATCAGTCTGTCAGCAATGTGCACGGGTCACTTAGTTTCTGACTAAGCTATAGCGGCATTTAGGTATGGAGTATGAAAGCAGAAGCCCAGGGATGTGACTCAAGCAGTGAATCTATGGCTAAGAAAAATTAATTGCTGAGTGTATTGCATGAGTGTTCTGCAATCCAGGATACAACGTGCCTTTATGATGTTTGTGCTGTCTACATACCTGCAACCTTTGGGCTGTGTTATAGCTTACTGTTATGATTTTGTTTTGCTCTTTGAGAATTTAGCATCCACTTTCCTTAGTAACAGAGTTTATGTAGCTGAATAAGCCTAGGCTATACTATGGCTCCATATGTTTCTGAGGTCATTCCATAAAGCAGGTGTGCAAAAAAATTAAGTCGTGCAGATATGAAAATCAGCTATTTTCCCAACAGCTTTTGAATACTTAAGAATGAAATGCAGAATGCAGAGGTGGAAAATTTCTCTGCAGCCCTTTCCACTGACATCAGAAAAGATTTGTCCTTGAGACACCATCCTGTTGTGGAACAAACACCACTACTTCAGGATTATGATGATTCCAACTTGCTGTTCAGCTTTGCCAAATAGGATACTTTTTTCTTTGTCTTCTTTTCTTATTTTTTTTTTTTTTTATTTTAAATGTGCTTCTGTGCAGGGTATTTATCATAATACATTTGTAGTTTCCTTCCTTGGAGCTTATTTTATCCCATGACTCAGGTGCTACAAACACTGATATTTGTTGTAGAGCTCCTCCGTTTTCTGCTGCATCAACCTGGATTTAAACTATCTTAATAAATAGCTTGCTGCTGTTGTGGGAAGTTGATTGTCCCATTCAGTTCACAAGTGCAGAAAGCAGGGAAAACAAGCAACAGTGGTGCAAATTCGTTCTATATTCATTTGACAGTACACTACAATTTGAGAATGGTACTTCAGCTGTTTTTCTTGAAAGACGATCCATGCCCATCAGTGGGTAAGAAAATATGTGCAAATACAAAGATCTAGAAGAATTTGTGGTATGAATCTCTTTCCATTTACTAATCCTCTGTAGGGAATTTCTGCCCTCTACAGAACAAAAATCTCAGAGCCGTAGGAGGACAATTGTAGTGACAACATAGTTTTATCACAGATTGATGTAGAATTGAGCCTTTATAGTGCTTTGCTCTTCTCTCTTCTCTGGCACTTTCTGAGAAAGTGATCTGCAGGACAAGCTTCATCTGACTGATGAGAGAAGACATGATGCTTTAGTAGCTTATGTAGCATGCTTATGGGGAGAAACCATCAGAGGTCATCTACAACTCAGAGACTTGAGTGCTAGCAGAGTTTCTGCAAGTGCTGTCATCATACGTTAGGACAGTAATGGGTTTTCTCAGGTGAAATTAGGTGTGAAAAAAAAGAATCATGTTACACTTGAAGAGTTAATGGAGCTGAACCTTATGTCCAGGTTTTCTTCTCTTGGGACATGACGGGCAGCACCTTTTATTGTGGTTTGCCTTATAGAGACTATCTGGGAACTGAGAGCTGATGACAGCTGCAGGAGGAAGCGGAGACTGTGTCATGTGTAATCTCTGAGTAAGCTAGGTTGGGTAGCCATAGTGCTGGCGTCCCAAACATAGTAGTCATGCTCTTTATAATGAAGTTTAGAGGTGGCATTTTGCCTCTGAACCTCTGACATAGTGACTTCATTGGAGTGATTTCTTGCCTTCTGCTCATGCACTGCTGCTATGATATTACCTAACAATTTTACTTCACAGGGGTGTTGCTTGTTATAGGCAACTATTCTCCTTAATGCCTAGGCTTTTGAATTATTATTCTATTTTAAATATGGATGACAGCATTCACAAGATTTTTTTCTGTACATGTGTTTCTTTGCCTTTTAGTTTGATACTCATCTTGCTGCCAAGGGGATGTCTTAACATTATGCACCTTTACTAGTGCATGATTTTCTGATTGATTCTTTGGGAAACTGCAAGCTAAACTTGCCATATCGTTTACACAACTAACAATCACAATCAAAAAATAAACTGGTTTCCTGATAGGTTGAGGTCACCATTTAGAGTGATTTCTTCTTTCCACCTGGATCAAAAATGCTTGCAGAGATGTTCCAAGCAAAAATAACAGTAATTGAGAAACAAAATTTCCATTTCAGCATAGCAGCTAGAATTACTAAGACATACAGAACTCGTTAGCAGAATCAAAGGCCTTGAAATACTCTGTCACAAGCCAATGAAGTTACTCTGCAGAGAGCTGTGCCAATGCGGGTTCAGTGGTGAGGTAGTGCTGCCAGTGCATCTGAAAGAGTTGCCTTGCCAGGTGTGTTCAAGGAAGGATTCTTGCTGGCAGATACTCTTGCAGAGAGGTACTGAATTTGTGGACCCTGAAGTCCCTAGCTCTTACCTCTCAGGCTGTTTAACCTCTTGGCTTTCCTGTCTGTGCTAAATCTGCAGGGTGAGATATTGTCTGACTGTCACTGTTCTCTAGCAGAGGCCCTGAAGATAGATCATATTGGCAAAATCTAGTAGAACAAGGAATGAGTATAGTTCAACTAATGAATTTAAACAGGCTTCCTTTTCTTCTTTATTTCTGCATAGTTCCCTGCTAACAGTTTTGTTAACTGACCCAGGATTAGGGGATATACAAACAGTGATCTAATATTTGGCTGCCACTGACAGATCATGAAATATGGTGCAAGCTTATCTGAACCACCAAAAGAAAACATTTCTCTCACGCTGTATATTTTCCATTCACATGGACTTCATAGTAATAGCAACAAGCTCTTTTGTTATGCTCATACTGTTTATTTTTCCTTTGCATGATAGGAGCAATACTGTATAATGCAATGAGGACCTGATGATAAACTGAGGAAGAATATTGTCCTTTCTCTTTGAATAGTGCCTTCTGGTTTACATTATTAGAATTAGAAGCTACGGAAATCAGTATTATTAAATAGTCTGAAAGTCAACATGAAGGAGTGAAGTGCAGAGGAGACTGAATGGCAATAAAGACAAGGCAGGAAGTAATGCAACAGCAGCAATAGCAAGGAATCCTTTATTCTGCATTGCCTGATGCCAAAAGCATCCTCTATGCAAACAATCATAATATCTGAGGCTTATCAGAGTTTGCAACTCATAGTCACATCTATACAGGAATGAGATTTCCTTTTTTTTTCTTTTTTATTTAATGTTTAGTACTGGATAAAAATTGATTTTCTGCTTTTGATAGTATCTGTTGCTGAGACATTCCTTTGCTGTAAGTTAGGAAGCTTAACTGATTGAATGGGCTTTGGTCATGTCTTCAAATATTGAAATTCTGGTTTCATTGGTATTGAAGCTTTTAGTATATGTGGAAAGCTGTCTTAAGTATTTGTGTATGTATAAAGTATTCTATGGTTTGGGAATATAAAAACTGCAGTAACTCAATAAACAGTTGTAATAGAAAATGTTTCCTAGTATATTAGTGGGTGAACTGTGTTTTGCTTTTATGACATTCTAATAAGAAAGTGCTTTGAGATATGTAGGGCATCAGTTATACAAAAATAAATAAATCTAGGTCATCATCACTTTTAAAAATAATTATGCAGTAGTTGCTAGTACACACTATTCAGCTTTCATATATTGCCTGAGGAGTGACAGATAAGAAAATTGAGAAACATGGAAGGGGAGAAGCAGCTTTACTGATGATGTCCAATGAGCCAAAGAGAAAAATCATAACAATCTCTTCATTTTTATAACTCTCAGAATTACCTCCCCCCATACTATCCAACTAAAATCCATCTGATTACTATGTCCCCTAAACATCCAACAGGATGGTCCCTTGTTACCTATCTCCAGCCCAGTTCAGCCCCTTGTAGGTCTGGAAGTCTAACTCTGTGTCCTGAATTAATACCCCACTTATCTGTACATAGGAATACAAACAGACTGGAACACAGGCTCTTTTGGCCTTTAATATTCCAAGTTATCCAGCTACCTAGATAAAGTGAATTCCCCAAAATATTAAGCATACCCTTTAAGGCACCACGTATCCTAGCAATATAAATTGGAAATTTAACACTGTTACTCATTGTAAGACCTTTAAAATGTATATAGGAATTGCATCCTATAAGCAATTCTGAAAAAAAGTATAAATTACTATTTTGCATAATTATTGTAGAATTTGTCTTCAATGCGTTATAGAATTACCACAATGAGCAGAAACTGCTTATTTGACCTTGGTCAACTTGCTGCTACGTGGAATCTGGATACAAGATCAAGTGCTTATGTATTCAAGACCTGCTGTTAAAGCAGTTTGCTGCCATAGTATGTGTCACTTCCTGCTTGAAGGTCACGGCCCCAAGTCTGGTCTATTCTGTTTCGGGATGGTTTGTGACAGGACATTGGAGTAACAATGTAAAACAAGCTCTGCTTCCCCTTGCCTGAAATGATACAGTGCACAAGCCCGTGATGCTAGTCAAAACTCTTGTCACCTGTCTTTAAAACTGGGCTTTTTGTATAGGAAGAGAAGTGTTACAGGCTTCTGATTGCACTGGCAAAGTTTGGCTAGCTCTTTGTTAGGGAGTGGAGAAAGGTGGCATGTAGCAGATATGCCAGTTTTGATTTACTTTTTCCCCTTTTTTGACTACAGGATGATATAGAGTGTAGGGATAATGTGCTGGCATTAATATGCTATTTCTTCAGTTCCTTGCTGATGTTGCAGGAAACAAAGAAATGTTCTTATAACAGGCTTTAAATCTTTTCTAAAGTTGTGTTATAAGGGTTGTATACTTTTTGATCTAGTTATATGTTGTGACAAAATCACATTTTTTCCAATATTTGACAAAACTGATATTTTCATCCAGCAACTTGGTGTATGCTGTGCAAAGTGATTGAAGTAATATGAGATTTTATAAACGTGCATGGAGCACTCCACCACAGTGCTAGGTGGATAACCTTGTCTCTGATGCAGTCTTTCAGCTGGACAGTTAATTCTTTGCTCTGATATTGAATAATTGTTAGGCTACCAGCCTAAAGATTTATGACATAGATGTGGTAACTGTTTGAAAAACCGGATTGTATCTCTGTGGAGCTTTTTGCATTTCATTGTGTGGTACTATGTGGTATTCTTGGTTGAGCAATGTTGATATAAGTCAATGAAACAGCTCTGTTCTACCTTTCCCTGGGAATCTACTCCCTGTTTCTCTTTCCCTACCTAGCTCTAGCTTTCCACGCATAGTAAATTCCAGGGAGTAGTAATAATATATATATTATAATATATATAATTTTATATATATAATTATAATATATACTATATTCCAATGGACATGAAAATGATGCCTAGAGTACTAGATGCTGCCATTCTATCAGATCTCTTCTGATTTTGCTCTCCAAATGTGATGCATCTGTTACATGCAAAATAAAATTGATTTTGTTCTCAAAATTCTCTTCCTTATAGCATCTCCTTTCTTTTTGCATGAAACTAATTCAAAATCCAGAGAAAATATAACTCCTCTGAAGCTTTATTTTGAAGAATCTCAGACTACACTGTTATCTATTCTTAACCAGACGGTTTAAGCTGCCTTAGAAAGCAATCAATGTGTGCAAGTTTTGCAATGTGAACCATGTGTGATACTCTGACTCAGGTGGAAGAAGGAATTAATATAAAATGGAGCCTGACATTTGGAGCAGTTGCTTCAAAATCTGCAGTTTTCTACTGGACATTATTTTTCAATTGCATGCTTTTGTAGCCATGTACACTACAGATAATGCAATGATGATATAATTTGTCCACAGGACCATTCTTTATATTCACTTCCATGTGACTATATTCTTCATTTTCTGTAACTCTGATGCAATATGAAGTATTCAATTTTAATTCTGGTTAGCTTTTTGTTGGCATATCTAGAGATGGAAAATATGCATGGTTATTCACTGCAGATTAAATTCATATATGAATTAAAAGTGTTGGTACATGCTAGAGTACCTTTTTGATGTCGCTTCTGCTAGTAATCCATATGGAAACTCTTGATAAAATACATGCAATGCTTGATGAGTTAAAGTTTTTAGATATTTACTGGAATCTGACAGATGTAGAAAAGTGCAAACAATGTGGATTTTAATAATTTTTTTCCTTTCATTTCAAAGCAAATTTTTATCTATAATTTCTTATTTGAGCTGATTTCCAGTATAATAATATCCATCAGTAGCCGAATTAATGACATGTGACATGTTCTGATTTCGACGTCTTAGGAGTACTTTATAATTTCTATATTATTAAATTTTACTAAAACTTAATGTTGGTGAAACCATATTCTACACAGACTCTTTCAGATATAATTTAATTTCTTATTCACAGAAGACCAATATTCACACTTGTATTTTGTCTCTGAAAACACTATAATGACTGGAATTCCCACCATAACAGTAATCTGTAGCTTTAAGAAGAACATATATTTTTCAGACATGTACATAAACACCTGATAAATACGTTTACTTCTTGACAAATACACACTCTTCTGTCCCTTGAATTCAGTAGGGAGATTGATTATGTAGAGTTTCTCAGTTTAAAAATACTACATTAAATCTCCTGCCAGATGTTTCATTTCTGCTTCATGTGGCAAGCAGTTCATGTATAACTAACAACACCTGAAGTAGACTGGAAATAAAGGAAGAAAGTAGAAAGATCAAAAACTATTGTCACTCCTTTAAATGTTATTATATTGAATTTTGACCTTGTTAAAGCTTTCATAACCTGTACTGTGTGTGCAGGGGAGCAGATATAATCGGGGCTTGGATGTAGGGAACCTGTGTAAGCTTAAACTACCAAAATCCAAACTTTGTCATCAGTGAGATCAAAGCCAGCTCAAAACTCCTTAGCTGAGCAAGGAAAAGTCTAAGGTGGCAGTGTGGAAAGGGGGATCTGTGAGGCCATGAAGGGCTGATGAATAGGGGTTAGGGTGTAGGAAGAAACTTCAGGAAGGTGAAACTGGTAGGACAGAAGAAAGAGCCCTCTTATTAACATCATACCCTCACCAGATCTGACAGCAGAGTATGGCAGTCAGACCTAATCTGGTCTCTGGAGCCATTCTTCTCTTCAGCTGACAACAGACCTCCTCATTGACCATTAACAATAGAAGTGCTGCAGCTATAATAGATGACTTTGGGATTTAGTATGGCCGAGGGAACTGAATAACATTCCTTGGTGTTATCATCACAAAAGGCTGAGAGTGTCCTGAGTCTAGATCAGCACTGGGGAATATTTTCCTTTTGGGGTAGAATCCTAAAGTTATTGAAATTTTCAAATTTGAATTTTGAATCTTTGGATTTTATTTCTGTGAAAAAATAAAGCTGAATAGAATTGAAAGCATTCCTCTTTTAGAAATCCTTCTCTTTGTGAGATACAACCAAAAAGGTAGGTTGCACTGCTTATAGACCTGGAATAAATAGAAGCAGCTACAGGTTTGGAGTGAGGAAGGTCAGTGCCAGAGAGAGGAATTTTGTGATAATGAGTGATGTTCAGAGTCTTTCTGCTTAAACACAGTAGAGGTACAAGCATCGTGTTGGCTTGGTTGACAAAAGCAGAGAGAGTTGATAAGTAGTGTAAACTGGAAGTCCAAGACTTCTTACTCACAGATACATTGGTGTGGCAGACCATGCAGATGATGTTTGAGCTCCTCTGTACCCTTACCCAGGCCTCCCTGTTGCATTTTGACAGTGCTTGAAAAGTTTTTAATATTTTAAAGCACTTCAGGCTATAATAGCATAACAATACATACAGGGAAAGGGTTTCAGTATCTATAGGGAAATAAAACAGTCTTTAATTTCTCAAATACTACTCTGAACTGGTGTTTTTGAGACAAGGTGTTATCACTTCTAGGATGTTCTCTGCACTTACATCTAGTTCTTGATGATGTCTTTCTACCTCTTTCTGGGACTTGTTCAGCTTTCAAGGGAAGGACAGCAAATGCCTCATTTGCAAAACTATACAGAAATTTCTCTGTTGGGGCTGAATTAAGTCCTTGTTTTCAGTGCCACTTCTGAAATGACCGAAGGTTCAACCTAAAAAAAAAGTGGGAAATGTAATAAAGACCAGAAAAAATAGCAGCTGATGGCCAATCAAATGTAAAAGTATGTTTTGGGATTTTTAGAGAGTAACAATGCATCATTGCAGTTACAACATTAAAATGGATTTTTTAAATTTTTGTTTTGTTGGTAGCAATTGAGGTTAATGCAGTAGATCATTACCTGGGGGGCTTCTGCGCAGATCAACATAGCACATTCTAGTGTTCTGCTTCTCTGCTGAAGAATTCAGAAGCCTAAGTTTGCTGAGGAAACAGAATAATTATCACGCCAGTGATTTGTATTTAATATATTACACTGAATTTTAGCAGGAATAAAGAAAGCTACTAAGGAAAACACTCTAGTATGAGCAACTTCCTAAAAGTAGGTCAGCCAAGTTTACATTTTGTGTTTTGACTGGTACAGAAAAAAAGTGCGATGCTTTTTGTAGAGATACAAAAACATCATTGTGGTACATAAAGTCACTTCAATCTTCTTTTTGGGGACTTATATAGAAGGGTGATCACTTTTTTGGAAGTACATTGTTTTTGTTTTTACAAAAGAAATTCCAACTGAGACATTTTAAAAAAATCAGAGTAACAAAATAATATGAGCTGAATAGCTTATTCAGGGCTATTCAGGCTTCCAGTCACACAGTGAAGGGGATCCTTATGTCTTAGATGATCACTTTTCAGTCTCTGATTCCTACTTTGCTTGTATTCACCTTTTATTTTGAATTTTTTTTTCCAAGCTATAATTTTATTAGCATCTTGATGACTATATTTAAATGTCTTTGCCATCAAAGAAGCCAAGTAAAACTGGTTTCCTTTTATTTATTCTTCTGTCTTGAAAAATTCTCTTAGTGGTGGCTTGTCTTTTATTTATCACTATGTCAATCACATACTCATTTTACATTGTATTGAGACTATTTAGCCATCACCAGCAATCAAAGTCATGAAAGTATTTTTGTGGCTTTGGATTGATATGGGACTAGAAATACAAAATGAAGACCAGATGAAGACGACTGTAGTGTGGGAGCTGTTTATTCAGTCAGATAGTCTATATGAACCAGCTGCCAACATCTTGTCACTTTGACTATATTCACAAAAATGAAACTGCTATTTTCTTACAACTGTGATCAAACTGCTGAATTCAAAGACCATTGAATTTTTATCAAACAAAGGTCTTGGTCCAATTTATGTTGCTGAAAGTTATCTTTTTCTGTGAGCAGGCTACTAACAAAATGTAAATGTGATAATTTTAAACAGAACATTCAAATGCTTGGACTCCTTTAAAGAATTAATAGAAGAAGTCATGGATGAAGGAGAGTTGACTATTATAGCTAGCTTTCCTAATGCAGTTCACAAGCTACTTGCTTGAAAATCAGAGTCTAAGTTTCTACAATACAAGAGACAATGCTCTTAGAAGGATAAAAACTGTTTAAAAGCTGTAAAATGATAAAAAATTCAGAGTTTTATTGGAATCTTTCAAGAATATGTACTGGGATCTGCAGTACCCATCTTCCTAATAACTGGTTTGCATAATAATGGAGCATCAAAATTTGCTGATTACACCAAATGATTTAGAATAAAGCCTAAGTGAAAAGAGTCACAGAAGCGCCTACTAATACCAAAGAATAACATAAAAGATGAAGTTTGATCCAGTTAAATTTAAACCAAAGTGGGTGGAGAAAATATCTAAATCCCGAGTGCTCTGTGCTGTCCTCTGGGCCAATCTGTTTTGGTGTCTGGGAATAGGATCTTGGGCCAGAAATAGGCTAAAAAAGCATTACTTCACTTCTTCTCAAAGAAGTCTGGGGAAAAGCAAACAATGCTAGTCGGCTTAGGATCCTGAGTACAAAATGTTTTATAAATCAGTGTTTTTTCTACTTATGAATACTTTTTTTTAAATACATTTCATATTGTCTAGTTCAGAACTCCCTGTTATGGCTGGAAAAGAAATAGGGAAACAAGGGTGGACCAGGACTAGATATCTTCATCTTGGAGAAAGATGACTGAAGGCCACAAAAGTGTAAGCACTATAAGGAGATGATCTGGGAAAAATTGTTCAGGGTCTGACTCACTAGAGAAGTTAGAGAGTATTGATTGAGCTTGACAGAAGAGGTAATACTTCACTAAATGAGCAATGACTCTGCCAGACTCCTTACCATGGGACAAGTTTTATCCAGGTAATTCATGGGAGAAAATCCATCTTGGCAGTTAAATTCAAATAAAGCAATACTATTTCAGGAAGCTTTTGTGCCTGAAAGCATTTGATGCTGGAAGACAGTTCTGGTAGAGTGTGATGTACTTTTTCGACGTCAGTGTCTTCTTCAAACATCTGCAGTTTTTCCTGGTTAATCATAGAGCCCTTGGGCCTTACCTGGTATATCTGTAAGTAAAGCTGAATAGCAAAAGTTATTTCTTTGCTTAAATATTTGCATTTTTGTGGCTTTCCTTGTATTTTGTGATATAGCAAGGCAAAAAGGTCTTTGCCAATACGCTTTACTCTTATAACCAAAAGTATATGCAATTCCCTTGTCTGTTGACCAGAATGTACTTCAGCAGATCCAGATATCTCAGGAAAAGTGAAGCACTGANAGAGTAAGTTGTTTTCCTAAGTATTTTACAGATATTTCCAAGAAGATTCTTTTAAAGTACTCTCTCCATTCATGTCTTTCAGGTCCAAGAAATTTTGTTTTGTTTTTAAAGATTTTGGGAAATGGGGAAAGGAGAATGATAAGTTAACGTTGTGGACCTGGTGTTCTGGCTTCTAAATTTCTTTTTCTGCTTCACTAGTCTGAAAAGCTTTTCATAGCAAAGGGAGATCATGGAACAGAAGGAAATGCTTTGTGAAGCAGCATGAAACCTCTGTATAAAGAACAACCTCTTCGTTCTTCCGGAGATAGCTCACATGGATAATCTGCATTAGAACTGTGACCTATTGACTGAAAAAAGTAGCTTACTTGAAAGCATGAATGTTCCATGTACTGCTCATAATGTTTTGCTGAGTTTAGGCTAAGTTTACTTTCCCCTCCCTCTTATGAGCTGTCATATAGAAGGGGAATAACAGATGACTGTGAATGAGGTCGTGGCTTGGATCTCTGTGTGAACTGGAAAAAATGGGAATACATGTAATTTGGGTACATAATACTGATTATCCACACATAAATAAGCAGTAAAAGAATAGCCTACCCTAATAATAACTCATACAAATGAGTAGCTCTTCAGAGGGCATATGTTTTTCTTTTTATTCCACTGAGGAAAACCAGAAAGCCTTTATGGCTCTTACAAATATTTAAATAAAAAGGTTTTATTTTTTTTCTAGAATTCTCTGGCACCTTTTTTTTTTTGTTATCAAATATGTATAAAGTGGAATCTTTAGTGTTTTAATTAGTAAAAAATTAGTAGTTCTGTAGAAAATATGGTATATGGCTTCCTGTTGATATATGTTGCATAAAAATGAAAACTACTAAAGAGATGACAAAACCAGCTTAGGTTGAAATCAGGATCTGCCACATTAGTGGTGCTTTGCAAGATCTACAGTCTGATGAAATATTCTGGAATGTCTTTACTATGAGAGAGAACATAAGAGGCAAAGGGCTAGGATCTCTGGTCAATATCAGCAAGGAAGGAGGTCAGAGTAATAAGTACTCTGTGTGATCTCACAGTAAATACAAAGAAAATCAAGTTTGAAATTGGAGTGAGTTGATGTTAACTCCTACCAAAGCCGAACCAATAAGTAATTTATTACGTGAGGACTTTCTGCTTTCTTCTGTTGGGGAGTGGTGATTTTGTACTCCAGAATCTTACATAAGTTGGCCAGGCCTGTGGGGAGAGTAGGCCTGCAAAAGATTCTCAATTTAGTTATACCTCCTATTGGGATATATTGTAGTTCTTTTATTGATCTTGTACAGCCATAAAGCAGGAAGTTTAAATCACTTGAGTCAGTTCAAATGAATTACTAATGAACTATCATATTTCTATGTGACACAAGGGGAAAAATGTGATCTTCAGAAAGCACATTCTTTGAATGCACTAAGCTAACATGCATGGAATATATTTGTAAGGTACCTTATATGGATACAGGAGATGTATGGCTTAGAGTTCATTTGGAAAAAGAATCCAGAAATGTGTTTCTGTGTTAAAACTAGATGGCGGCAATTAGAAGGTGTTTGTTGCCTGCTTGTCAGATCACAAGCTCAAAATGATGTCTAACATCCATGATTGTTTAAACTGGTTCTATTTTTAAGTCTCCTTTCTTCATTCATTTGGTCAGCTACCTGGTAGTAGTGCTGATGGCCTGCTGAAACATCTGGCTTCTGTACTTCCAGGGATTATTGATTAGGTACATTCTGATGATTTCCAGCCATCAGAGAAAATCATGAACCTGCATCTCAGTCACAGATTCGTTAAAACAGATTTTCAGTTGATCATGAGATGTGTATCCAGATGCTCAGATGATGAGTGGCTTAGAAGCACTCATCTACAGCTTAAAATTTCACCACATTAGTCTTACCCACGTGTTACCTCATGCACTTTACAAATGCACAGTTCACTAATGCTGATATGTTTTGCTACAGAGATCACTAATTTCAAATAAACTTCAGTTCTGAACAGCCAAGTGAAACGTTGTGTTGTATTCAAATCATGAAGAATGGTAGAAGTTTGGAAATTTTTTTTCTATCAAATGTTCAGTAGCCATTTGCTGTCAGATAGAGATGATTTAACAGAGGAAGACAATGAAGCCTCCAAAATCTGGCAAAGTCCCTATTAGCTAAAGAATAATAAAAAAGGCAAAATCTTTACTAAAGACTTCTGATTCTGAAAAAGGAACATCCTTACCACCAGTGATTTAAATCCCTCTTTAGCAAGAAGGTACTTTCTTTTATATTGTTTTCTTTGAAATGTGTTATGTAGAATGACATCCTTGAGTGTTGGGGGGCTATTGTCAGCTGAAGACTGGACCTGAAGACACACCTGTTTAGCCACTGTCAGGTAACCTACAGTGATGGTTATCACACACTTCAGAACCGTATCCTCATCAGGATTACCCGCATCAACGTCAGTGTGCATAGGTACCTCCCAGTGACTCTGAGCTGTCAAAATGTACACCAGTATTAACCTCACTTATTTCTCAGAAGCCTATTTAAAATTTGAGAACAAATAAGTTATAAAGTTATTTGCCTTCTACCAATTGCATTTTAGACTAATCTTATTAACTTTTTCTGAATTTGCTTTATAAAGATTGCTTATTTAATCAGACTGATGAATACTAAAAAAATTTTAAGAAATAAATTGCTAGTTTGGTCTGAGGAATCATCTGATGTCACGACATCAATGTAAAAAAGTTAGCATGACTTTCTCCAATGTCTTCTTTTCTACAAAAAGAACAAATGAGAACAAACTGATTTGAAGTACCAGCACAATTTTAAATAATCAGTGGCTATTTTGCTCTGGACAAGTTTTCATTGTGGAATGTAATGATATAATTTAATTTATCCTCTTTTTCTTTTCATCCCCTTTTTTTTCCCCACCCCAGAGTATAGATTGATCAGAAAAGCATTGAGATTTTTGTGTAGGTCTTCCAGATACAAGCCATTAATTTAAAACATTTTTCCCCATAAAAACCTTAAAAACAGAACAATGAAGAAGAAATTTTTATATCATCTCTACATGATCAAATACCTTTGTTAGTGTTTTTCATAAACTCCTAATGCATTGCTACACTCTAAAAATAAAAGGGACTCCAATCAACATGTGATGTGTTTTCAGGATTGTCTCTGAAGTTGTCTTTGTCAGTATACTTTAATTTGATGAAAAATGCTTGTGTTCTCATCTGAACAGGAAGTACCATGGTGGTAGAGAGAAGTGTAGGCAGTAGGAGTGTCCACAGCTCTCAGTTGAGGGCTAAGAGGGGGCAATAGCCTCTGCTTGACAGAACAAATATTAAAAATGCTTTTTACATTATTGTATAGCCAAATCAAAGTATCGTAGCAGCATATGTGCTATGCTGCGCTAATGCAGCTGCAAAGTGAGCTAGTTTTAAACTTAAAAGAATGCTTGAGGAGAAGACTGCTTCCATATTGAAGTATGACAGGAATCTTTTACAGTGAGAATAATCACTGCAACAACCTCCCTAAGGATGTGATAGAGTCCCCTTTGCTGGAGGTTTTCAACATCCTATCAAGCAGGTATTGGATAATTTCATCTAGGCACACTTTTCCACAGAAGCCCGACTAGGTGACCTTTCAGGGTCTCTTCCAACCTATGCTGTTCTATGCTATTATGATTCTTCAGCAACATTTTTCTCTGCCAAATGCAGAGGTAAGAACAGGACACAGTCTTAGGCTGTGTCAGAGGAGATTCAGGTTGGATATCAGGAGAAACTTTTTCACAGAGAGGGTGATTTCCCATTGGAATGGGCTTCCCAGGGAGGTGGTGGAGTCACTGTCCCTGGATGTATTTAAGGATAGGTTGGATGATGAACTTAGTGGCATGGTTTAGATCATTTAGATGTTAGATTGGTGTTGGATAGGTTGTTAAGCTAGGTAAAAGTTGGACTTGATGATCTTTACTGTTGAAGAATGGTTGACAGAACAGGGACATGGATCCCTGGAGCCGCTGTTGTGGGAAACTCCATGCTAGCTAAAGTAAACAGGAATCAGGGGAGAAGGCCATAGAACAAAGAGCAAGTCATGCTGAATAGAACAGTGAACGGTCATCTTGTCATTTAGTCTTGTGGTTTGCAACTATGAAAAAATAAGTAGCTAGATAGAGAACAGAACGAGAGAACAGCAACTGTGAAGCAATGGGTAGCAAAATAGGGTCAGAAAAACGGAATAACAGTAGACAAAGATTAATTGTAAGCATTGCTAAAGAAATTACAAGTAGGAGGAACATGCAAATTATGATCTATAAGTTGTAGCCAATTACGCCTTGTTGCTATGAATATATTATGTAAAAAGTATAAAAGATGTAATGCTGGGCAATAAAGTTGGAGCTTGCTTATCAATCACATTGATTGGCTGCTTGTTTTCCCCCGCCATCCACACTTTACGGTCTCTTCCAGCCTTGTTAATTCTCTGTGTGTAATTCTGTGTGTAATTAATATAGTGATACTGGTGACTGTATTGAAAGTGTGGGAAGTATTTTTGAAGGAAAAAAAAAAGAGAGTGATATTTGCTATAGTTGGTAGGATGTATTTCTTCTATATCTGTGTCAAAGTCTGGCTAGATTCCCCCAAACTTAGTCGTGTAAATAGGTAGAAAAAAAAAAGTGTAATAGCACTCTGAGTAGAATAATGTTCTTTTCAAAAAACAATATGTAAGTCAACCTATGTAGAAAATGTATGAATGCAAAGGAAAAACAGAGTTATCCTGACTTAATCAGCTGCCAATTGAGGAAAAGCAATTAATTACATTAATGGTTTTAGCCCCGGCAGATGGAAGTAAAAAGCTTAACTTCAGTTTAAGCAAATTTATTTTGTTTCACTTGACATTTATGATAGGTTGTGTGTGTACTTGGCTTACTATCATCTGTCAGCTGATGCATGGTCATTTGTTAAAAGATGATAATAAATATATTCACATGATTAAAATCAATCATCATTGTTTACTATATTACTTTTTATCACTTGGATGTCTGACCGTGAATGCTGCTAGTTTGCTATGGCTGTGTAATATTGTGCAGTGTAGGTTAGCAAAAGTATCACAATAAAGTTATTGTCTAAAGAGGCCTCAGTTCTTGGTGGTCTTTTAAAAACAGAATAGCTAAACATCTGTCAGAGATGATGTGAGGCAAGCTTATCCTGCCTGTGTACAGGGAATAAACGAGATGATGAGATGACCTCTTGAGACCTCTTCCAGTCCAAGGAGTCTATGATTTTAGTTTAATTCAACGAAATGCCACGCAGGGATTTGTGCTAATTAAGTTGAATTTTAAACAAGTTAACAGATGTTTACACTTAACAGATGTAACCTTTAAAGACCTAGAGTGTGCAATCTATTCCATTACTTCACTATGCTTTTAATCATAAAGCTTTTCCCTAAATGTAACTGCAACGCATATAAGTTCATGTTGCAACTGTCCAGCACAAGCACCTTTGTTGTAGGGATTTTTATTTACTTGGAGTCATATGCTGTCTTTCCCATTTTATGTTCTTTGTTTTTTTCCCCATAGGTTTAACAGCCTGCATTTTGGAATTAGAGGATTTTTACCCTTCTGAATATTTTCCTCTTTTTCTCTCCAGAAACCTTCCAGTTAAACTGTGGGGTTTGGTTTCTTTATTAACTGTGACTTCCTGAAATGCATTGTTTGATAGGCTGAATCATCATCAGTACTGATAAAGCAGTATATTTCTATGGGCAGCACCCTAAGTTGTAGATACCAGAAATTTTAAAATGTTTTCTGTTGCATCTGAAGGATCTGGATGAAGATTGCATGCAGATAATTAAAAGTTTGAAATCATATTCTACAACTCATCTCCTGTGGGTTTGTTGTAGATAAAAAGGTTTGGTATCCTATTTATCGTTTTTTGGTGAGATCAAGGACTTTGTGAGGCCTGGACTCTTGAATATGTTGGTATGCTCCTCAAGTTTGTGTTTTTTCTTTGTTTGTTTTTAAAGGAAGCTTCTGAATATTATAAGTGGAATTTCTTTAATGTTTTCTGCTGTGGCTTAAATTACAGATTAAAGCAGTGTTTCTCATCACTCAGAAGTTATTTAGATTCAGAGGCAGGATCACCGAATCTAAAGAAGGGTTAGATTCATTGAATTTGTGCCCCACCAGTCATATATCCATTTTTATGGCCTTTAAAATATGAATAATAGTCATACAGCACCAGTAGCACTAGGTGATTGCTCATCACATGGAGGAAACTGTACAAACATATAATGCAATTTTCCATAGTCAAAGCTATAACACATTTAAGACTGTGGGTGTTTGGATTTGTTCATGCTCTCAGGGGAGGCATGGAAGTAGATTTTGTCATTTTATTTGCCAGCAACCACTGACACATGTTATACAGTGGACATCTAAAAGGGCAATCCTCCTCAATCCATTTTGCTTATTCTTTATGTTGACTTCTGGATATTTTCTTTGTTTGCTTCATTTTCAGTCTTAGATGATTCAGTGATATGTCTCTCTCATGTACCCATGTACCCATGCTTGATCCTTTGTTATTACTGTTTTGTTTTTGAGCACTTTCAGAGTTACTCAGAGTCACTTAGGCCTCTGATCTAGTTTGTGGGAAGCCATTGTCTTTTTCTGGTAGGAGAAGAGTCTCAAATGTTTAGCCTAAGTGCTGCAGCTATAATGATTGAGCTCTAGTTACTGTCTTGATCTCTAGATATTTTCACCAGAGTAATAATTGCCTTCTGTTACAGGAATCTGTCCCCTTTCTGGTGACATAACTTCTTTTCTTGAGGTTTCTCATTTAGTATATGAAAGGCTTTAAGCTTATTATAGGGTGAATGGTGTGTGTTTTTGGTGAAGTGAATCTGTGGGACAATCTAAAATTCTGACGTCTGGTTACATTCTGTGCTAAAGAACCACATTTGATAGCCCAGATCAGATTGGAGGAAGTCATGATCTCATTATTGTTATGTGTAGTGCTTGCAGCACCTTCCCTAATAGCCCCACTAAAGCAACTAATGGTTCCAATCATGACCTGAAGAATTATAAAACATAGAATTGAAAAGTTCCTAAATTCCTCTGTGTTGTATGGTGCTAGGCAATATAGTATACTCCAAATATTCAAAATTTAAATAAGCTGCAGTGTTAATTTAATTTTAGTACTCTTCTTTTTGAATATTTTCCTGAAATACTTTGGTCTTTGGTTCTTTTCTGTCCTCCTTTTTTGTGAATGAAGAAAATGAAGATTTCTGTGATTAGGCTTTTACTTGTGAACTTTCCTCTCTTTTCAGCTTTTAAACCCTGACCTTACAGTACAGTCTCCAAGAGATACCTGAGTCCAAGCAGAACTGAATTGATTTAATGGTCAGCTGGAAACAGGGACATGTGTATGTTAATGAAATTTTTATTTGACGCTGCTTCTGCATTCCTATTCATTTATTTATTTATTTATTTATTCATGACGATCCTGCTCTAGACATTCATTCCTCCCTCAGATTCGACTGCTCTGTTGTGCTGGAATTGTTATTTAATCTCTTTCATTCCAAAGAGAATTCAATTTAAAACAGTGAGAAAGATTTTTAGCAGAGGATTATCAGCTCGGAAGCTGTCTGGGTGTATGTGCATACTGTGCATATGTGTATGTCTGTTGGTGAGAAAGAGGGAAGAGGAAGTGACCAAAATAAGGAAGCTCCCTTATGTGTTCTCACATAGAAAGTAGTATGGTTTTGTATTTTGATTTCTTTCTCCAGTTACCACTTCTCAGAGTCCCTGTCTGTTGATCTCTCTCAGTGAATGCCAAATCCATTCTTAAAATTCTGACTTAAAAAAAAATGTGTTTGAAAATTCCAGTCCAATCTCAGCCATCTCTTGAACCTTTTGGAGAATCTTGTCATGAAATCAAAAATAATGAGCAGCTGGAACTGCCTAACAATCAAGATGACTAACCAAGTCTGTGTTTTCTACTTCTTTCTGTGGAACCGCAGAAAGAAATCTGGAAATAGGTAGTTTCAAACATTGCTCTATGTATCTGCAGTTTCTTTTAATATTTTTTTGTTTTTGTTTATATAGAAAAGATTTCTTTTTAATGGAATTTGCCTCCTCCCACCACATGCCTTTTTTTATGTTAGCCATAGTTGGTTAGTTAAAGGGAAGTAGGACATGAAAATAGGTAAGTGTTTCAATTAGCTATAATGGCTTAAGTTTTTCTAAAGGAAGTTTGTACTGGAACCAAGGCTGGAATAATTTCTTCCAGTTTTTCCATTGCTTATAAGAAAAAGTGTTACAGCTATAAATCTAAGGAGATCAAGTATCCATTTTGCCTTGCATTTGCTTGCCATTACTTACTGATTTGTCCTTTGTAAGCTCCGGTAGGCAGGGACTTTGTATGGAATTTGAATATCCTTGTACAGAGAAGTATGAAAAATTCTGATAGTTGAAGGACTAAACAAAGAATGTGTAGAAGACATTCATGTCTGTGAGAACACTTGATACAGGCCACTTTTCCATACCAAGGCCAATACTTTGTTATGTCTAAGTCGTCTTAGGCAGCCATGTGTCCAACCTGTGATGTAGGTTCTGCACAGAGGTAATCCTTAGGCATTTATTCGAGGAGGGAATAGGTAGTGAAGATGTGTAACTTGTGGTTAGAGCCATTGAGTAAGACATCTCCTCGTACATGCTGTTGAGCTAAGGTTATGTACCAAATATGTACTGCAATGACAGCAAAAATGCTGTGAGAATATATGTGCATGCAGCAAATAAACATTTCTTTTGAATAGCTTATAAAAAGAAACCTGGGGAGATTATTTTTTTAAATTTAGCTAGCTTTTTAATTATTACTCTGAATTTTTGGGGTCATCTAAAAAGAATATTTTTCTAAGAATGGCCTCCTTGTGCAGTAGGGATACACAGAACATAAATATATCCCATGTGAGACAGTCCCTTTGCTACAAGTTTACAGCATAGGAAGAAAACATGAAAACAGCTGGTTTGGTGATGGTTTGGTGACAGTTTGGTGACTTAAAATTATTCTTTTCATGGATTGTTCTACATAAGGTCTGTGTAGTTGAGAAGAAAATGGGAATCTCAAAAGGATGCACTAATAGGCTCACAAGAAGAGGGAAAAAAATCCCTCTGAGGATGTAACTAAGAGTGGTAGACCTAACAGAGGAGGCAGGGGAAGGGGTTTAGGAACAGATGCTACAAGGAGACAGAAAAAAAGCAAATTAAATACTAAAAAAGCTCTGTATGATCACAAGGACTCTGAAGAGATGCATGTGAGAAAGTCATGACAGTGAGGGCAGGGACAGTGAGCAGCCCTAAGCGCTCAGTCTGCACCATGAGAGGCCCCTCCTTCCCTGTCTTTGAGCACACTGGTGTGTTGGAGAGCCCTGTCTGGGCTGCCCGCCCCTACTTTCACACTGCATCTATAGCCACATCTCTCTGTGACAACCCTCCCTCACTGTCTTTCACAGAATTGCCGCTTGTAATCCCATTTCTATCTTTCCATGAGAGTGATGGTCCTTTAAGATGGGCAGCACAATGCCGTGTGTACTGATCACCATCTGGTCTTGGAGTGCAAGTCTTATGAGAAGCAGCTGAGGGAGCTGGGATTCTTTTAACCTGTAAAAAAAAGAGGCTCAGGGGAGACCTTATTGCTCCCTAAAATTACATGAAAAGAGGTTGTAATGAGGTGAGCCTCTATTTCCAGGTAACAAGTGAGAGTATGAGAGGAAATGGCCTCAAATAGTACCAGGGGAGGATTAGATTAGATTTCAGGAAAAATGTTTTCATCAAAAGGGTTGTAAAGCACTGGAACAGACTGCCCAGAGATGTGGTGGAGGCATCGGCCCTGGAAGTGTTCAAAACACATGTGTATATGGCATTTTAGGACCTGGTTTAGTGGTGAACATGATCGTGGTGCTAGGTTGACAGTTGGACTTCATCTTAGAGGTGTTTTCCAATCTGTATGATTTTATGGTCCAGGCCTGGGACAGGGGCAATGGGACTACCAATGAGTCACAGCCTCAAAGACTGCCAGATCAGGCTCACAGGGAGTAGCTGAATACAGAAGAACAATGTGTATCTTCTGGGTTTTCCTTTGAGATTAGGAATGACATTCTATGTGATGAGTGAATGCAAAATTGTTAATTCACTGATTGAGAAAGTGGATGCTGTCAGACTCAAAACATCTTCAAGCAAAAATTAGTATGAATCCCAACTTCTTTCTGAAATTTTTCTGCCAGATCCAGTGAAGTATTTAATTTCTTTCCAGCTTCTTTTATTATTCTGGTGTTATTTACAGACTCAGCCTTTTTCATTCAGCTCCAGTACACGAGCATTGTCCTTTGGACCAGTCATTCGCACCATTGGAACAGGTGTGAACTCTTTGGTTTGGATAATAGTCCAGGTGGGTCTCACCAGCTTTATCTATTCTGATGGACGTGTATCTTGGCCTACAATTTAATAAAATTATTTCTTAGTTATGGTCTGTAATAATTTCTGGGAGATCCATCACAGAGTGATACATAAAGTGACCTGAAATATAATAACTCATAGCATCATAGTTGACTCTAAGTTGCTGGGCCAAGACAGGCTATTGAAATGCTGGGATTAGTTACTTGCATTGAAGACGATTTTACTGAAATAAAACATTTAGTTGGATATCATTAGGCTGCATTGTAGAGAAACCATCATTGGATCTGCTTAGAGAGAAAAGATGTGAGACCTAAACCTTTTGAGGTGTTCAGAGAAATATATGGCTTAAGTATACTCTAAAGCATTTTAAAAGATCCAAAAAAATGCAAAACCACTAAAATCCAGCAGTTGGGATTGTTCTCCTCATGCTTTGATTAGAACTTGGATTTATTAGAAATACAAAAAGCTGGAAAACTTCCCTTTAGTTTCATGTCACCCAAAATGGGACAATGGAATTATAAATCTAGTTACACAAGGTTTTTTATCTGCAGTTGACAGAAGATCTTTCAGAATGACTTGAAAGGCATAGTCTCCACTGACTAAGATAAGAGTACTTGGTGCTTTAGGCAAGTGTCTGAAAAAAAGAAGATGAATACAGACCTTGAGACATCAAAGGATATTTGAGATACCCTAGGAGATTGTCCTTAGTAACAAAGGTGTCCAGGAAGGCTGGATGTACTTCAAGGCTGCAATCTTGAAGGTGCAGGGACAGGCTGTCCCGATGTGCAGTAAGATGAGCCATAGGGGTAGATGGCTGGGCTGGATGGGTAAGGAGCTTTTGAATGAATTAAGGAAAAAGAATAGGAGGTACCACCTTTGGAAAGATGGGGAGGTAACCCAGGCAATGTTTAAAGATGTTAGATCATGTAGAAAAAGAATCAGCTAAAATTGGCCACCTCTGTTAAGATAATAAAAAGTGCTTCTATTAAATACATTAATGGCAAAAAAAGGGACAAGGACAGTCTCCGTTCTCCATTCTTTATTAAATAAGGAAGGGAATATAGTTATTGAAGATGAGGAAAAGGCAGAAGTACTCAATACCTTCTTTGCCTCTGTTTTTAATAGCAAAACTGATGGTCTACAGGACAAGGGGTTACTTAAACTAGTAGATATGGACAGGGAACAGTGTAGCCCCTGTGATCCAGGTGGAAGGTGTTAGAAACCTACTGACCCATCTAGATCCTCATAAGTCTATGGGACCTGATGGGATTCATCCTAGGATGCTGAGAATGCTGGCAGATGTGCTTGCTAAGCCTCTTTCGATCGTCTTTCAACAGTCTTGGCTTACTGGAGAGGTCCAAGATAATTGGAAATTTACTAATGTGGTACCCATCTATAAGAAGAGCAAGAAGGAGGATCCAGGCAATTACAGACCTGTCAGCCTAATCTCGGTACCAGGAAAAATTATGGAACAAATCATATTAAGGGAAATTATGCTGCACCTACAGGACAATAAGGAGCTCAGATCTAATCAGCATGGCTTCAAGAGGGGAAGATCCTGCTTAACCAACCTAGTCTCCTCTTAGCATCAGGTAACTCATCTGACCGATGAAGAGAAACCTGTGGATGTAGTGTACCTAGATTTTTGGAAAGCCTTTGATACGGTCTCCCATAATAAACTCCTGGTGAAACTGGCAGATTGTGGCTTAGACAGGTTTGCTCTGATCTGGGTTAAGAATTGTTTGGATGGCTGAGCTCAGAGAGT